>JAXGGA010000721.1:0-194029 GCA_038373865.1 Uloborus plumipes | reverse complement strand
GTTTTTGACCCAAGTTGAAGTTTTGTAGGATTAAGGGCGAATCGTCAGTCTGAGCCGTTTTTTCAATTCCTTCATCCTTAAGAAGTATAATTTTTCTTGGACTTTTTGATCGATACGCATGTCTGAATTTGCTCTCCACAAAGTAAAAAACAATGTACTACCATACTAGAGCCGATTTAAAAGAGAAAAATTAATAAAGTAGGTTCATTTTCAAATGTTGGCTTCCAAACTTTATCATCTTCTTTATACGAGAACTAAAGAGCTTTTGATATTTTGATTATTTATTCAGCAATCTCTGCACTTTATAAATGAATAATTCAGTCCCGCATTTCCTCTACCAATCACATTTCAAGGGATATTTGCATAAAATCTGACTATTGTCTAAACTTTTGCAACAATGTAAAAAAATGTCTTTTGTAATATCCAAAATTTGATTCCAGTTATAGTTATAAGAACTCCAAAAAGGTATTTGGGACCATATTGTGTACCTGCAGTAGAAATTTGAAAGCATTTCGTTGAATAGTTTTCTTTTTATTCACGTTTTTGCATTTTGTCTAAACTTTTGCACCGCAGTGTATACCTAATTTTCTCATAGTTCATAGAGGTGAGAAGTTTTACTAACGTTTGGTTTTTCAAACAAAATCTGTCTTCTTGTTTTGCAACTAAAATATCACAGCTCCTTTATAGCTGAAAATAAACAAAATGGATGCCTTGAGAGTTTAATGGATAGATTTTTACTGAAATAAAAAAAAATGTGGTTCAATGAATTTTTTCCTAAATATATTATTGTAAAATGCATGTAACGGGAACGTTAGAGTTTTTTTGAAAAATAACATAGAAAAATCGTTTCAAAGCAGTAGTGACAGAGCGCATTATTGGTGCCGTCTGACATTTAGTATGCTAGTGAATACTAAATCTCAGATGGATGAAAATAAATAAGTAAATCTTAAATTTAAGTTAATGGATGCTTTTGATAGTTTTTACGCATTAATGATTTTTTGCCTGAAGCTTTAATCAATGTTCGATAAATACTCTTAAGACAAAATTCTTCTAAACTTGTTGTATAACTGACCTTATGTTCTTAAGTATCTTTTGCTTGTACGTTTACCATATATTTTGTTTTAAATTCTTTAAAAAAATCTTGACCAAATATTATGTTATCTTATTAAAAAAAAATGTTGCTATCCTCATTTATTATTCTGTACATAAGCGCAAATAAATTAAACTTCTTTAAAAATTTAATTCCAAGTTCTCACCAATTCTTACGAACTACAATCCGTTTTTTAAATATATTGAAGATTCCTCGAAGTTTAATCTTGCGAAAAGAAGAACCGAATTCTGTTGTATAGAATTTACTTTTTTTCTTTGGGAAAAAAATTTTCTTTTTAAGAGAAATTATATCTTTTGCTCCGAAAGCAGAAATTTTGCTGCAGTTAATTTTGGAAAAGGATTTTCATTATCAATTACGTTATAAAAATACTATTATTAGTGTGTGCAATTGTAAAGTCATAAAAGGCGGGTCTTGAGATCATATAAGCGAAAAAGAAAGAAAAAAAAAACACGTTTATAATATTACTTCTTTTGCACTTATCAACAGGTTGTACAACATATAGAAAAATACGTTGTGCAACACATAGAGAAACATTTTTTCCTTTCCTTTACTTTTATTAGACAACATGCAGACATCAATTTTTAAATATTTATAATGTGATAATAAGATTGAAATTCTTAAAATGCATTTTTTTTTGTTTTACTAGCTTAAATGGACTTATAGTACTTAAAAATAGTACACTAATAAATGTTTTTAAAAATTAATATAAAAGTAAAGAAATGTACAAAAACTAATTTAGGGACGGTAATATACTTACAACATTCATAGTTTTACTTCGAAAGCATTTCTTACTGTTTTATGCATGAATATTTTGATTTTAAATTCTTTGGATTGTCAGTACTATCGTTCTTTTCGAAGTTGTGACGGGAATGGATCTTGAGTTTTTGTGGGTCTGCAATTTAAGTCTTGGAAAAAACTCCCCAATAAAAATTGAATTTTGACAGCTCTAATTTAAAACTATGTTTTACGCAATGATGAATTGCAATAAGTGTGTTTGTGTGTGTGTGTGCGTGTATATGTACTCTTTGGCCAACCTGTCTTGTATGGTGGTGCAGCAGGACGCATGCAGTTGTAGACTGTTTCTCGTTGCGTTACCAATGTGCTGCATGGGCCTCCTGTAAGAGGTGGTGGGGACGTTGACAGACTGCCAATTTCAAAGAGGAACGTTTGAGGCCCAAAAAGAAAATGTATAGCAATTTGTCCTTAAAAAAATGATATTTTTTTCATTTTAAAAATTTAACTGAAATTTTAATTCTGTATTAGCGACAGATAACATTCATTGAGTAGAAAACATTTAGTACCTGCTTCAAGTCAAGCAGAAGCTTTCAATTACGCTGTTATATAAAAAAGAATCATCACCACTTCAATAACTTTAACTGTGTTACTGAATTTGGTACATGTATTCTGCATTTACGTATATACAATGTGCGTTCAAAGGAAAAGTTGCAAATTATTGTAAAAATCACACCAATTGGAATTTGAATATGAATTTCTGAAAAATTAGAGACGCGGCTAGATCCCAAATCTATTTTCCTGATGGTTGACCGTGTGGCGTGGTGGTAAGGTACTGGCCTTCCTTGCCTTGTACCCGGATTCTGACCTGTAGAAGCGAGTCGGTGGATTTTCAAGATGCAGACAATCGTCAGCGCCCATGTCGTATGATTATGCGGCGTGCAAACATCGCTTAAATATTCTTTGGGCTTTGAATTCTCTCGGAAAAATTCAAACCTTAGTGCAGTTTCGCGCCGAAAAGAGCCCAGGTGCATCCATCTGGTAGAAACTGGGTGCCAAAATTGTCTGTGCCATTGATATTAATGTTGGTACATGAAAGACTGGATTCCATATCGGGGATCACACTACACTCTTAAAAGTGTGCCGCTTACATGTAAGGCACAAGAGAATTGTGCCTTATATTAATTACATATCAGAGGCACAAAGCGTAAGAGGCCTCTGATACATACAAAGTACAACGAGATGAACGGCACGGACAGGAAAGCAAAACTTTTTAAAGGCACACTGAATCGGCATGCCCTTTAAATTCCCACTTCGCAAGTTTTAAGCGGCACATCGGATAAGCCGCTGATGAATATTCGGTCTTTTCACGCTTTGGGTCTGAGGTTATAGCTGATCACGTGGCCCGTATGTTTATTTTCAATGCTGGAGATAGCGGAAAGTTCGCTTTTAAAATTCAGGATTAAATATATTCTTTCGTCGTTTTACAGGAGTATTACTAGTTTGAGATAAATAGTTTTATATATTGCGTTGTTGTTTGATGCGGATGTAAGAAGAGGGAACGAAAATCAAGTTGTAGTGTAGAAATTTGATCGTTCCATGACTTTGCTTTGCAAGATTCATCGTCTGAAGAAATGGCAAATGAAAAGTCAATCGGGCAGATTTTGTGCAGAATAAGCATTTTATGATTTGCTCTGAAAGTTTAGTATCAGAAGATTTTATTTATCTGTCCATCCATTATGCATTATTTATTATTTGCCGAGGCTTAAACTGCTGTTTCAAACGTCTTTAATTGTCTTCCTATGGAAATATCGATAACAAAATGGGCAGCAAAAGAGTGTGTTAGTGTATTTTTTTAAATCTACATTCTCTTTTGCTGACCTTTTTTGTGTTTTATGGTAACTTTTGTGCTACAACAGGTATGTAAAATAGTTCTTCCAGTTTACTTCTATTATGATTTATCAGCGTTCTTTTAATTTTAATTTTAGTCTAATTGCCATAATAATTTAATATGCTAGATATTTGATACTGTTTATTGTTTCGGCAAAATACTCTATTAACAACAGAAGTAATTATTTTTTTGCCTGCATGGGCTTTATTATAGTGAAATATAGTCTCACAAGATTCAATTGAATCAAAATTTATTGTACTGCTTTTAAATACAGTATAATTGTTGAAAAATAATAAGTTATGATTCAGCAAATTCTCACAAGATTAAGTGGAATATAAATTTGTTGAACTTGTTAAAATATAGTAGGATTTTTTCTTTAATGCAAAAATATAACTGAGCAAAAAATGACTATTCTTGTAGAAACTTCAGATTCAAAACTGAAGAATTATAAAACGAACTTTGTCTCTGTGTATTAAAGTTTAAATTCACTAATTTTCTGTATCGCAACATTTATTTATTAAATTTAATAAATTTTAAGTTAATTTTCATGTGGCCTTTATTACGGTAAAATACTTTTTCACAAGATTCAGTTGACTTTAAATTTATTGAACTTGTTATAATTTAATGAGATTTTTTTTACAGAAAAATGCAATTATTAGTGCAATTTGTTTGTCAAATAATTTTTCTTTGGCAGGCCGAGTATTAAGTGATCAATTAAAATCATTCTGTGGATCTTTATGACATGTTTGTAGTTATAAAAAACTGTTATGATGTTTTTAAATTGGAACATAAGTCTAAAATGTGTTTAGATGTGAATTAAAGAAATCTTACAATTTTTATCGAGGTTGCATGGAATGATCGGTTATTATCCTGTACTTAATAACTAATTTTTTTGCTGAGTCTATAATACATTTGAAACTACAGCATTGTAAAACATCAACTGTTTGCTTTCCCTAAAAAGATACTGTTTTGCTTAAAATATTGAAATCGCTCTATATTTTACATCATTTCTATTCATTACATTTAATAAATTTTATATTAAAGCAATTAATATATTATAATTGAAAATAGTTGCTGAAATAACTTGTTTAGTTCCTATTCTGAAAATTGTACTTCAAAAAGTTACCTTTTAATTAAAAATGAATAAATGCAGTCATGTACCATTTTTATTTGCATTTTACCTTGTACATAATTTTTTAAAAATTAAAAATGCAAAATTACTAGCTTTAAAACTTGGTAACGACTATTTAATGTATGTTCAACGTAACATTTTGAAACATTTTTCAGAACATGGATAAGTAAAATAGATTAGTAATGAAGAAACTAAACAGAGTTTAGTTTGTCAAATTTCATTAAAACTTGTTGACTATCTTATAAATTTTACAAACCACTGCAGGAATTTGAGAAATTATGTTACCTTTATTGCAAAAATCACATTTGAGAGATAGTTCTTGCTTTTTAAAAATTCATTTTCATGGCTTCATAAATAATGAAAGTCTAGTATGTGTACAGGTGAGTTCTTTTTGAATATGAATTTTTTTTTTTTTATTTTAGTCATGTGATTCTTACCATTTTTTTTTCAAGTTGATACACATAATGCATTTTTTAATCTTATTAAACATCAATTTAAAAAAAAGAAAATTAACGTTTTATTTTTATAACATTTGTTTGAGATTTTCACTTCAGACAGCATTTGTTTTGAAAAATAGATTTTTAAAAAAACATCACATCAATAAAGAAAGCAACACAAAGTTTTTCTTTTAATGCTCCCCTACCTTTGTTTCAGGATCAAATTGACGATTTGTTATGAAGTATTTATTTTTGCTATGTCGTACAATGGCAAAAACTGAAGCTTAATAGCATTTTTTTTCTTATCTTGTCCAACTTTCGGTTCTGCTGACAAGATTAGCGAAAATTAGAGCTTATATAACAATCAAATCGGAAAGGGTTTGAAATAAAGTATTATGCACAAGATTTTTATATTCTTTGGGAAACATTTGTTTTGATATATCTAATTAATGTGTCATAAAGAATTAAAACCTAAAAAAGAGTTTAAAACATGCAAGCACTGGAGTAAAAAATTAAGAAGTTACTATAAACTGACGTTGAAAATCTTCTAATAAGCCATTATTATTATTATAAACCTATAAGAGGCACAAATCCTTTTAAATGTAGGGCACTGAAATCTAAAATCAGAGGCACAAACGTTTTCAAATATAAGGCACTAAAATCTAAAATCAAGGGCACGGTATGCGTCTTAATTTCAGAGGCACAAACGGTGCCTTTCATTTTAAATATGCCTCTTAATTTTCAGAGGCACAAAAATTCAAAATGTGCCTCTTATTTCAGAGTCACAGTTTTAAGAGTGTAGATTTGCCAAAGGATAAACCATCGTACTCATCCCTATCAGAAAAAAAAAAAAAAAGAAATCCCGACTTAAATTTGCACACTCGCAAGTATTCCATATATGAACCAAAATCAAAGCAGGAAGTTTTGGGGACAATCAAGTTCAGCAGAGTACACGAGGCAGTGTACACGTAATGGCATTTACAACAAATTCCGACTACTGAAAACTAGTGAGGTGCAATCGAATTCCTAAATTTTGAAAAGGTTTACCAAATATTCGTAGCCAGAGGATGGCCGTATAGCAGGAGCCTGTATGTTCGACAAATCAATGATGACATAGAGTGCCTGTTCTCGTAAAATCTGAGAAGGCTTCAGTTAATCCCTTCCGCATTTAGAAACCTGATAACACCTCGCTGCTCCTCAATCTTCAAGTGTAAATGCCATAATAACCTCATGTGCACTGCCGCGTTAGTTCAGCTGTTATAAGAAAGAAAGCCCTATCTCCAAATAAAAAAAAATGTTGGAAAAAACTAGAAGACAAATTTTTAACCGTCATTCACGCTTCATAAACGTAATAACGCTGTAAAAAAACTTTTAGCTCATATAAGTAGAGCTTTTAAATTTCTTTAACAACTATATCCCTAAACAAACAAACAAAAAAAAATCTGAAAAATGAACTGTAACAAAATTCGGATTTAGGGCCTTTTAAGTTATTTACTGCAGACTTGTACGAAAACACTGCTTGCTACAATTATTTTAACTATGTCAAGCACTAAATGTAGGTTACATATTTTTGACTACCTTATCCTTAAGTGGCTTGTTCAAATTTTCACCGATTTGCGTTTTAAGATGAGCTGTTTCTTTAATTTGAAGGCCCCTTGTACTTTAATCGGTGATTTTTTTCCTGCTTGATATTTGAAGCTGTAAAGGAAACCGATTGAAGAAATTTTTCATTCTTTACCACTTTCGAATCTCGCTCGGTACAAAATAGTAATTAGAAAGCATACCTTTTGGCTCGATTGTTTTTTTTTCCTAAATCAGTTTGGACACTACATGAAGCTGCTCTTTTTTTAACCATCCTTTTGTTTTCTAGTGCACTATGTAACACCTCCAGTTATTCGTTAAAATTAAATTCAAACGAACTTTCTTACGAAAAGTAAGCTGGCATGAAATATTTCCCAAATCCGGAAAGCCTCTTTAATCCGATTCTGATTAGAAACGACAAATACTACGCTATTCTGGGAATAGATTCGCTTCAGTAATCCTTAATTTTAGCATGGAAATTCCATGGAGTCCCTTTTCCATTATGTGCAATTTAATATGCTAATGTATACCAAACATTCTGAGACGACTAATATCGCTACTTTATAAAATGTGCTAATTTATGCAATTAATTTCAAACTGAAACTTAAAAACATAAGATGCTTAACATTTTGCTCCAAATCTGTTACTGAAATAGGTTTCTAAAAATATGTTGTGCATGCTATACTTTTTCATAAAAATATCGTTTGATATGTTTTACACTTTTTAATTTTGTGATTTTAATCACTATTTAAGCTGTAAATTTTGAAGCGGGAACTACGTGTAAAGGGGTAAAAAACCGAAAAAGCGACGTTTAAAAACACAAATAGATGAAGTTAAAATTGGCAAACATGTTTCAAAAGCATAAAGCTTCCTTCTTCAGTGCCAAGCAAGAAATGGAAAGAAACAAAGTGCCGGGAGAGTTTAAATAGCAAAGGAGCAAAAGCTAGGCCAATCAGGTGTCAGCGTGTGCCGAGCCCTGATTTGGCGTTGCGTTGTCAGAAAATTTAAAAGCATGAAGTAAAATTGGCGAGATGTGTGGAACATCAAAAGATTCGTTACAAATATTACTTAAATTTTTATGAACATGAAAGGCTTCTAAGAAATCCAACTCGCCAACAGTTGAAGGTCTGCAAATAATTTTAGCTTCGGAGAAAACAAATCTATGGCCCATTTCCCAACAGTGTTTCGCGATTGAGGATTTTGAGAGTTCTTTCTTTTTAACATAATTTTCATGTTCCTTTAACCTAAAATTTAGCGCCCTTCGGGTCTGTCACACATGTTCCACACATCTCGACAATTTTACTTCATGCTTTTAAATTTTCTGACAACGCAACGCCAAATCAGGGCTCGGCACACGCTGACACCTGATTGGCCTAGCTTTTGCTCCTTTGCTATTTAAACTCTCCCGGCACTTTGTTTCTTTCCATTTCTTGCTTGGCACTGAAGAAGGAAGCTTTATACTTTTGAAACATGTTTGCCAATTTTAACTTCATCTATTTGTGTTTTTAAACGTCGCTTTTTCGGTTTTTTACTCATTTTAACACAAAGTGAACTGCTTTTAATACGTGTAAAGGCCTTTTTTATTTATTTGTGCGAAAGATGGTTAGTAGTTAGGTTGCCATCAAAGCAGAAATATGCAAAAATAGTATATATCAGAGGGGTTTCTAGAATGGTTGTCCTTGAAACCGATGTGTTGAAAACGGACTAGTTTTTACCATTGATTAAAAAAGGAAAATTTTTTTTTCTGAGATATGTAATGTTTTTTTTTCTATTATGTAAGACGCACTAAAAATTCTCTTTTTCTTTGAAGTTTTCCGGAGACAACTGAAAGTGCGATGTACCGGGATGAGAGATATAACAAGGGGTTAACGTCATGTATTTTAATTTTCTTGATTATGAAAACTTAAGTGGTTTATTTTTAAACAATAAATTGAATCTGTTGAATAGTAGTATTGTTTTGAATGTATACTGAGTATAAAATTCCGAAATGCTAAAGAATATATTAAACACACTGCACTTTTTAATTCATTACTAGCTGCGTGCCCCTGCGTTGTGCATTAGGGTGGGGCAAAAAATAATTTTTTTTTCAAATCAACTTCTAATAGTTGCCAAAAGTCGTCTTTGGTGATAGTTAGCTTTTGTGCAAATTTGGAGAAAAATAGGTTAATATTTTAAGGGGGCGCTGCGATGGCAAAGTTTTACCATAGCTTTTATAGGGATCTTATGGTTAAAATATGAAAAACAATACCGTTAGCTAATCTCATAAGATACTTTTTTACTCATAAGATATATTCATGCATTCAAAGCATATGAAAAAACTCAAAAAAAAAATATTTTACATGACATATTTATGTTTCAAGCATCTTAAAAGAAACAAAACAGTGAAAAATAGGGATTTTTAGGACACTATTAAGTAAAAACTAAATTTTTTTTACAAAATGTGACATAAAAATTATGAAACAGCAAACATATGACAATATTAAACAGCATTACTTAAAAATAAATAAAATATGTTTTTCAAACTATGTACAAATGTACAAAACGTACATGATACGAAAATTTTATGTGTCACAGTTTGAGCTTTCACAAAAAATCTTTTTTATTTTCAAAGAAAGGCAGTTCCTTTCGAGCCTTTCAACGCGCACGAACGAAACCATTCCTTATTCCACTTATGGTTAGTGATGCATCCGTCACCAACTTTACGCTCGATTCCGCGGATTGAGTATGGCAAGTAAATATTCACATGTTTCGAAGAAAATGGGGAACATCTCCGGTTTTCAAGTCATAGCTCGTCTTCAGATGGCATCATTGTTATGGGAGGTTCTGTTATTAGCAAAAGTGGCTAAATATAACGTCTTGAACAATTTTTAATTGGCCATTGCAGTGGTTAATATGTCAGCTTCATGGCAGTGAATTGCTGCTTCTCCACTTAGTAGGGAATACTCAGATGAATGAACAACTGGTCCCCGTGGGTCCAGATGATCTATTGGCAAAATGTTGACAGGCTGCGAATTCCTAACTATAATGAAATATGAGGCAGTTGAGCGCAATATGCAAAACATGCCAACTATCGACCGAGCTGACCTAAGAACATACCAGAAATATTTACTGGAAATATTTGAAGCCGTTATTAGTGCCAACCGCTCCATACATCTTTCTGAAACAGTACCTAGTTCGTGGAGTTATTCTAGATCACTCATGACAGTCAATCGAATTTGCGCTTGAAAATCGACACAGAATATCCGACAGCAAACTTAACTAGCTGTCGTGGCCGTCACGAAACTTTCTTCTATAACTATCTTATGAATTCCGGTTACAAAATAAAATACGTACTCGCCCGAGTAATTGGAGACAGCTACAATTTCCCAATTATCGTAATAACCCTGCGAATGCAGAATCAATGAGCGAAATTGGAAATCATTGCAAAAGCCTTGTTTAGATTAATTGCAAACATTTTATTTGTTAGTAAAAAGAAATTGGCAACAGTTAAAAATTTCAAATCATTGAAAGTTTTCAGCTGTTTTGATAATTAAATAGCGTGAAAGCGATTTTTTAATGAATTAATTTTTCGCATTGTTGACTAAGCGCAAAAATCACCACACCTCCACCTGGGGCGATTGGCGCCAAAATTTAATCGATGTTTGCTTCCATATTGGGTTAGTGTTATTCCAAATTTCATTCAAATCGCAGCAATATTTCCCGAGATACAGTAGGTGCAATGACAAAATAAGCACTTTTGATTGCTCCACCCCCCTTTGAGATATTGACACACAAATTGAATCAGCACCTGTACTCAATAGGGTCTACCTTTGGACCAATTTTCGTTTGATTCCGCCGGTTACTTCCTGAGATATAGCAGTCACCCCCGCGCAGAACACGTGCGATTGCTCCACCCCCCTTCGAGATATTGACAAACAAATTGAATCAGCACCTGTACTCAGTAGGGTCTACCTATGGACCAATTTTCGTTTGATTCCGCCGGTTACTTCCTGAGATATAGCAATCACCCCAGCGCAGAACACGTGCGATTGCTCCACCCCCCTTGGAGGAATTCGCTAAACAAAGTCAGGTGCACCAGTTCACATGGTGGTGCATATGTGCAAAAATTTTTGTTCGATTTCATTCAGTAGTTTTTGCTCTAGCGCGGCCACAAAAACTGGTCACACACATACAGACTCACACACACACAGACACACAGACAGACATTTTCCAAAAATGGTCGAAATGGACTCAGCGCACCTCAAAACGTGCAAATCCGTCAAAATTCGACATTCGAAAATTTTCACGAAACCAATACTTTCTTCTATATATTAGATATAGAAGAAAGTAAAAATGCTTGTTTCAGTCTTTGTTAAATGTGCACCTTGCTGGTTTCTCATTACGTGCAACTCATCATGCAAGGATGGTGCACGAAACTTGTGGCAAGTTATTTAACCAGTCGCATTATTTATCAGACGACCTGTTACATGTCATCGAGCCAGTTATTCAGAGAAAAGCTTATTTTCTTTTATATACTAAAAATATTTTGCTGGCAATGTTAAATGATGATCGAAGGCATGTACGGTAGTTAGTTGCTCGTCAAATTTTAGTAGTAAGAAACACCAATTATGTGTATAATACCTAATGACATCCACACTTTTATCATTTTTGAGATTAACTTTTCTTCGGACTATGCAGACTTGATAAATTGGCAGTGTGAAAACGTGCTTACAACAGAACCTCCTATAATAATGATGCCACCTGAAAACAAGCTACACTGTGAAAACCGAAGATGTTCCCCATTTTCTTTGAAACATGTGGACATTTATTTGTCATATTCAATCCGTGGAACAAAGCGTGAAGTTGGTAAAGGATACATCAATGACCATAAGTGGAATAGAAACGAGGGATGGTTTCGTTCGTGCACGTTTGAAGGCTCAAAAGAAACTGCCTTTCTTTGAAAATAAGAAAGATTTTTGTGAAAGCTCAAACTGTGACACATAAAATTTTCGTATCATGTACGTTTTGTACATTTGTACATATTTTTAAACACATATTTCATTTATTTTTAAGAAATGCTGTTTAATGTTGTGATATGTTTGCAGTTTCATAATTTTCATGTCACATTTTGTAAAAAAAATTTCCCTTTTCACTCAATATTGTCCTAAAAATCACTATTTTTCACTGTTTGTTTCCTTTTAAGATGCTTGAAACTAGAATATATCATATAAAATAATTTTTGCGAGTTATTTCATATGCTTTGAATGCATGAATATATCTTATGAGTAAAAAAATGAAATGAGATTGCTAACGGCATTGTTTTTCATATTTTAACCATAAAATCCCTATAAAAGCTATGGTAAAACCTTGCGATCGCAGCGCCCCCTGAAGATATTAACCGATTTTTCTCAAAATTTGTACAAAAGCTAACTATCACCAAAGACAACTTTTGGCAATTATTAGAAGTTGATCTGAAATTTCTTTTATTTTTCTCCCCACCCTATAGTGCATAGGCTTTCTCAGAAATAAAAGCGATGTCAAGTAGTGCATTCTTAACACTCTCCCTGTAATTGATTTTAGTATGAGAACGTTCAATTACCCCTCTTTATTCTACTTTGGCAACTAGCAAATTTTACAATTAAGGATTATTTTTCCTTTCCCGTGTTTTCCATGTCCTCTCGAAAACAATTAAATACATTTATATTTAAAAGGCTTCATGACCAGAGAAGTTTGTTTTAATATGAAATCGACAATCAGGGTCAGGGGTTGTTTAAATTTTTATTTTAATCTTAGTACTTGTCAATAATTTTTTTAGTGTTTGAAAAATATTTACTAAGCTTGTCTTGTTTATAATTAGTTGTGGTAATTGTTCACATTGGATTCACTCCATCACCGTGTTCGTTACAGGTACTTATTAAAAAATATTCAAAATAACGGGAACATCTCTTTGATCTGTTTAAGAGCACCCTTTGTCGCAAGACATAACATTTCCTTTATGTATTTCTAAGAAATGAGGAAAAAAGTGATTTTTTAGTGATTAATAATTAATTATTGAAATTGCTGATAATCAGAATTCTAGAACAAAAGAAGCATAAACATATTCCCAAAAAAGTTTCATTTTCAATTAAAAACAAAAAGAGCAATCAGTATGGAACACAAATTTGCCCATTTTTGTAGAATCACCTATATACGTACACTTATATTTTTTATACTTAAATACATTAATTTTCGAAAGCTGTTGGGGGAGTGGATCAGGAGTTGGGTGGACTATTGATACCCCTGCCCTCCTAAATAAGCGGCCGACTACTATTCTCAAATGAAGAGCATTTTCTCTTGATTGAGTGTTTGTAATAAGATTTTTAGCGTTTATAAATTATTTACTAAGATTGTCTTGTTTATAATCGGAAATTGTGGTAATTGTTCACATTGGATTCACTCCATCTCCATGTTCATTACTAGTACTTATTAAAAAATATTCAAAATAACGGAAACATCTCTTTGATTTGTTTAAGAACACCCTTTGTCGCAAGACACAACATTTCCTTCATTTATGTTTATCAAAGAAATGAAGAAAAACTACTGTTCTAATGATAAGCTCTCCAGTCTTAGCTAAACATAGTTGCTTTTGATCTTAGCGATTCTAAACATAATTATTTAATGGGTAATAGTATATTTCTTGTGAAATTAGTACGTTCAAAGAAACATGATTCAATATTTAAAGCGGAACTTCAAAGGAGAGGTATTTCGAGTTTTTTCGTGGAAATAAATATTTGAAGAGCACACCGGATGAAATCATAAAGCGCAAAATAACATAATTCAGGAAATATATTTAAAATAATCTCATACTTGACTGAGTGCATATTTCCTGTTTGCTCTCGTGCGGATGAATATTTCAAGTAAGCAAATTAACTGAATAGTTTAAGCATCATTTCTTGAATTTGAAATGAAACAATCTTGTGAAAAATTGTTGCAAACTACAAAATATGTGGAACTGAATACATAAAATATTAATATGCGTGCCATAAATAAAATGTGTGTTATTATGTTCACATGACATGGGAAAACGAATTACTTCAGTCGTATTTTCTTTTCCAGCAGCAACTCAGTTATTGCAAAATTGTATTATTTTTGCGTTGAGAGAAAATCTAATACAGAAAAAATGGGTGTATGTGTGTTCCTTATACAAATTCACATTTTAAGTCGGATTCTTTATGTCCCAAATTAATTTAACAATGAATTTTCATTTTTTTTTGTTTTTTTAGTGGAAAACACATCAACAACAGATATACCGAGAATTATTTTTTTTTGAAAATCTCGCAGGTCTAAGGCCCCCTATGCCTTAGGGCTCCTACGAAAACTGTTTCCTATTGCAAGTACCATCTGTCGGCCTCTCAACGAAGTACAGGAGTGGTACTTAAAAGCTTCAGTATGATTCCAGCAATTTAGGATTCACAATACTAAATTAATATAAGCGGGACTTCTGAGTCCCGTCGGGGCTCACACACATAAAGGATTAATGCTCAAGAACGCACATAGGGTTTTTCTTATCCAACGGGGCACAGTGGTTCGAAACGGGGAAAAAGTGGAAAAAATCATTTGAGTGTAGATCGCGCTCCTTGAGAAATAGTGAAAATGTGACATACTCTGGCTTTAAGGTGCAGATTTTTTTTTCTTTAAATAAAAATCAATTTGTCCCCCTTATACCATAACATGATATTTTTTAGTTTTTTTAGCTTACTATATTGGTGTTTCTAAGTAGTGAGATTCAAATGAAAACATCTGCCACGCCCATAGTCGCAGGTGGTCGCAGCTGAAATGTTTTTGTTTAGTTACAGGAAGGTTCAACCTATTTGTCCACATAGCTTTAAGCTCACCGGAAGCAGCCGATAAAAGTATGTGTCTCAATATATTTCATAATATTTTTTCGCAATTACTTTTTTTTTCACCTCAGATAATTTTAAATTTTTATTAATTTTAATTATTATTTCTGGTGTAATATGCATCCTATAGGTGTGAAAGACCATTTTGAAATGAATGTTTATAAATTTAAGTTCGGATAATGAACGTATGAATGAAAACTGCAGTTTAGGGTCACGTCCAAAATTCATTAAAAACGTTTTTGTTCAACATTCTAGGCTTATTTTCAGCAACATGCAATTTTTTTTTCAAACTAATCTTATGGAGTATGTTACTACAACTCAAGGGCTAAGTAATTGTGGCATTAAAATATTTCTATGTTCAAACTTTGAAATCCCTATTTTTTCCGCCCTTGAACCACTGTGCGGGGTGACCTCGCCCCATAGAAGTGATTTTCCACATGCGAATCCACAATTTACGTTAATTATTTTCCAAATGTGGCACATACGTCCTCTGATGCTCATGAATTCAAATAGGACTTTGGCAAGAAAATCAGAGAACCAGAATGTTAATACGACTGCCGTTAATCGGCAGTCTATCGTATTTAGAATTCCTAGTAAAGAGCTTCATCTAAGACACATAAAGTAAACCAACCAAAGAAAGTTATTATTAATAAACTACAAGAAAAAGAACGGATTAACTTTAGAAAATTCAGGACTCATGAGAGAGATTCATAAAACTTCGACCAGTAGCACAATGCTATATTTTCTTCCCTTGACTTTAATTATATAGGAGATTTTAGTTATTTCAGATAAATAAACCTATTCATACAATTATTAACTAAACATATTGCGCAAGTGATTCGCAACAATTTTGTAGGACGATAACTGCGATATGCGTGGGAAAATACTCCAAATTACCCACCATTGGATATTACATCAGAATGAATCTTGATTATTACACTTATTAGTTTCATATCATTTGGCAAATGCCTTATTTATTGAGTTAGCAGTAATATATACTTTCGGTCAGCAATTACGCTTATAATAATAACGAAATAAATATCAATTTGTTTAGAGAGAGAATCATTTTTTTCTGAAATTGCAAGGTTGAGAAAATGTAGCTTGACCTACGTACATTTGTAAGAATATTACTTGTGGGGTACATAAACTGTCAGTTTTAATATATCCCGGGGATACGAAATATAAATAGTCAACGACAGGTTTAAAAGAAGTAGGAACCTTTCCTACATGCCAGTTTGACTACATGTATTTTTTTCAGTAGTTTTAATGACCTTTATTTTTCACAAAATTTTAAGACTGTTTTTTTCAAGTGTTAACTTTTTTTTTTAAACGAGGTAGAGTTTTAGTTTTGGAATCTTAGAGCTTTTAGATAAGTTTAACAACACGTCGCCTCACATAATTTTGATGACTTTTCTGTGCTACTAAATACATAAAAAAAAATAAATTGTTTAAAGTGGAAATTATAATTTCAACGTTTATGAGGCACTAATACGCATGGAAACTGCAGACACGGGTTTCGGCGTTACAAGGAACGTCTTTTTTAATGCGACAAATTAGGAGCTTATGGATGCACAGACATCCGACAATCCATCTTTTGTCGGATGTCTGTGCATCCATAAGCTCCCAATTTTTCGAATTGAAAAAGGAGTTCCTTGTAATGCCGAAACACGTGTCTGCAGTTTCCATGCGTATTAATGCCTCATAAACGTTGAAATTATATTTTGCCATAATAGCACCAAGGTATCTATTTTTCTTTGATTAAGTTGGGTTCAATGAAATCTAAAGTACGCCGAACTTGGAGAGTACTTGATGCAGGCCTTCCTAACTCTCAAGTCGTATCATTGGTGGAAAAAATCCCCCCCCCCAGAAGGGACTGTTTGTAAGGCAGATTGTTATTGCCTGTTTAGAGGTCCTTGGTGAGATCTAAAGAAAATGACTTGGAATAAAACTGGGATTACTGAACAATTGAGATAGTAAATAAATAGAGTTTGGGTTATGTTGAGTAAAACTCCATATACAGGGTGAGTTCGATCGAATCTGCCATACGAAAAGGGGTGATAGAAGAGCCCAAGTGGAGTATAGAACCACCCATTAGTGGTGTCAATTCGTAACCGTAACCGAGTTATGGTATATTTAAGGAAAATTCACAAAAAAACAAAATTCTGAGAAAAAGACCGATTTCTGAAGTTCCTGTTGGGTCTACGCACAAAATTTGCACATATTTCGAAAGAACAGAAAAAAATCCTTTAAAATGACATCTTTTTCATCAAGATAGTCGCACTTTATAGCGAGTTACAAGCTTTCAAACACTGGAAACACTCAAAAATGAAATTTCATCAAACTTTTCAGTCAAAAATTTCAGAAACAACCGTATGAGCTACAACCGATCAAATCTACTAAAAACTGGCCCATTTCACTAGCTTTCAGATGATACAACAGAAAATCACATTGGGCTTTAAGTTCAGCAGATATTCTGGCTTTTGTTTGTAACAGTATGAAAATCGCCCTTCGTCAAAATAGGGAAACCAGCGAAGATTCATAATTTTATGTTCTAAATTTTATATTTCATGTAAATGTACTGTTTCCTTTATTCAAGAAAAGGAAAGTTTTAAAGCTAAATATTAAATTGTAACACTTTATTGAGTTAACAATCACAACAGAAGACCACAACTTGAAGAAACAATGGAAGCATTACTTTAACGCGCTTTTCACAAAGAAAAATTCAAAGTAAATAAGTTACACTAACATCTATGAGTCTATTTACATGTAAGCAATCTTCAAAATTTCCCAGAGCTACTGAAATTATCATCCCCCACACCAGATAGAAGCCCTTGGCCTTTTACGAGCGGAAACTACCGTCGCTCTCAATGAAATTTCATTTTCACTTTTGCTACCGCTCTATCAAGCCAAATGCGCAAATCCTACCAACTGGTTGCATCCGAGCAGTAAATTGCTTGTTTCAAGAGTCCCCAAACAAAGAAGTTCACTGGCGTCAGGTTTGGTGATTTAGGTGACCAAGGAATGGGACCCAAATGACCAATCCCTTGCTGATTGTTCTGTCAGAAAATCTCGAACTGCATTTGAAGAATGTGCAGAAATACCACTGTGTTGGAAAATTATTTTCGCTCTCTCCCAAACAGAAGTAACATAAAGTAAATCAGGCAAGCACTGATTCCAGAACCTCTAAATATTCTATTCCTGTCAGGTTACATTGAAACTCTATCAACCGATCGCCGATTACGCCAGACCTTTAAGCTAAATCACATTTGAAACCACGAGTCTCGGATTAGTATCGCAACAGTGTATCAATTTAAGTTCCCCTAAGGAAACAATCTTCACACAAATAAACCTTCAATACATGGAATATATTCAAATTTGTCACTAACATATGCTACTTTCGCACTCAATCGGATATGCAAATTTCTTCTAACCATTTCACACAAGAGCATTGGTTTAGCAACCCAGATCTCCAAAACGAGTAAAAATTTTGCAGATGTCTACTAGGCTGAGACATTCAACTACATCATTTCCTAAAAAAAAACTGGACAGGTGAGTCGATGTTAACTCGAAGTTGCACGATACATGTACATTTCTGTAGCATCAGTATTTTGAACAAAATTCATTTTCAACCTTATTTAAACTTATCATTCCAAAAGCGATTCAGCTTAAAGGTTTGACTTGGCGTAATCGGCGATCGGTTGATAGAGTTTCAATGTAACCTGACAGGAATAGAATATTTAGAGATTCTGGAATCAGTGCTTGCCTGATTTACTTTATGTTACTTCTGTTTGGGAGAGAGCGAAAATAATTTTCCAACACAGTGGTATTTCTGCACATTCTTCAAATGCAGTTCGAGATTTTCTGACAGAACAATCAGCAAGGGATTGGTCATTTGGGTCCCATTCCTTGGTCACCTAGATCACCAAACCTGACGCCAGTGAACTTCTTTGTTTGGGGACTCTTGAAACAAGCAATTTACTGCTCGGATGCAACCAGTTGGTAGGATTTGCGCATTTGGCTTGATAGAGCGGTAGCAAAAGTGAAAATGAAATTTCATTGAGAGCGACGGTAGTTTCCGCTCGTAAAAGGCCAAGGG
Organism: Uloborus plumipes; assembly: GCA_038373865.1. Lineage (NCBI taxonomy): Eukaryota > Metazoa > Arthropoda > Arachnida > Araneae > Uloboridae > Uloborus > Uloborus plumipes. Next base: position 175,190 of record JAXGGA010000721.1, on the reverse strand, counting down.
CTTCTATCTGGTGTGGGGGATGATAATTTCAGTAGCTCTGGGAAATTTTGAAGATTGCTTACATGTAAATAGACTCATAGATGTTAGTGTAACTCATTTACTTTGAATTTTTCTTTGTGAAAAGCGCGTTAAAGTAATGCTTCCATTGTTTCTTCGTGTTGTGGTCTTCTGTTGTGATTGTTAACTCAATAAAGTGTTACAATTTAATATTTAGCTTTAAAACTTTCCTTTTCTTGAATAAAGGAAACAGTACATTTACATGAAATATAAAATTTAGAACATAAAATTATGAATCTTCGCTATTTTCCCTATTTTGACGAAGGGCGATTTTCATACTGTTACAAACAAAAGCCAGAATATCTGCTGAACTTAAAGCCCAATGTGATTTTCTGTTGTATCATCTGAAAGCTAGTGAAATGGGCCAGTTTTTAGTAGATTTGATCGGTTGTAGCTCATACGGTTGTTTCTGAAATTTTTGACTGAAAAGTTTGATGAAATTTCATTTTTGAGTGTTTCCAGTGTTTGAAAGCTTGTAACTCACTCTGAAGTGCGACTATCTTGATGAAAAACGTGTCATTTTAAAGGATTTTTTCTGCTCTTTCGAAATATGTGCTTATTTTGTGCGTAGACCCAACAGGAACTTCAGAAATTGGTCTTTTTCTCAGAATTTTGTTTTTTTGCGAATTTTCCTTAAATATACCATAACTCGGTTACGGTTACGAATTGACACCGCTAATGGGTGGTTCTATACTCCACTTGGGCTCTTCTATCACCCCTTTTCGTATGGCAGATTCGATCGAACTCACCCTGTATACACTGCTCGACATTGAAAATGCAACACCAAGAAGGAGTGGTCAGAAATTCATGCAAATTTTACCGTAGACGCACGTCACTGATTTATGCAAATGATATGAAATGCGCAGCTCTCCGACGCACGTGAAGTAAGATATAAGAGAATGAAGTTGAAAAGTGGGCTATGTTCATGTTGGTTTTTCTGCCAGACTAATTATCGGAGAAATTTGGTTTTTGTCTCGAAGGATACGTGTGATAAAAGGAAATGCCACGCCGTCCTCAACGAAGACACTTCCAGCATATAGACGACTTTACAAGGGGTATGGTGATCGGACTGAGAAGGGGAGGTTGGTCCATACGTCAAACTGCAGCTGATACCCACATGGATGTAAGCATTGTGCATCGGCTGTGTCGGAGATGGTTGGAAAGAGGAAATGTAGCCACATTGAGGGGTGCAGGTGCAGCCAGAGTGACGTCAGACCGCTTGGATCGACGGATTCACCGACAAGCTGTGGCTGACCCGCAAGTCACTTGTACGTCGATTCTGCAGCACGTGCAAGGTACCCTGGATGTTCCTGTGTCGACCAGAACCATTTCCCGTCGACTGGTTGCACGTGGCCTGCAATCACGGAGCCCGCTAAGAAGACTGCCATTGACCTCACAGCACAGACTCCAACGTTTGGAATGGTGCCGGACCAGAGCGACGTGGATGGCAGAATGGCAAACCGTAGTGTTCTCAGATGAATCCCGCTTCTGTTTGTCCAGCGATAGTCATCGCATACGTGTGTGGCGTCGACGTGGAGAAAGATCGAATCCGGCAGTAACTGTGGAACGCCCCACAGCGCGACAACGTGGCATAATGGTTTGGGGCGCTATTGCATACAATTCCGTATCACCTCTAGTTCGTATTCGGGGCACTATGACGGCCCAACGATATGTAGATAATGTACTGCGGCCGGTGGCAATCCCCTACCTTTAGGGTCTGCCAAATGCAATTTTTCAACAGGATAACGCCCGGCCTCACAGTGCTCGAATCAGCCAACATGCTCTATGAGGTGTACAGATGCTTTCCTGGCCACCATACTTTCCTGTTTTGTCACCAATCGAACATGTGTGGGACGTGATTGGACGCCGTTTGCAGAACCTGCCACTGCCTCGTTCAGAGGACGAACTGCGGCAAATGGTTGAAAGGGAATGGAGTGCCATCCCTCAGGACACCATCCGCAGGCTTATTGACTCCATGCCTAGACGTGTTTCTTCGTGCATCGCTGTCCGCGGTGGTCCTACTTCTTACTGAGCCGACGCCGTCCTCGCTCTAAATTTTGCTTATTTATTTTGAAATAAATATCACTTATTGTTCCATGCTGTCTCTGTCTTCTTACCAAATATCATCAATTTCTGACCCCTCCTTCTTAGTGTTGCATTTTCAATGTCGAGCAGTGTAAATAAGAAAATAACAGAACAAATCTTGCACTACGCACGATAAAAAGGTTACATTGTAACGCAAGGACTTAAACTATTATTGACGTACTGTATTTGTTTAAAACTCGGAATAATTGGGCCTTGGTAAATCAAAAGAGTTGGGCCTAGATACTGTATTTATCAAAATAGTAGAGAAAGTAGTCACTCATACTTGAAAAGAACCTAGAAATAGTGAGCAAGATGTGCTGTAAATAAGATAAAATAAAAATAAAATGATGTAAGATGAAACATTAATGTAAAAATCTTATGTTCAAAAATATCATATTTCTTAGAAGAAGCATAACCTTTAAATATAAAAGATTTTTATCTATGCCCAGTTTTCTATTCGAGCTTACAGTTAGAGCAAAATAATATGTATGCATAATATATAGTCATTTCTATTTTGCATACGTTTCCGATAAACATTTCAAATATTTCTGCGCAATTTTATATCACTTATATAAAATATTTTATACTAAATATTATAGAATATATGACTTGGTTATGAGTTTTATTTTCTTTTTTTTTTAAATTTCAGAATCAAAAGTCTTTAAAATTTAAAATATATTGGTAAAAGATGTACACATTAGAAAATGTTTCTAAAAATGCAAAAAAAAAAAAAAAAAAAACCTCAAGTTTCTAATCTAATCAGTATTTCCTGACCAGGGGCATGTGCATTCTTCACACCATTTCCCTCTCTGATGATAGTGACGAAAAATAAAAACATCCTCAAACGCTTAAAAAATAAGTTTTCCTTGTTAATCCCTTATTAACTCGAGCGAGTTGTTACGCGACAGAATACATTTTGAGAAGCATAAAAATGAGCTGCAAGCAGGAACATTTTATTTATCGAAAAATAAATGAATACGCTTGTTAAAAGCCCCCTTCAGTAAATTGGATTATTCTCCAGTTTTCAAAAAAATAACGATTTTAATGCATTTTCTCATACCTTTGAAAAATTTCCCGCGTATACTTGTTAGTCAAATAATTATTCGCAGCGCCTTTACTTTTTCTTGGAATATGAAATGAGCCGACCTTTGAGCGTGCCGAATACTACTTGTTCGTTCTTGTAAGCAGTACTAAGGCTTTTTCATTCAATTAGGACCAGCTTCTCTTTTAGATTTAATAAGAATATTTTAAAAGTAATTGTGAAATGAGCTTTAATGTTACCCGTGTGATATGATTTTTGCTTTCAAAGATCTCGTGTCGTTACAGGAAATTAAGGACTCTTAATGATTTTGAGCCCTTGAATGCTCAAATAAGTAGTAAAGCACTGCTCTGGTAATTGGACCTCTGACATTGGTGATGTTTACACTGTAAAAAATGAAAGTAGTTTCTGCAGTATAATAAAGCTAATTTTATAGCAATTTTACAGTAACAAACTGGATAAATTGCTAATTTTACAGTGGTAAACTAAAATTGCTAGTTTTACAGTTTATTACTGTGCATTTCGCAGTTTTAAACTGGAACATCTGCTGCCAGTATTACACTGTTGTTTTTACAGTAATGAACTGTAAAATTGCTAATTTTGCAGTAATAAATTGTAAAATAGTTAGTTTTACAGTAATAAATAGTAAAATAGCTAGTTTTATAGTTTATTACTGCGCTTCTACAATTTTAAACTGAAACTTCTGCTTTCAGTATTATACTGTGAAAGCAACAATTTGTTTTTTGCAGTGTTCTTTTTGAGGTTATAAGGAAGGGTAATTGTCGTGGATTTGGGCTGAGATATTTTTTCAAAACTACTACAAAAATATACTAACTCAATCTAGCGGCAATCACCCTGCCCTATTACCCGTAAAAGATGTAAATATTGTCAAAGTCAGATATGTCCCTCCGATTGTCACTTAAAGCCATGTGAAATCAGATTCATACAATTCATCACTAGACATTTTGCACAAGGGGTTCACAATAATTTTGTAGACCGATAACAGCCATATGCGTAGAAAAATACTTCAAGTTACCCCATTATTGGATACCACATCAGAATGAATCTTGATTATTACACTCGTTAGTTTCATCTCATTTGGAAAATGCCTTATTTATTGATTTAGTTCTAATATATATGCTTTCCGTCAGAAATGACGCTTTTAATAATAACGAAATAAATATCAATTCGCTTAGAAAATGAATGACTTTCCTCCAAAATTTCAACTTTGGCAAATGAACATTTGCAAAAATATTATTTTGCACAACTTATCTGAGCAGCACTGAAAATTTCCAATATTAGTGCTGATAGAAGAATAAATATACAACTTAAGTTTGTTTATGAAAAATTCAAATGACGTTTTGCAATCACAATCAATATGTAAGCCTATCAAACAAGCTGAACAACCTCACCATGAATTAAACATACTTAAAAGCAAGCTCAAATGATTTTATCTCTTTCTAGTGCATAGTACTTGAATAGAAATAAGATCAGTGAGTAATAAAGCTGGCCATAGTTAAACATTTAAAATTCTTCATACATTTCATGACTGAATTTTATTGATGTTAAATTATACTTTATCTGCAACACATATCGAGTGCAATTATTTTTGTAACTTTAAACTACTTAAAAAGGAGATGTTTCGTTACTATCAAAGTTTCTGAAATCCCTGTTCCCAAGAGATTTTCTGGTAATATTGCAGTTCTTTTACAGACATAGGCAACAGATAATTATTTTTTAAATATGTGTTTCAGTTAATATTTATAATACGTGTTTAAAAGTAACTATAAAAATTGGCAAAGAATAGTTACAACTATTTTTAACCTCTGACGCAACAAGGAAGGGAGTTTTAAGTTTGACGTGTCTTTGTATCTGTATATCTGTCCTAGGCACCGTACAGATTAAACGGATGGACAGATTTTGAAATTTTTCGAAAGTGACCGAGAGTGTTCATCGCTAGGTAACGTCTTAGGATGACATTTATTAGCAGAGATATTAATTAAAAACCCTCAAAATATTTTTTTTATAATTTTTAAAGTGAAAATAAGCTGGAGAATTTAAAACAATAGTCCCAAAAGTAAGAAAAAAATTCTGCGTCTAATAAGATGTGTTTGAAACTCCCATTAAAAATAGAACTCGAATTATAACGTTTTTTCAGCAAATGCGGAAAAGGCCTATTCATACAACGACCGATCCGGCCGAACGAAGTGATTTTTCGGACGTGACGGAAGGAGGTGAAAAATTTCGAGCATTTGCACTAGCTTCGTCCGAAAGTCACGTGACGGTATTCCCCCACTAATTACAAAGAGCGCGCACCTAGCGAGAGCCAATTAAGTCACTACCGAAGAACCGGTCTGTTTTCGGCCCCGACGACATCCAGCATTCTAGAACGGCGACGGGAGCTGATTTTTCGGCTTGCTGTCATGGCAACGGATTTCGAAAACCAGTTTCGCAGCGAAAAATTCGGTTCGGATAGGTCGTAATGTGAATAGGCCTTAAGGCTTAAACCTACAAGATTGTCATTGTTGGCCGACGAGGAAAGAAAACTCAATGATTTAAACTGTTTACCTGTTGCCAGTTTCTATTTGTTAACAATTAAAATAATTTTAATTGATTTTAGTATAAAAATTTCCATTTTTCCTTCTTATTTGTGCTTTTGCGACTAGCAAAGTTTAACTAATAACAATTCTTTCCTTTTCCGTATTTAACATATCCTCTCGAAAACAATAATATATATTTAGATTTTAAATGCTTTATGAGCAGAGAAGTTTGTTTTAATATGAGATCGTCAATCAGGTTCAGGGGTTGTTTAAATTTTTAATTTAATCTTAGTTTTTTAAAACAACGATTTGGTATAAAGCAGTGAATGGAATAACAGAGTTGGTGGTGTATTGCATGTTTCTGCCGTAGCCCTGGCTTGGGCGGTAACTTACTGCTTTATACCCCCTCTGCTTTTAATTTACGAGTTGTACCGTACCACTGAGCGGTCTCTAGTTAGTGTTTTAATTTTACATTAGCCACCAGTTTTTTGGCTCTCTTTGCTTCTATAAGAGAATTTCTGCCTCCAGCTCGGTTAATCCTATTCCAGACTGACGAGTGCCAATAAGCACGAAACTGCAGTCGTTGGATGGAATAACCGAGTTGGCGGTGTATTGCAACGGTTTGATGTTTTTAAAATGCATACGTGCAAGTATTTAAATATTGAGAAAGCACTTTTTTTTGTTTGTTTCAGCATACACTTTTCCTTTTAATGAGAAAAAAGTGATTATTTTTTAAAAATAATTAAAAAACTATTGGTTGCTGTAAACGTTAATGTTTTGTGTTTTATAAACGAAGTAGGCGAAATACTGCATATGATCGAGAGAAAAATGGAGCTAAAGTTACAAAAAGAAATAAAGTTCGAATAAGTTGTCAACAAGATATTGACGTGTAAAACGTAAACTAATTAAGATTTAATTACAAGAGAGCTAAAATCTTGTTAATGTAAAATGTAATTAATGTCGTTGTTATTTTTTTTTGGGCGAAACTAGTATAGCACTAACCAGGTCTACGGTAAAAAGTTTTAATTAAAAATCTTCGTGGCAACTTAGGAAAAGGTGTCACTAAGTTAACTAGGCAGGAGTGTGAAAAATAATTACGCTATTGCAAATAATTAGTTATCTCGTCAAAAGTAAGGTAAAGGTAGGTTATAGTTAAAGTTACTTTGTTTGAATCTTCTAAAAGCTCGTAGTAATAGACGGAAGTCACTGAATATTGCTTTGTAACTTCTCTACTGTGTTTGCTGTTACCACGCCAGATCTTCCTAATTTCTTTATCAAATTCCGCGATTTAGCAGTCCATTTGAAACTTATCGTGTCGGCAAGTGCCAAAAAATAGACCCACGGTCTTTTCTGTTGTTTTATGACATTACTTTAATAAATTCCATTTAAGGTACACCCTAAATATTTTTTTTCTTCAATATATATTACACCTTTCTAAAACTTAAAACGATTGTTCAATATGACATAAATGCGCAGGAGCTGAGGAAGCTCTCTATTTCCTGGCCTCCTGTTCTGTCTGCTCTTGCTCATAGCATTGAGACTTTTAATCTTTTAAAATGTTTTGTTTAATCTTTATCTTAACCTTTTATGCGTGTTTTTGCTTTTTCTCATTTACCTTTTTTTTTATTCTTTTTGTTTGCTTGTCAATAGTGTTCGTTTCATTTTGTGTTTCCTTTTAAAGTTCTGTACTGTTGGGCCTTTTACCTTCTGGCCCTATGTGATACTCTGTGGCACATAGGGAGTTATTTTTAAATCTAAAAAAAAAAAAAACGACGTAACACATTTTGATAATTTATTTGTAAAAAACAAATTTCTTCAGTAAAAAGTCACTATTTTCAGCAAAAAAAGGCAATTCCAACTACTTCCCTTTTTTAGATTTTTAAAAAATTTTCATGTGTATCTTTTCGTTAGATATCGCAGAAGGATATGACTCTCCAAAATTGGTAACAAATAACTGAAAATATGGTTTTCTGGTGAATGTTTGAAATTCCACCCTGAAAAACGTGATTTTCGTTACCTAACTTTTGTACATCATTGTTTAAAACCCATATATTGAATGAAGACTAATATTTTGGGCTTTATATCACATCAATGTAATCAATAATCATTTTCACCAAGTTTCAAACGTATAAAATAAATCCTTCTTTTTCTAGAGCTTTTAGTGTAAATGAAAACTTCGAAACCGAGGTTTTGAGAAAACCACGAAAGAAAAAATGAATTTCAATTAAAAGTAATGCATTTGCGTGCATTAAATTTCTTCTAGTTTTCTGAATAATTCATCAATTTCAAAAATGTTTGTAGATTTAGAAATAAAAATATTGGGGCTATCTAAATGTATCAAAAAATCTCAAAACAGGTTTTTAAAAAAATGGGTGTTTGCCTACCTTAAATTAAGGCGTACTGGCACGGTTAGTAGAGCATCGTGCCTATAATGGAAAGGTTAGGAGTTCAAATCAAGGCCAGAAAATATTTTAGCAGGTATTTTCTTCTAATTCAACGAATTAAAAGAATTTAATTCAACTTACTATCGAATATCAACTTGCTAAAAAATGCAGTCATGCTTTAGTTATTAATTAAAGTCTGCCTTTCCTTCTGTATTAAATATACGGATGAAAGTATTGGATTTATTAAAATTTTCGGATTTCGACGAATTTCCACGTTTTCAGGTGTGCTGAGCCCATTTTGATCAGTTTTGGAAACTGTGTGTGTACATTTTTCAAATGCTAAATACAGCAAGAAATATTTTCTGACATTTCAGTTTATTTGTGGTAGTTAAAAAATTAATTCTTTTTTGCAAGCACACATTTCTGTTGATATTTTTTTTCCTTTTTGAAATTTTAGCTATTAAAATTTTATAAGCTCAAAAATGCCAAAGAATTTCTGACTGCTTCAGATAAAAGTCTGATATACTTTACTATATATACACTTGATTTACACTTTTACTTCTATTTCTTGAAGATATTCCTCTGAATGCATGAAATATTTATCCCCTTTCCTACTAGAGATATATCTTTCTTAAGAGAAGAATACTTTCTTCCCAGAAGCACTTATATTTCGGAAAATTTCGAGATAACATTGGAAACCCCGGAGGGAACGCATGCGAAATGCTTATATATGTTAAAATTTAAGGCGGCAACGTAATAAATAAATTAGTGAATAAATATAATAAAACATTAATGAAGAAAATGGTTAAAAATTATTTTGTAAAGATAAAAATTAAGAATTGGAAAATGTATGCTGAAAGTCATGAACTGTAGATTTTTATTAAAACAATTATTAGTTGTTTATTTTTTTTTAAGCTACTTTCTGATTTTCTTAGGCAAAATCTTCCGCGTATTTACGCATGCGTCAGGTCTTCGCTGATCTTAACAAAATAGGGGTGATAGGTAAGATAACAATAAGTGGAAAAATAATAAGAAGCATTTTGAGCCGTATCAAAACAACGTAGAACAGTGCTAATTTCAAATACATTGCTCAGTTGAATGTGTCAAAAGGATAGCAAAAATGCAAGTTTTAAATTGAAAACTTCGGAAAGTTCCCATCCACAATCCATCGCCCCATTTTTACGCGAAATGGTTCCTGTATGCTAAATGCGGCTTTCAAGGACGGAAAATAAGGACTAATTCCGACATTTAGAAGTTTAGTTGTAGTGGGGTAAGTTGAGTTTAACTTGAGAATATGGGGCAAAAACTCTTATGTTCTCCTACATTACTATTTCTACACTACTTCTTATAACACTTATTAAACCCAGAGACTGCAAGGGCCGAATTCAAATGAAACACCATTACAATCGCTTCGAGGCAATCGCAATAGACCAAAATTGCAATCGCTACTGGAAGTCAAATTACGATAGAATCGCATCTCGTAGCGATTGTAACGTTTCACTTGAATCCAAATTTGGGAATTTGCGATTGCATTGGTGAGTTGCGATCGTCCGTGTTTCACTTTAATTCCTGCCCAAGTCTCTGGATGGTATAAAAGAGCTGTATTATATGTAGTCTTGCCGTAGCTCTGACTTAGATGTGATAACTTTCTGCTTAATACCCAAGCTTTACCTTCAATTTACGAGTTGAATCGTACCTTTGCAACGGTATCTTACCAATGTGCTAATTTTGCATCAGCTACCAGTTTGTTTAACTCTGTTAGCTTCTATAAGATGTTTTATGCCTCCAGCTCGGTCACTACCTAGCTCAGACTGATGAGTTCTAATACGAACGAAACTGCAGTTTCTGGGTGGTATAACTGAGCTGTCAGCGTCTTATGTAGCTCTGTGAAGGGATGGATTAGGAGGGGTAACATACTGCTTCTTCCTCTGAATGATATATGAACGAAAATTTTAAACATTTGTATTTTCATAAAAAATATTGAAATTGGATATTTTTTTTCCCTATGTTTGGAGAAATTCGAGATTTGGTAGCATCCTCTAGGATTTGTTCAAATTTGATAATATTTTATATGTGTATTGTATAAACAAATACGAAATTTTTGGCGGGTATTCCAAGTTAAGATTCCAAATTTCGCTTTTCTTTCGATCCATCCTATTTTACAAAAACTTTCAAGTCAAAGTAGGAAGTAATATAATAGTTTGTATCTTGGATTATAACTTAATTTGTGTTGACCTTAATACGTTGTTCCTTAGGCTAAAATCTTAGCGATAGAAACTAAATACAGTATTACAAAATTATTTCTCCAAAAACGTAACGGAATGTGAAATTTACTTAGATAAAATACAAGTATTTTGTGTGTAATTATGACGTATCGTTCTCTGGAAATACAAAACATTTTGTTTAGCATTTTAATCATTCTTTATTAATTCTTGCTAAAATTTCACTTGAAACGAAAAGTAAGACTTCTACTTTAATACATTACTCTACTTCGTTCCAATGACCATAAAAAATGATGTCAACTTAACTTAAATCTCCTGTTAAACAAACTCAAGAACTCAACTTATGACAGTTACGAGTAAGTTTCGTAAATGCATCAAAGCTTAAAAAACAAGCCATGACATTTTTTTCCAGAGGTAAAAGAGCTCTTTTGGTATTTGTAAATATTTATGAGCTTATAAACTCAGATAAAAGAGGAAAGATCAAGTTTGAAGAAGTTATTTAAATTAAGCACTGCTTATTTAAGTCTTGAGTTGAGTGGGAGAAGGTTTTATTCTAAACAAAAAGGATTAGCAAAGTAAGAGTTTTAAAAGATTTGTTAATCTAGTTGATGGAGAGGAATACACTTGACCCTTTTTCTTTTACTTTTTTTTACCTTCGCTAAAATTTGGAGCCATTAATAGACTCAACTCTTTTGCTTTGTCCTGAATACACTTTAAAACTACTTAAGCTTATGAATATTCCAGCATCGTTCAGCTTTTGTGTGTGAATGTATCATGGCATAAATGGGTCATTTTCACCATATGCTTACATTTTAAAAATTTTAAATAATTTTTTCAACTTGCTATTTTTTTTTTAGAAACACTAACAGATGTTTAGTCACATATTGTAGGTGTTGGAAATCGATTAAAACTCAACTCAGAAATCGATATCCGTATCAATTAAAACTCATTAGTTAATAAAAAAGCAATTTATTAACACAACTCAGAAATTATGCAAGAACGCACCATCTATATACTACAGACAACTAATATCAAAACTTAACTTGTAACTACTCACTCAGAACTCAGTATTCCATGAAAAATTAAATATTTTAAACTCCAACAATGCCAAATATAAACTCGAATTATAAAATAATGTGCAAGGCTTAACAAACTCCAAATATGAAATAAAATGCAAGGCTTTGCACTTAACAATATTTGCAGATCCAACATCCTCCCACCTTGAGTTGGGGGACTTCTCAACTCAACAGTCATAAGTCAAGTCTAGCAAAATCGCTTTTTTCTTTCCCGTTGGCGATACTCTTGATTTGGCACTTAACAACTGTACCTTAACACATTCATTCGTTTCTACACGAAAAAGAGCTGCTGCTGCATAGGCATACTGGCTTGCAACTTAAATGAAAAGCTTCAATTCTTGTTCATTCCGCACACTTGTCACACAGTTATCTACGTGGAAACTTTTCATCAATAATTTAATCATATTCTCGAGATATTTCTCATCTTCACTGGTCAAAACACTTTGTAAATGATGCATAATCACAATTCCAAGAAAAAATGAACAACTCGAAAGTCGAAACGCCAAATACTACACGGCAATGGCGAAAGTGCGTTAGTTGGCCGTTTTCCCCGAACCACAAAAATCGCAAATAATTTTTGTCAGCAGAGGAGAGACTAATTGGTAGAAAAGCCTCGCGAATGTCCGCTATAACTCCAGCAGTTTTTTCTTCGTGAAACCGAAACAAAATATTCGGAATCACCTTAAGTTGATAAACTCCACTCTCTAAACAATCATTGACGCTAGGTAAACCTTTTTGTTTTGCCGAAGCATGAAAAACGGGAACTGTTTTTGTTGTACTATTCTCCTTTAAAACCAGACGGTGATGCAAATAACGTACTGCATTTTGAATTTCATCTTCTGATACATCTTCTGTAATATTTTCTCCTAACCATTCTTTAAACACTTTTCCGTATGACTCGAACATTCCTTGGGATTTTAGATTCTTTACAACTTTCTGCGGCGTTTTCTCAGAGAGCTCAAAATTATCAGGAAGTGGAAGATCACCCTCAATCCAAGTCAAACTCACTAAAAATCTATCATTTTCTATTTGAACTGTGTCTAAAAAATTGTGCTTCGCCACCTCCTGTAATTCAAGTGCTGTCTTCTTTTCTGAAGGATCAGTGATACCCAAAGAGTCAAGAGTGCACAAATTCGATCTACAGGTATCACTACAAATCATACTCGTTACAAGCATTACAGTGCTTCCATGGGATTCTGAACTAGAGCTCTTCCCCATTACAGTCCACCCTAATCTAGTTTCAATTGCGGCAAGGCCACTAGGAAGTAATTTAAATCCTCCTGTCATAAGTTTTCCTGCAACGTCTGCTCCTATCAGAATTTCAATTGGGGCTCTATTATCATCCTCAATATAAATGTTTAAGTCGGAAAGTTCTTTTGCACATTCACTCGTAGGTGACTTTGTTTCGCATATGACTGATTGACTTAAAACGTCAAAATTGCAATTATAGTCTCCATTAGCACTCGTTAAATATAATTTAAATACGTCGTGTTTACACACACCAGAATTGTTTCCTCCAAAAAGAGCATGTTGGAGATACTCTGTACCCTTAGCTCTGTACTTCATCTCCTTAGCCGTATCCTTTAGAATATATGACCTCTGTGATGCAGAATCAAAAATTGCTCTTACTTTACGCTTTTTTCCGTTACCTCTGACGATCACCATGAGGGTCTGCAACATTACTTTTGGCGACATCGAAATGTTTGCCAGTGCTGAATCTTGTTCCAAAGTTTCTTCTGGTGTAACAACTCTTTCAAAAGACTGAGGTGTTTGTGCACTTCTACACAACAAAATGTGATGTCTTCTTCCACAGTTGACGCAACCCGCTTTTACATTGCATTGACGAACTTGGTGTCCTTCTCTGAGACACAGAAAACAGCAGTGAGATTTCCAGACAAGATCTTCTCTCTCTTTAAGCGGTAATTTTCTTGCTTTTATGCAATCATTCGAATCAGAAGATTGCAGGTTCGAGTCCTGTCACGGACGCCAGATGTTGGAAATCGATTAAAACTCAACTCAGAAATCGAAATCCGTATCAATTAAAATTCATTAGTTAATAAAATAGCAATTTATTAACACAACTCAGAAATTATGCAAGAACGTACCATCTATATACTACAGATAACTAACATCAAAACTTAACTTGTAACTAACTCACTCACAACTCAGTATTCCATGAAAAATCAAATATTATAAAATTCCAACAATGCCAAATATAAACTGAAAGTATAAAATAAAGTGCAAGGCTTAACAAACTCTAAAACAAGAAACAAAATGCAAGGCTTTGCACTTAACAATAGTTGCAGATTCAACATCCTCCCACCTTGAGTTGGGGGACTTCTCAACTCAACAGTCATAAGTCAGTCTCTCTGGTCTTCTGATGTTTCTCGTAGGGCGTACCAACTTTCTCTGGGATACTTCCGAACAAAATACTGGCTTTGTTTTCACCATAGCTTCAATATCCTTAGCCATCTCACAATTAATTTCCAATGGATACAAGCGTTGAATTGGCCTCAGAATTTCTCCGCGGGCTGTCTTGAGTTTCACCAGTCTCGTTACTCCTTCTTTACCAGGGACAATCTCTGTCACCCTTCCCAAGGGCCAGTTAATTCGTTTCTGATTATCGCAGCCAATCAGAACGACGTCTCCTACAGCTATCGCTGACCACTTCCGCAGTTTGGGCCTTTGAATCAACGAACCCAAATATTCAGATCTAAATCTTTTTTTAAGATCTTCTTGAAGTGACAGCCGATATTTCACTCTTTTATTCAGACGCTTGTGATCTGCAGCATCACAATCAGGCATTCCAGTTTCCTTTATGTCTTGAAGGAATAGAGATGGTGACAAAGGAACAAATTCTGAATCCTGCTCCGAGACGTACGTGAGTGGTCTCGAATTGATAATGGACTCACACTCACATAAAATCGTGTTCATTTCTTCATACGTCAAACAAGCACGGCCTATCACCCTCTTCAATACATTTTTCATAACTCGAATTAAACGTTCCCACCAGCCTCCCCACCAGGATGCGGTAGGAGGATTGAATTTCCAACGAATTCGATTCAAAGCTCCGTCTTCAATTATTTTATCCCAGTCGAGAGTTTTCAGCAAATTATATGCACCAACAAAATTGGTGCCGTTGTCACAATAGATTACTGTGCTTCTACCTCTTCTGGCCACAAATCGACGCAAAGCCAACAAAAAGGTATCAGTCGATATATCAGAAACAAGTTCCAAGTGTACGGCTCTATAAACCGCACACGTGAAGAGACAAACCCAAACTTTTGTTCGATCCTTCAAATATAATGGACCAGCGAGGTCTATCCCTACTACTTCAAACACAGTAGCATCTCGAATACGGTCTTTAGTAATGGGAGCTATATCTGCATCCAAACTTTTCTCAGAATGCCTTTTGCATGTAACACATTTTGAAATGATTGATCTCACAGTTTTTCTGCCGTTTAATATCCAGAAATGTTCTCTCAGAAGATTTAGTAACATTTGCGTTCCCACGTGACCATTCTTTTTATGAAATGAGAATATTAAAAGTTTCACTACTTGGTGCTGCGAAGGAAGAATCACTGGTCTTGTAAAAGAATGGCTGTCTTCTTGATGGACAATTTTTGTGCTCAGTCTAATGATATCGTCTTCATCCTTATAAGCTTTTAGTGTTCTCAATTTTTCATCTTTCTCATCTGAGAATGTTTCTCTTTGAATGATCTTAATTACTGTCTTCTCAGCTTCTAAGAATTCTTCTGCGTCGAGACTTCCTTGTTTTCTTAGCTCTTTTGCTTTTCTGCAATTTTCCACAAATCTTAAAATCCAACCAATCAGGCGTACAATTTTTTCATATTGTGAAAAGTAACGATAATACCAGTCAGTATTTACATTTTCCTTCTCAATAGTCAAACAGGTAGTTGTGGAGGAGACAACAACTTTCTTCCTTTCCTTGAGGATTTCATCTTCATTTGCAACAAACTCTGTGGAAGGCCATTTCTCAGCAGATAAATACAACCAATCAGGCCCCTCCCACCATCTCGACTGTATCATTTTCTTAGCAGAACAGCCTCTGCTTGGGAGATCAGCCGGATTTAAAGATCCGGGCACATGTCTCCATTTCTCCTTGGAAGTTAGAGTCCTGATTTCAGAGATACGATTTTGAACAAAGGTTCCCCATGTCTCTTCTCTTCTGATCCAACTAAGTACAGTTGTCGAGTCTGTCCAAAAGTAAACTTCTTCATGTGGAATCTCACACATAATTGTAGAAGCAAGGCGAGAAACAATTGTAGCGGCTAACAACTCTAGTCTAGCAATAGTTGTTTTTTTCTTTCCAGTTGGCGATACTCTTGATTTGGCGCTTAACAACTGTACCTTAACACATTCATTCGATTCTACACGAAAAAAAGCTACTGCTGCATAGGCATACTGACTTGCATCACAAAAGAAATGTAAGGAGTACTTTTCGTTGTCATCACAAATTTTCAAATACCTGGGAATTTGCATCTTTTCCGAATGAAAAATATTTCTGATCCACTTCAAAAATTCTGCTTTAGTTCCAGGATCAACTTCATCTTCCCAATTCAACTTTTTCTCCCAAATTTTTTGCAATAACAACTTCGGGAATAATGCAACAGGGCAGGTGGCACCAATGGGATCGAAAATCCGATGAGCAGCAGAAAGTATAATCTTCTTCGTAATTCTTTCCACACAAAGTTCTTTTAAACTAGTTATATTAATACCTAACGTATCTGCATCTTTATTCCATTTCATCCCTAAAACGTTTGTATTAGGAGTGACTTCATCGGCAAAATTCGTATATTCCCAGCCTCTTAAGTCAAATTTTCTTTCAGCCATGATATTGGTTGCAACTTCAATGAAAATCTTTAATTCTTGTTCATTCCGCACACTTGTCACACAATTATCCACGTAGAAACTTTTCATCAATAATTTAATCATATTCTCGGGATATTTCTCATCTTCACGGTTCAAAACATTTTGTAAATGATGCATAATCACCATTCCAAGCAAAAATGGACTACTCGAAACGCCAAATACTACACGGCAATGGCGAAAGTGTTTTACTTGGCCGTTTTCCCCGAACCACAAAAATCGCAAATAATCTTTGTCAGAAGAGGAAAGACTAATTTGTAGAAAAGCCTCGTAAATGTCCGTTAGATCTCTAATTTTCTCCAAGTGAAACCGAAACAAAATATTCGGAAACACCCCAATTAGATTAACTCCACTCTCCTATGTAATCATTGAGACTAGCGAACCTTTTGGTTTTGCCGAATCATCAAAATCGGGACGTGATTTTCGTTGTACTACTCTCCTTTAAAACCAGACGGTGATGCAAATAACGTGCTGCACTTTGAATTTCATCCTCTGATACTTCTTCTGTAATATTTTCTCCTAACCATTCTTTAAACACTTTTCCGTATGATTCGAACATTCTTTGGGATTCTAGATTCAACTTTCCATAACTTTCTGCTGCCTTTTCTCAGAGAGCTCAAAATTATTAGGAAGTGGAAGATGACCCTCAATCCAAGGTAAACTCACTAAAAATCTATCATTTTCTATTCGATCTGTGTCTAGAAAATGTTGCTTCGACACCTCCTGTAATTGAAGTGCTGTCTCCTTTTCTGAGGGATCAGTAATATCCGAAGATTCAATCGCCCACAAATTTGATATACAGGTATCACTACAAATCATACTCGTTACAAGCAGTGCAGTGCTTTCATGAGATTCTAAACTGGAGCTCTTCCCCATTACAGTCCACCCTAATCTAGTTTCAATTGCAGCAAGGCCACTAGGAAGTAATTTAAATCCTCCTGTCATAAGTTTTCCTGCAACGTCTGCTCCTATCAAAATTTCAATTGGGGCTCTATTATCATCCTCAATATAAATGTTTAAGTCGGAAAGTTCTTTTGCACATTCACTCGTAGGTGGCTTTGTTTCGCATATGACTGATTGACTTAAAACGTCAAAATTGCAATTATAGTCTCCATTAGCACTCGTTAAATATAATTTAAACACGTCGTGCTTACACACACCAGAATTGTTTCCTCCAAAAAGAGCATGTTGGAGATACTGTGTACCCTTAGCTCTGTACTTCATCTCCTTAGCCGTATCCTTTAGAATATATGATCTTTGTGATGCAGAATCAAAAATTGCTCTTACTTTACGCCTCTTTCCATTACCTCTGACGATCACCATCAGGGTCTGCAACATTACTTTTGGCGACATCGAAATGTTTGCCAGTGCTGAATCTTGTTCCAAAGTTTCTTCTGGTGTAACAACTCTTTCAAAAGACTGAGGTGTTTGTGCACTTCTACACAACAAAATGTGATGTCTTCTTCCACAGTTGACGCAACCCGCTTTTACATTGCATTGACGAACTTGGTGTCCTTCTCTGAGACACAGAAAACAGCAGTGAGATTTCCAGACAAGATCTTCTCTCTTTTTAAGCGGTAACTTTCTTGCTTTTATGCAATCATTCGAATCATGATGATTGTGGCAAAAAATACACTGTTTCTGGCCTTCTGATGAAGTCAAAAGATCTGCCGCTGTCGCTACTTGAGCAGCATTCCCAAACTTCGATTTATCAACAGATTTTTTCTCAGTGTAAAACATGTCACCCCGAGTAACTGATTTCCCTTTAGAACAGTCGAATGATTGAGAAGCTAAAATTATTCTTTCCTCGGCTTCTACCTCATCTTGTAGAAAATCCAAAATCGAGCTCAAGTCGCTCTGCTCTTCTTGGCGCGAACTCGGTTCATCTTCTGTGGCAGCATCTCTCCTTCTCCGATTAGTTGTTCGGTGCCGTTCCCAAGCTCTCAATGTTTCTTGGGGTAGCGATGACTCGATTAGAGGAAACAACATGGACGCATATTTGGCTCTTGTTACACCCAGCATTTCTAATGCCCGTGATTTACTTTCTAGTGAATCGTATAGTACTCTAAGAGATTTTGTTTGAGCACTGCCTTTCTGAAGAACTATCGCCAACAAATCTCTTACATACACCTGGATCAACAGTTCATCTTTGCCAAATCTACTCTTTAGCTGACTCAATGCTTTTTCGTAACTGTTACCACCCGGTGGGAAACTTTTAATCAAATCTTCGGCAACGCTTCCTTTCACCATACTTTGAGACAGGTATGCAAATTTATCATGTAAATCCAAACTGGGATCTTTATCAATCTTCTGAAACTGTCCCCAAAATCCTAGCCAGTTTCTTATATCTCCATTAAATGACGGGAGTCGAATCTTTGGGTACCGTAGCAGAGTATTTCTCTGTGACA
Organism: Uloborus plumipes; assembly: GCA_038373865.1. Lineage (NCBI taxonomy): Eukaryota > Metazoa > Arthropoda > Arachnida > Araneae > Uloboridae > Uloborus > Uloborus plumipes. The sequence goes on along the minus strand of JAXGGA010000721.1, from coordinate 156,489 downwards.
AATTTGCACTCGAGACCGAAGCAGAGTCTTTTTCACATTGGCAAAGTTTTTTTGAGTTTGTGTCCTAAAACGCGCCAACGATCAATATACATCTCAGATTGATCGAATTCAGCATCACGTTCTGTTTCCACAGTATTATCTTCGTACAGAAGATTTCTAACTTTATACTCAGTCTCAATCATTAAAAATGCTTTTTCTTCGATTATTTTAAGTCTAAGCAATTTATCTTCATCAGTTAAGCCTGGTTCTTCTATATCGAATTCATTGCAAGCTCTTGTAAATAATCTCCTGTACTGTGTCCTGGATTTCTTCAACTCATCCATTTTAAAATTCTCAAAATATTTTTCGCTCACAAAATGACAAACTCAATAACAACTCAATAACTCACTAGTATCGTAGTATAGATGGTCCTGTCGAACGGACGCCAGATGTTGGAAATCGATTAAAACTCAACTCAGAAATCGAAATCCGTATCAATTAAAACTCATTAGTTAATAAAAAAGCAATTTATTAACACCTCAGAAATTATGCAAGAACGCACCATCTATATACGACAGACAACTAACATCAAAACTGAACTTGCAACTAACTCACTCACAACTCAGTATTCCATGAAAAATCAAACATTTTAAAACTTCAACAATGCCAAATACAAAATAAAGTATAAAATAAAGTGCAAGGCTTAACAAACTCAAAATAAGAAACAAAATGCAAGGCTTTGCACTTAACAATGTTGCAGATTCAACACTCTACCACCACAGGGTCGCCACCCGAAGTCTAACGATTAAATAAGCCCAACACTGCCTTAATTTCTCATTAAAATGTGAGCATTGGAGTCATTCCATGTCAAGTGGACTAGTGGTCCCCACCCGACCATCTCCGATTTGGATCAAATTTTACAGAGGTATAGACATGCCTATGAAACTAACCTGTGCAAATTTTTAGCTTCCAAGATCCAAATCTGGAGGAGCTAGGATCCCGCAAAAAATGTGGCCCAAAATGGCGGATGAACTTCATGAAACAAGTTGCAATGTTTAGGTCAAGGTTGCAGAAAATTTTATCACAGTGGAAGCCTAATTTTTTTTGGAGCTTAAAGTACTTTTGGTTGTCAACACTCTCCAGTATATTCTTTGAGATTGCGCTTATTAGATTTTGTGTAGCACGTGCCTAAACTTGCGAAAAAACGCGGTGGGCAATTTTTTTCCTGGATTTCAGGTTGTCATAAATTTTTAACCAAAAAACTTCAAAGGTTTATACTTCGTAGTTTTATTGTCCAAATACTTGTTTTTAATGTTTTACAGCTACAGAGCTTAAATATTGTATTTGTAAAAGATATTGGCACCCTAAGTGTCGATGAAAACGCTTCTTTTGAAAAATCGCCTGTTTTCAACTCACTATATCTCAGGTTTGTCACCTAAGACCATTTTTTCTTTGGCACCATTAGAAAGAACAGATTTTTTCCTATCGAAATGAGTTTTTTTTTCGATGGTGTTCTTTCGAATAAGGATGAAAAAATTAGCTTGAAATACTGTCTGTTATGAAGAATTGGCATAATTAGGTTAAGACTGCAGAAAATTTTATCACACTGGGGGCCTAATATTTTTGGAGTTTAAAGTACTTTTAGTGGTCAATACTCTCCAGTATTTTTTGTGAGATTGAGCTAATTAAATTTTGTGTACCACGCATGTTAACTTGCAAAAAAACGCGTTAGGCAATCTTTTTCCTGGATTCATAAATTTTTAACCAAACAAATTCAAAGGTTCATGTTTCGTAGTTCTATTGTCCAAATACTTGGTTTTAATATTTTACAGCTGCAGAGCTTAAATATTGATTTTGTAAGAGATATTGTTGTCAAAAGTGTCTATCAAAATCATTTTAATGAAAAATCGCCTGTTTTCAACTCACTGTATCTCAAGTTTGTCACCTTCCACTGTTTTTTTGTTGGCACCATTAGAAAGAACAGATTTTTTCCTATTGAAATGAGTTTTTTTTTCGATGGTGTTCTTTCGAATAAGGAAGAAAAAAATAGCTCGAAGTATTGTCAGTTATGAAGAATTGGCATAATTAGGCTAAGACTGCAGAAAATTTTATTATACCAAAAGTTCGAATTTTTAACAACTTAAAGTACATTTAGTTGTTTATATAAATACTCTGATAAGAAAAAATCTGTTATTTATAGTAGTACTAACGAAAAGATGATGGAAGGTGACAAACCTGAGTTACAGTTCATTGAAATCAAGCTATTTTTCAAACAGGAATTGCCAATAATTTTCATGTATGCTACACAAAAGCTAATGAGCTGGAAATCACATAATTATTAGAATCTATTAACAACTAAATGTACTTTAAGTTGTTAAAAATTCGAACTTCTATTATAATAAAATATTCTGCAGTCTTAGCCTAATTATGCCAATTCTTCACAACTGACAAAACTTCCAGCTTTTTTTTTCCTCCTTATTCGAAAGAACACCATCGAAAAAAAAACTCATTTCGATAGGTAAAAATCTGTTCTTTCTAATGGTGCCAACGAAAAAACGGTTGAAGGTGACAAACTTGAGATACAGTGAGTTGAAAACAGCCGATTTTCCATTAAAATGATTTTGATAGACACTTAGGGTGCCAATATCTTTTACAAATACAATATTTAAGCTCTGCAGCTGTAAAACATTAAAAACAAGTATTTGGACAATAGAACTACGAAATATGAACCTTTGAATTTGTTTGGTTAAAAATTTATGAATCCAGGAAAAAGATTGCCCACCGCGTTTTTTCGTAAGTTGACATGCGTGCTACACAAAATTTAATAAGCTCAATCTCACAAAAAATACTGGAGAGTATTGACAACTAAAAGTACTTTAAATTCCAAAAATATTAGGCCCCCAGTGTGATAAAATTTTCTGCAGTCTTAACCTAATTATGCCAATTCTTCATAACAGACAGTATTTCAAGCTAATTTTTTCATCCTTATTCGAAAGAACACCATCGAAAAAAAAACTCATTTCGATAGGAAAAAATCTATTCTTTCTAGTGGTGCCAAAGAAAAAATGGTCTTAGGTGACAAACCTGAGATATAGGGAGTTGAAAACAGGCGATTTTTCAAAAGAAGCGTTTTCATCGACACTTAGGGTGCCAATATCTTTTACAAATACAATATTTAAGCTCTGTAGCTGTAAAACATTAAAAACAAGTATTTGGACAATAAAACTACGAAGTATAAACCTTTGAAGTTTTTTGGTTAAAAATTTATGACAACCTGAAATCCAGGAAAAAAATTGCCCACCGCGTTTTTTCGCAAGTTTAGGCACATGCTACACAAAATCTAATAAGCGCAATCTCAAAGAATATACTGGAGAGTGTTGACAACCAAAAGTACTTTAAGCTCCAAAAAAAATTAGGCTTCCACTGTGATAAAATTTTCTGCAACCTTGACCTAAACATTGCAACTTGTTTCACGAAGTTCATCCGCCATTTTGGGCCACATTTTTTGCGGGATCCTAGCTCCTCCAGATTTGGATCTTGAAAGCTAAAAATTTGCACAGGTTAGTTTCATAGGCATGTCTACACCTCTGTAAAATCAAATCCAAATCGGAGATGGTCGAGTGGGGACGATTTGAAAAATTGGTTCAGTTGACGTGGAATGACTCATTGGGAAAATTTTCATCAGAAAATTAGATCGTTACGACCTTTTTCCGATGAAATCTGTAGCTTGGCATTTAGCATTTAGCACCCCCAAAGACCCCGTACCTTCCAATTTTCTGTAGCTTGGCATATTTTCATCGGGAAATTTGATCGGAAGGATATGGTTTTCCAATGAAATATAGATCGGCTAATTTTCATCGGGAAACTTGATTGGAAGGATATCGTTTTCCGATGGAATATAGTTCGACATATTTTCATCGGAAAATTTGATCAGAAGGATATTGTTTTCCGATGGAATATAGCTCGGCTTTTTTTCATCGGGAAAGTTGATCGGAAGGATATCACTTTCCGATGAAAAGTAGCTCATCGAAAACCGTGCTCGGATACTGATCGGAACGATGTCATCGTGCGTTACGGGATCAGTTTGCGAGGAGTTGGCAGGGCCGGATTAACGTCCATTTACGCCCCAGGCCAAATTTAAAAACTGCGCCCTACCTCACGCATCCGAACTCAATCGAAATCGTATCTCCTCATTACCATTTGATGAAATTAAAGATGAGTTTCTTTTTTTCTTTTTGTTTTCCTTTAATGCACAAAAAAGGAAGGTCCTTATGTGATCTCTGTGAAATTTTTCATAATTGAAGATTTCAAAATTTAATTTTAAGGCATTTATCGGAAAGTAATGAGATAACTCGCCCTGGGGCAATTTTACGGGTATTTTTAAAGAACTGATATTTTTTAAGCAAAAATTGAGGTATTTTGTTATATTCGAAGCAAAGAATACGTCAAACAAGCGATCTTTTCTCCAGGATAATTGTATTTTTTAAGCTGTATTTAATGGTATCATTGAATTTTTGAAATACATTTTGGATGATTTTTAAAAATGTATTGAAAGTATGGTAACTGATTGACATTTTAAAAAGTATCATGTCAGTCAATTACCTTTTTTTTCATAATTTTTCTAAAATTATGTAAAATGTGTTTTGAAATTTTAATTATTCCATTAAATTCAAGGAGAAAAGATCGGTTGCACAACGTGTATTTTGCTTTAGATGTTACAAAATACATACTACTTTTGTCCTAGAAATGACAGTCACATACCCGTGGAATTCTACTCCCCCCCCCCCTCCGGATATTTTCAAAATTGAAGTTCCACATACGCAATTGCAAGTCATATTTGATGATGTTAGAAAAGGGAATAAGTTCGAGAACTCAAGGGCGGATCCAGCTTCTGGTTAAGGAGGGGGTCATTTTCGGAAAGGGGGGGTCAAAGTGCAATTTTTGTGCAAAAATGGGGGATTTTGGCAGTTTTTTCGTGAAATAAGTCCCAAAAATGCAATTTTTTGCTATATTTGGTCGGTTAAGGGGGGGGGTCATGACCCCCATGACCCCCCCTCTGGATCCGCGCCTGCGAGAACTCCTCTCAACATTTCGAAAATTTTGATAAACTTTAATGATGCTGGGGAAAGGCGGAAATCGAGAGAGGTCTCTCGGAACTTTTTCGAAGTTTAGGTCCTAAACTGCCATTTTAGAAGGTTATTTTTTATTCGGGACGATTGGTAACCCTAGTATGAAATTTTTTCGAAATTGAAGACCAAAAACATTGTGGGGCATTTCCTATGTTGTTAGAGAAATGCATGAGGTTTAGCCATTCTCCCCAGAAAGTTTTTGAAATTTTAGTCCTAAATAAGCAATGAGAAACTATCTTTGAGGACATTAGGAGAAACGACGGTGTTCGGTAATTCGTTTCCGTAAATGTTTCGGAACTGAAGCCCTGAAACCAACTAGACAATTTGAATAGCGTTAGATGAGGACTGAATGCCGGGGGGGGGGGGGGGGGGGCTCTCTAGGAAAATTTTTAAAATTGAGACCCTAAACACGAGGTATTAGACGATTTTTAATGAGGTGGGGAAAGGCCTGAAGTCACTTCCCAAAAAAGTTTTCGATCCTGCTGACTAAAAAACGGAATTTTAAATAATATTTTATGATATAGAAGTGAGGCGTTTGAAAGCTTTCCATAGAAAAAGTTTCGAAATTGAAGCTCTAAATATGCATTTATAGGAACTTAAATGCATCTGACAGGGCTGGCTCTGAGTGAAAAGATGGGGATTAGGGACTCAACTACGAAAATTTTCAAAATTTTAGACCATCTTCAAAATGTTGGGAGAATAAGGGTGGAGGGTCATCTATTTAAAACATATTTCGAGGCATCTTCTGTATTTTTTTTCCACTTGGCTTAGATCTTCGTGATGATATTTTAAAGGAAAAAAACAATATATATATGTGTATAAATAATATGTTGGAAAATAACTGATGTAATTATAAATAATGTATACAAAGTTTGAGTGTATATAAAGTATATACAGGGTGTCCACTCCAATCGTGGACCAATAGCTAATTTCTAAACCGTTAGAAATAAGCATATAGTTTATTTAAGAAAAAAATCTCCAAATTACGAAAGGAATTTTGGGTCTATTCAATGTTTTTCAAAAAATCAAATTTTGAAAGAGTTACGAAATTTAAATTTTTATGCAGCCCCCCAGACCTATCAATTATATTTAGTAAAACATTCTTGACACTGTAACGTTGAAAACTAAAAAAAAATCACTCTTCTACCACAAAAATTGACCGAGTTATGACGTTTTGAAAAATCAAGATTTTGCATTATTTCATGACGTCATCGAGCGATTGCTTAAGGGACCGTATACGAAATCCTTCAAAATCTTGATTTTTCAAAACGTCATAACTCGGTCAATTTTTGTGGTAGAAGAGTGATTTTTTTTTAGTTTTAAACGTTACAGTGTCAAGAATGTTTTACTAAATGTGATTGATAGGACTGGGGGGCTGTATAAAAATTTAAATTTCGTAACTCTTTCAAAATTTGATTTTTTGAAAAACATTGAATAGACCCAAAATTCCTTTCGTAATTTGGAGATTTTTTCCTAAATAAACTATATGCTTATCTCTAACGGTTTAGAAATTAGCTATTGGTCCACGATTGGAGTGGACACCCTGTATACAGTAGTTTCAGTGCAAAATAATCAATATATTCTGCAGAGGTGCCTCGACATGAGGTCATTGCTAACTCCCCAAAATTTCCTTATTCGGCAAATAATGTCTGCCAGTTTGGCAAATTTGGAAATAACAATTCAATAAATTTTTGTAAGGATGTCTAATGTCTCTTTTCGTTAAATGTTGATACTTGTGCATGCTCGCATTTTATCCTGAACAAAAATTTGAAGTTTCACACACCTTCGGTAAATTAACTTCCCCTCCCAAAAATTTTAACTTTGGGCTCCCCTATTAATTGGCAGTCCTAAATAAATATGAATTAATAAATTATTAATTTCAAAAAAAAATACTGACATGATTTATAGAGAGAAAAATTGTTTCATAAATAAGTTTTATATTGACCATTGTCTGTACCATGGCTTTTCACCATATTTTCAAGAAATGATTGTTTAAATCAAAGGTATGGAAAAGTATCAGCTAAGACCAGAAAATGAATTACCTCAACTCAAGCTTTACGTCCCCTTCCCCTCCAATTGCTTTTTTTTTTTTTGCTGAATTGGCATTTTGCAATCCCTTCTAGTTGAATTTTTTTCTCCATATATTTTATAGCGCTTTGCGTTCTTGTTTTTTTTTTTTTTCTTTCTTTCTTCCTTTATTTTTTGTTTATTTATTTTTATAAAAAACTGTATTAATTTTTTCCTCCGATATATGCGCCCTTACGAGCTTGCGCCCCTAGGCCAATGCCTAGAATGGCCTATTGGGTAATCCGGGCCTGGGAGTTGGATGATCGGCCGAGCAAAATCCGATGAGCTGATGCTACTTGGGTAATGTTTGAAACAGTGTAAAAGGCTTACTGTATCAAGTACCAAGATACAGTGCAAATATACTCATTAGATGATGATAAATCAGTGAATATCTTTAGTTTGGCAGGGAAAAATCAATGAAAATAATTTTTGTTCAAACTGTGAGTTAGCTTTAAAAACAATGAAGCTATATAGTATTAATGTTAGCTTATTAATAAATATTAACAGCTTGTGTTACTGAGAAACGGTTGCGTGCATATTTATTTTTGTAGAAATATTCTAGTTCTGCAGAAAGAAATTGGTTCTAGAAAATTTGTCGCAGAAAGCAGAAAAAATTCTGCCACAGGGCCTATTCTATGTAGGAAGATGTGTACCTGGTTTAAATTTTGTGCCATTTTTATTATGAAAGTACGGGTAAAAATGTTAAGTTTTTCTTTTCATCTGTTTTCTTTTAATTTAAATTTTTTTCTCTGCAGTACTGTCAACTGAATTTTTAGAAAGTTATCAAGCATTCAAGGAGTTTTTGATTGTTTAAAAATTTAAATTAAAAGAGCTTTGATATTGTTGATTAAATTTCTGATTAATCTTGTTGTATTATGCTCTTGTTTCCCTTCAAACTTTATGCTAATCTTTTGCCTTTTACTAAAGATCTTGTTATATTTACACATTTCTTGCGTTCATCTGGTTGTTTTGAAACATCCATAATGGAACTTAACCATCTAATTTGCTGTTTAAGAATGCTTCAGGTCTATTATTTCTGTGCCTTACTAGTTTTGGAACGACCCTTAGGAAGGGCGGTCCACGAGAAACTGGAAAACTCGGCAAGGGGCACTAGGACCAAAAAAGTTTGGGAACCCCTGTTCTAGACTGTTATGGATGACTTAAAAAGAAATAGGGAATGAGCAATTAAGACATTTTAAACATAATTGAAAATGCCTTCAATCCACTGATTTTACTTCTGATTTCATGGAGCAAATTAAGAGGAAATCTCGCACAGCTGTTATTTCGCACAATATTAAATGTAAATTTCCCATAATATTGAAAGAATATCTATCAAAATTTTAAAGCCAGGCAATTTTTCCTCTTTTTTGACTTTGAGCTGTTTTTCTTTGCGTTTCGATTTCGGCTAATATTTTTAATTCAAAAAACAAAAATAGTGGATATGAGAGTTCGCAATCCCATTCTCAAAATACCCGCTGCTATAAATTAGTTCTTATTTATCAAGATTCAAAAAGCATTCTTTCTATCCCCCCTTTCCCCCCGCACACGCAGTTCCAAAAATGTCCTTCGAATAATAGCGAAGTGTAGCGACGACAGGTTGCTTTTCTTGCAATGACACTACACCGGCAGAGAAACTATTTTTACAGAATTCATTTGGTTTGTGTTGAGAATAGAATTGAGATACGCAAGGTTCGGCGACATATGTCAAAAGAAAAAAGAAAGAAAAGCCGTAATGTCCCCGTATAAGAAAACTCCTTGACAATCCCAAGTCATGAATTGACGTCTGGAAGTTTTTAAGCCATTTCGCGTTAGGTATAGAATCGAACTGCGAGAACTGAGGAGAGAGATGCGATTGAGACACGAAGACACACTAAAAATGAATGTTGTTTTTACAGTATAATGCAACTGATTTTATAATAATAAACTGCAAAATTGCTAATTTTACAGTTTATTACCCTTCATTTTACAGTTTTAAACTGGAACCTCTACTGCCAGTATTATACTGTTGCTTTTACAGTATAATACAGCTAAATTTTGCGGCAATAAACTGTAAAATTTCTAACTTTACAGTAAGAAACTGTAAAATTGCTAGTTTTACAGTTTATCACGGTGCATTTTACAGTTTTGAATTTGAAGTTCGGCTGCCAGTACTGTCGGCCCCACTTAAACGAATACTGTCAGTTCTAAGAAATATTATTCGATTAAGCGGGGTATTTGATTAAGCGGGGATCTTTAATATTACGTCTATGGCATGGGTTCCGGGATGTTTAGTTCGTATAAGCGGGGTATTCGTTTATCCGTTACCCGAACAAGCGGAAACGACAGTATTATACTGTAAAAACAACAGTTCATTTTTTGCAGTGCATGTATGATCTGAGGGATTTTACTTGGTATTTCGGCTAACGATAGAGCAACATTGTGGGTTTGTAATTTCAAGAGATTTTTTTTTAATGGTACCTACGTAAATTTTTCTAAGTGTGTAAGAGACTCCTCAACCATGGCAAAAATGCAAAGTCGGAGGGGAAATGACCATGAAAATATGGAATATTAAAGTCTAATAGTCCCAACTCCGACTCCTTTACCCCAACATCAGCCCGAATCTGCAATAATGGATTTTAATAGGAAATATTAATTGTTCAGGTGATTTATTTTAACTCTAACTTTAAATTAATTAATTTTATTTTTGGCAAGGAGAAAGAAAGAGAAATTTAGAGTACATTATTTTTACTTCCTTTTACGTAGTAAAGGAAGTATTGTGATCACGAAAAAAAAAAAAAATCACTCAAAATTGGGTCTACATTTTTATTTTGCTCACCTCCGAATAAATTTTGCTTAATTTTTTCGACTTGTCAGTACGTGCATATGAACCTGTCAACATATTACCAGCTGAAAAATATTTTTCAACCACCCTCGAATCAATTACGACGAGTTTTCTCGTGACGTCTGTATGTACGTATGTATATGCGTACGTATGTCGCATAACTGAAAAATTATATGCCCTAGAAACTTCTAGTTTGGTATGCAGGCTCTGAGGAGGGTCTAGTTGTGCACCTCCCCTTGTAGTCGCATTCAAATGTTTTCAAGGAAGTGTTTTATCCCTTTTTACTTTCTTCTATATCTAATATATAGAAGAAAGTATTGGTTTCGTGAAAATTTTCGAATGTCGAATTTTGACGGATTTGCACGTTTTGAGGTGCGCTGAGTCCATTTCGACCATTTTTGGAAAATGTCTGTCTGTCTGTGTGTGTGTGTGTGTCTGTATGTGTGTGACCAGTTTTTGTGGCCGCGCTAGAGCAAAAACTACGGCATGAAATCGAACAAAAATTTTTGCACATATGTACCACCATGTGAACTGGTGCACCTGACTTTGTTTAGCGAATTCCTCCAAGGGGGGTGGAGCAATCGCACGTGTTCTGCGCGGGGGTGACTGCTATATCTCAGGAAGTAACCGTCGGAGTTAAACGAAAATTGATCCATAGGTAGACCCTACTGAGTACAGGTGCTGATTCAATTTGTTTGTCAATATTTAAAAGGGGGGTGGAGCAATCGCACGTGTTCTGCGCGGGGGTGATTGCTATATCGCAGGAAGTAACCGGCGGAATCAAACGAAAATTGGTCCATAGGTAGACCCTACTGAGTGCAGGTGCTGATTTAATTTGTTTGTCAATATCTCGAAGGGGGGTGGAGCAATCGTACGTGTTCTGCGCGGGGTTGATTGCTGTATCTCAGAAAGTAACCGGCGGAATCAAACGAAAATTGGTCCATAGGTAGACCCTACTAAGTACAGGTGTTGATTCAATTTGTTTGTCAATATCTCGAAGAGGGGTGGAGCAATCGCACGTGTTCTGCGCGGGGGTGACTGCTATATCTAAGGAAGTAACCGGCGGAATCAAACGAAAATTGGTCCATAGGTAGACCCTATTGAGTACAGGTGCTGATTCAATTTGTGTGTCAATATCTCAAAGGGGGGTGGAGCAATCAAAAGTGCTTATTTTGTCATTGCACCTACTGTATCTCGGGAAATATTGCTGCGATTTGAATGAAATTTGGAATAACACTAACCCAATATGGAAACAAGCATCGAATAAATTTTGGCGCCAATCGCCCCAGGGGGAGGGTGGGGTGATTTTTGCGCTTAGTCAACAATGCGAAAAATTAATTCATTAAAAACTCGCTTTCACGCTATTTAATTATCAAAACAGCTGAAAACTTTCAATGATTTGAAATTTTTAATTGTTGCCAATTTCTTTTGACTAACAAATAAAATGTTTGCAATTAATCAAACAAGGCTTTTGTAATGATTTCCAATTTCGCTCATTGATTCTGCATTTGCAGGGTTATTACGATAATTGAGAAATTGGTGCTGTTTCCAATTATTCGGGCGAGTACGTATTTTTTTTTGTAACTGGAATTCATAAGATAGATATAGAAGAAAGTTTCGTGACGGCCACGACAGCTAGTTGGGGGTAACTTAATGTTTTCAATGCAGACTGAAGTGATATGAATTGGAAAGACCACTTGGCGATATATTGCCAAGCATTTGGTCGTCAAGTGTTTGACGCCAAATTGGCGACACACTTGGCGAAAAAAAATATTTTTTAAATTTGGGTTCAATTTGGCGCTATTGGCGATATTTTGCGAAAAGTCCACTGAATGATGTTAAAATCGGCGATCTTTAGAAAATTAATCATTGTAAAACAGTTTTTTGCATTGTTTTATGGGAAACTAAGGGTGTAAATGTTTGAATTGTTTATTTCGCTCATTCCAAACACTATTTTAACACTTAAGGCATCTATTAAGAAATTTACATGTAAAAGGAAGTAGTGTGGGGTCCATACCAGATTTTTTAACAGAAAGAAAGAGCTGTGATGACGATTTTATTCGAGATGAAAATTATTTATTTTTTATAATTCATTTTAGTATTTATTTATTGATTTTCTAAGGAGTGTGTATTTATTTATTTTTAATAGTTGCCAACGGGAGAAAATGAAATATGAGCCTCTTTATTTTTTACTAAAAAGAAAGAGCTACTATACATGATTCTTTTTTTTTTTTTGATAAAATGTATTTATTTTGACAGGCTTTTTGTTTTTAATTATCTTCTCTCCCTCTTTCTCTCTCTCTTTTTGATAAAGAATTTTTCATGGAAAAATATATTTATTTAATTTTTTAAAAGGTGCTACGACTTTATTTGCTCGCTTATTATTATTTTTTTACGAATATATTTCGTTAGATGAGAGAGGCATATTCTGTCTTTAGAATCCGGCTTTAAATGCTGAAAAGATATGTTGACATTATTTGCTGTTTTAGCTAAAACGAGAATACTGTTAAAATGCTAGAAAGCCGATGCTAGAAAGAAATGATCTTTGCATGGAGGTAATTAGGCTCGCTTAGTTCTGGACGGATCTCTTGCTGCAATCACATCTCGTGAAACAGTGTAAAAACTGATTATTTTTGTAACCATTCTAGATTTCGTGCAGATGTACGAAATAAGCCACCAACTGCAGTGGGAGTTTTAAAACACGTGTTTAGATATTATACGAAACTTCTTTTTAAATGCAAAATAAATAAAAATAAAATAAAATTATAATGACAACAACAATTATAATTGTCATTATTATTTATTATAATAATAATTATTATTTTATTGCTCTTATTTATTATTTATTATAATAATAATTATTATTATTAGTTCTACTAGCAGGAGTAGGAGTAGCAAATATAAAGGAATGAAAACAAAATGTCAATATTTTTCACTGTTTATTTATTAATTTTTTTTAGTTAAGAAAAAGAAGGACATTTCTGACCTTTATGAAACATATCTCTAATTTGTCTTCCAACATATTGCGATACAGGACATTTAATTTAATTCCAGAATATCTTTTAAAGCTTTGGATAGAATATTTTTTACTTCTTGTAAAATTGGAGATTTCAAGTCTGATGCACTTTATTATTGTTTTGGGAGCACTACAATTCATAGCTTTTCAATATATTTTTATCATGGATAAAAACTTCTGTCACATATAGTTAAGCAAAAGAGAATACGTGATAGCCTCAAAAAAATAATCATAGTTCCTGCAGCATTACATCATTTTAAATTGCTACGATCCTTTTCTGATGACATCAATTCTTGAATTATGTTCTTATAACTATATTTCATTGCGAGCTTCGGTCACGAATATTTGGCGGTCATTCACCGGAAACAGCAATTTTAAGCTAAACATCGGAATTAATTTTCTTCAACTTTTTCATCTCTTGCACATTACGCGACTGATTCCGAAGCTCTGCGCAAAGAAATCCGAATCTAAATCCTTTTCGTTTTCTTTTTTTTAATTTCTGGAATTGCACGTTGCTAGGTTACGAATGTGGTCTGCGGCTTGAGGAATTCTTCTTTCAGCATTTCGGCAAACATTTTTTCTTTTTGTTAAATACACCGAGAGTGATTTGCACTCTCAGGTCAACGAACACGTTATTTATAGAATCCTGAACACTGCATAAAATTTCAACACGGATTTTAATGATTTGAAGCCAACGCATGTGAATTATAATACCTGATGCCATTTCCATTATATATGTAATAACTCTACAATTTATGAAATGAGAAATGTGCCTCAGGATTTTTTGCTGAAAAGACGTGCCTTAGAATGTTTTGAAACCTTTTTAACAAAAGAATTAAAGAATGTGTTGAACTTTCTCGTAGATGGGTAGAATTTTTTCCCTATTACGTCTTATGGTTTTGATTGTTCATGAATTCTAAACACTCCAGTTGTTATTTTTATGCTCTTGAATGCTACAGATTTAGTTCTATTCGAATTCTCTCGGAAATTTTCTGACAGAAAAATTAAATGTGCTGGTCTAGCGTCAGGTATTGCCGTGTTATAGATAATATTTTTTTTCTACTATCGTTCAAATTTTATATTTGATATTTTAAAACTTATGAGTCATAAATTTAAAAAAACTGTCATCGTTCTATTCAAATTCTTTCGGAAGTTTTCTGATCGAAAAAAATAAATGTGCAGGTCTAGCATCGTGTATTGCAGTGTTATAGATAATATACAGGGTGTCCACTCCAATCGTGGACCAATAGCTAATTTCTAAACCGTTAGAGATAAGCATATAGTTTATTTAGGAAAAAATCTCCAAATTACGAAAGAAATTTTGAGTCTATTCAATGTTTTTCAAAAAATCAAATTTTGAAAGAGTTACGAAATTTAAATTTTTATACAGCCCCCAGTCCTATCAATCATATTTAGTAAAAAATTCTTGACACTGTAACGTTTAAAAATAAAAAAAAATCACTCTTCTACCACAAAAATTGACCGAGTTATGACGTTTTGAAAAATCAAGATTTTGCAGTATTTCGCATGACGGTCCATCGAGAGATCTCTCGAGGACGTCATGAAACAATGCAAAATCTTGATTTTTCAAAACGTCATAACTCGGTCAATTTTTGTGGTAGAAGAGTGATTTTTTTTTAGTTTTAAACGTTACAGTGTCAAGAATGTTTTACTAAATATGATTGATAGGACTGGGGGGCTGTAAAAAAATTTAAATTTCGTAACTCTTTCAAAATTTGATTTTTTGAAAAACATTGAATAGACCCGAAATTCCTTTCGTAATTTGGAGATTTTTTTCTAAATGAACTATATGCTTATCTCTAACGGTTTAGAAGTTAGCTATTGGTCCACGATAGGAGTGGACACCCTATATATATATATATATATATATATATATATATAATATATATATATATATATATATATATATATTATATATATATATATATATTATATATATATATATATATATATATATATTATATATATATATATATATATATATAATATATATATATATATATATATATATATATATATCCTTCATATAAGTTCACTTTTTTCTGCTTTACAGATGCTGTACGACAGAATCGATGCCGCAAAAACGCAAAAGATAAGAATATCGAATGGAGCATTTAAACTAGTCCTCAAGCATACACTGCTGGAACAAAAAAAAAATCAAATGTGAATGTTTCCTTAAAAAATACATTGTATAATAATTTTGTCATTTAATATTTATTTATTTTGTATTTCGCTGCATTTTGCACATGCTTACTTAATCTTCTGCTACATATTGTTTGGTTAAATTTAGATTTTATTATTGGGGAAACATTTATTAGGAGAGCTTGGACTTGAGTGAAGTAATTTATTGATTATGATTTGGTAAGTTTTTAATATTGTATTGTATTGTATTATATGACTGATGGATTTTTATTTGCGGATTTTCGAGTCTATTAAGTATCTGTTTTATTAAATTTATGTATGCTCAAATTTAAAATTCACCGAACAAGTTCTCTTACTTGTATAAAAATAAAGTTTTTTTATATGATTAATTTTGTCAAGCAGTTGATTTATGAAACAATTTAGTTTCAGTCTTTCATCTTGTTTAATTTATAATTCTCTAATCTTAAAATTCGTTTTCATTGCAAAGGCTTGTATTGTACTGGGTCCAACTGTATATCTTTTATTTTTCAAAACTTAATGTCATAAAAAAATTACATGTAACATAATGTATATCATAGTAATATTTTTTATTTAAATTTTATTCATTGCACATGTTAACAATAAACTTGTTAATTTTCTTTTACTTGCTGTCGAGTTTTAGTGTTGCACTATATCTTTTTCTTTCTTCCTTTTTTTGCGACATTTTTTGTCTATTACCGATTTGTGCAGTAGGGCAATTCCACGGTAACTTTCGTTACATTTTGACCAACGTTTAGGCATTTAGCACCTCAGTACAGACAAATATTGTCATACAAATCTTGAATAAAAGTTTTCTATGAAAATGACAGTCAAAAGCAAAATTAAAATGCAAAAATATTCGATGCATTAAAATTTTTCAAAATTTAGCAGTCAAAATTAAGGCAGTAACTTACGTTACACAAAAAGGGAATGACATACTATGAAAATTGGTTCGAAGGCAAATTTCTGCTCTATTACAGCTGTTTTCTTGTTTGAAGTATAATTTATCAGTTCCTTATAATGCTCAGGAATTGATTTTCATTAATTTAAAAATTTATTTCAAAAATTGGGAATTATGGGAATTTTTGACTGGGTAACCTACGTTACAGTAACTTACGTTACGAAATTTACTTACAAACAAATCTTTATTACAAAAGTTAATGAATGTAAATTACAGCTTAGTTTAGATCAAAATATTGAAAATTAACAATTATAACTTGAATTTATAGAAATTTAATACCAAATTCAATGAACAATCGAAAATATTACGTAAAATAAAACTTTTAAATGCATTTAGTCACTGTTATTAACAAGTTCAGGTAGGTTCAATTTTTCGAATCACGTTTTCTCATAATAAATTTCATCTATCGTTTCTAGCCATATATAATAGGTTCCAACAGCAGCCATTATTTTTACTTTAAACTCGTTTTCTTCAATAATTGTCACAACTCAAGGATACAATGTATTTTCGTACTTCATCACACACCATTCACCGGCTTTTATCTCTGTTTTTTCTTCTTGTTCCTTGAAATACGTAACTAAACGAAACCCCACAGTTTGTCCATTTCTAGTTCTCAAATGTTAATTGTCAATGTGCGGATCTTCAGAAAATAGTTTTGATAAATTTTGCTTTTTCTGACATATTTTAGTACCATCACGAGTGACTTTTATTTTCGAATCTGTAATATCCACATGACTTTTCACATACTCCTTTTACAGCGCATCTTTCTGCAGAGTTCAGTGGCATTTTAATGCAGAATAAAATATATTTTACCTGTAAGAGATAAAATATTTTTATATTTGTTTTTTCCAAAACATATTTCAAAACTTTAAAGCATAACAGAAGTCCATTTCTGAATAATTTTTAGTAAATTACCTCTTAAATATTCCGAATGCAATGATATAGTTTAGAGATAATTAATATCTTAAAAGCCAAAAAGAAACATGCAATTTATAATAGAGGTGTATTGTAATCTTATTAACAAAGAGAGATATTTTAAGAAATATGATTAATTTAAATTAAGTAAATACAGTACATTTAAAGGAATTCTTGAATAAATTACTTCTACTAACCACATAGGTTTATTTCACAATTTACTTTCTTTATAAACGCAAGTATTTAAGTCCTACTAAGGTAACTTACATTACCTGCATATTTCGGTAACTTACGTTGCACATTTTGATTGTAGCACAAAAAATTAAATAAACAATATTTAAAAAAAACTTTAACTATTTGCTTAATACACACTTATAAGATAGAAAATATAGCATTGTTAACATTGCATAGCCCTTTCTTTATGCACATCATGAACTTTAATATATTTTTGGTAACTTACGTTACATAGAACAGTGCGTTTTTGAAGTTTATATAAATGACATAATTTAAGTGAAAACATTCGTTTAAGCAATTCACAATATTGAATTAAAGTGTAATAATCAATATTCTTCCTTTAAAACAGTTATCTAAAGCAAAAAATTGAAACTTACCAACGTTGAAAGATTGATCATTTGCCTTACCAAAAGTTGAATATTCCATTTCCAACTTCAAAGTGCTGCCAAACTAAAAATACTACATTTTTGACAAAATATTAGTATAAATAATAAACTTCAAACATTTTTAAATAAAAAAATATGCAAAACAGATGCATTGCTGTAGTTTTATTTTTCCAACGCTTTTCCGCACTTGCATGGAATTGCCCAGTAGATACATGTGTGAAGTATTCCTAGAGCAAAGGTTTCATATTTAATTCATTATTTAATAGAAGAATATTCAAAAAGATCTGATATGGACCCTCACACTACTTTCTTTTACGTGTAAATTTCTTAGTAGATGCCTTAGGAGTTAAAATAGTGTTTGGAGTGAGCAAGATAACAATTCAAGCATTCACACCCCCTAGTTTGCCACGAAAAATTGCAAAAAAATGTTTTACAATGAATAATTTTCTAAATATCTCTGATTTTAACTTCATTCAGTGGATTCTTCGCAGAATATCGCCAATAGCGCCAAATTGAGCCCACATTCAAAAAATAATTGTTTTCGCCACATTTGTCGCCAACTTGGCGATTCGTCGCCAAGTTAGCGTCAAATACTTGGCGACCAAAAGCTTGGCGATATATCGCCAAGTGGTCGCACCAATTCATATCACTTGTCTGCAATTAACAGTGGTTTACCCCCAAAAGGGGGAAAACACCCCCTTGGGAACATTCGAATGCAACCACAAGGGGAGGTGCACAACTAGACGCCTCTCAAAGTCTATATTCCAATCTAGAAGCTTCTACGGTGGATAGTTTTTGAGTTATGCGACATACATACGTACATACAGACGTTACGAGAAAACTCGTCGTAATTAACTCGGGGGTGGTTGAAAAATATTTTTCGACTAGTTATATGTTGGTAGGTATAGATATGCACGTGCTGACAGGTCGAGAAAACTACTCAATATTCATTCGGGGGTGAGCAAAATCAAAATTTAGACCCAAAATTGAGTGATTTTTTTTTTTTTTTGCGATCACAATGCATCTTTTTACTACGTAAGAGGAAGTAAAAAAGCCTTTCTGATGTTCATGGAAAATTTCTACATAATGCACGTTTATTACAGCGAACTTTCAAAGAGGGCTTTCATAAGCTACAGCACATATTAGCGTTAAAGACACGCTTGAAACGTCATTTCAACAGAAAGCGTTAATTTTTTAAACGTTGAAAAAAAAGCATAAGCCACGAAATATATTAGCGTTAAAAACACGATTGATACAAACGCAATTACAACGGACGGCATTAACGGTTTTTCAACGTTGAAAAATTGGTTGAAAAATAGCATAAACAATGAGACATATTAGCGTTAAAAACACGTTTGATACAAACGTTATTTTAACGGTAGGCGTTACCGTTTTTTCAACGTTGGAAAAAAAGGTTGAAAATTAGCATAAACAACGAGATATAGTAGCGTTGGAAACACGTTTGATACCAACGTTGTTTCAACGGAAAGTGTTGCGTTATTTTAAGGTTGAAACATTTGGTTGAAAAACAGCATAATCAACGAGACCTATTAGCGTTGAAAACACGTTTGATACTAACGTTGTTTCAACGAATGGCCTAACGGATTTGCAACGTTTAAACAACGTTTAAACAACGAATGTGTGCTACTTGGGATATGTTCACCGCTCCTCAACATCTTCCCACCGCCCACTGGGGGGCGGTATCGCCCCCGTTGAGAACCACTGGTCTACATAGTTTATTTTGGTATAATACATTAAACAGTCTGCGTTTAAGCCAGGGTTCGCACTTACCCCTTCTTAAATGTGAAATGAGATATGTGCGTCTAATAGCGTTCTTGTAAGTGCGTGCCCATGTGATTTTCTTTAATTCTATTTGTATGGTAGATCGTTAGGTGACCTGAGTGAACATTTTTTTTTTTTTTTTTGAATAAATACGGTTTTAATATTTTTCTTATTAGAATCAGTAGAAGTAAGAAAAAACACAAAATAAAGAGAGAAAAAAAAAAGATCATGATATGATACTTGTACTCTTTTTTTTTCTTGTACATTGAAATAGTTTTTTACAGGGTGTTCTTAATTTTCTTAAATATAATTTATTCATTATTTCACCTTTGTTTTTTGAATTAGTTGGTTCCTCATTAAGTGTTTCACTTAATTCCATTGCTTAATTTGTATTCTGGTTTAAATTAAGTATAGCTTATCATCGCTATTTTCAACGAAAAATGTACTAACTGATACTTAAAAGCCAATATATTTCAGAGATAATGAATAAAATTGAAATCTTACGCCACATTCAATGTAAATATAAATACTTGATGGAAATGACGTCGTATTTATAATCGGCTTATAAAAGAGTTATGAGTAAAATTAAAGGTGAATTACGAGAGTTGGATTTTCCACGTAATGGTACAAACTTGCCTCATCATAATGGTACGCATTTGCTCCAAATAATAGTACGCATATGCCTTATGATAGTAGTACGCACTTGCCCCATCAGAATGGTACGCACTTACCCCACCCTTACTTTAAAGAAAGGGAAAGTGCGTACCGTCATATAAACAAATATTACTTAGAGTATTTGATCAAAATACCCCATGTATGTTATTAGTAGCTATTACTCAAAAGAAACAACTTGCATTTCTTGACTTCAATTGCTTGGTATGACTACAAGAGAAACTGAAACAAAACCTTCTCAATCTTTACTTTAGAGTTTTTTTGAAGACATTTAAGTTGTCTCTGATTGTGTTTCGTCTATTGAATCCAGGCCTGAATTCTACCTATTGAAATTATCATTAGACAGTTATCTAACATAGTCGATGTGTTGCAGAAGCCATTTCAGAACAGTGTTCATACAATTCCCAGTGGACGCACTTACCCCGTGGACGCACTTACCAGAACTCACCCTACTTAAAACCTAATTCTTTTCAAAATTTATTGATTTGTTTTTCATTTTCAATCAACTGCTCCATATTCTGCTTTTTTTTTATGATGACTTTTTAAATTTAAAACAAAAAAAAAATAATAATTTCAAGTAAAAAAAAATAAGCAGCTTCCTCAAAGTGTATCAGTTTTGAGTAGAGTACCTTTAAAGAAGTTACTCCAAATACAGCTGCATTCTGTTTGCTTTCATACACTTCAGCAAATCTGAAACTGTTCTACCGAAAGTAAAGTAAAAGCACAAAGCTGTCACAATAACTCAATACAAGAACAATATTTGTAAGCTCCATTTGCTTGCAACAGCTAATTTGTAAAATCAATACGCCTCTTTTACGGTTACTCGTTACCCTGAGTTAAAATAAATCATTATTTCCCCAGAGACTGTTCTGATTTTTAAGGGTGAAAATTGTCTGTGCTATTTTACTCGGCGAGAGCTTCGAGTAAGATAAGACCACCCCGACCCTTAAAAATCAAAGATGACTAATATTACTTTACACATAAGCACTGTTAGCTGAAACCGCTTTGCAAATGGTGACATTACAGTTATTACTTCGGAGCTAAGAAAAATGATGCTGTGAAGGAAAAAAAAAGATTATGTTTAAATCAAGCTTCGGAAAAAATGCAAACTTTCAACCTCTTTCTAAAATGAATAAGAAAACAAAAATAGTAAAAAGCTTCATCTTTTTTACTCATTAAAGTTTTTTTGAAAATGCATGTTAAATGAGTGAAGACACCTCAGATGTCTGAGAATACTTTTTTTTTCCAAATATTGTTTTATTTATTTAATTTGTTATAAGAGCCAATATTTAGAAAAGTGCCAATTTGAAGTTGGAGTTTTCTGGAAAAAAAATTTTTTTGCAGAAAAAAACTAATATTGGATTTTAAGTCTAAATTGGATATAAATGCAAAAAAATAAAAGGGGGGAGGTCAAGGAAGTTATTTACCCCCTCCTTAGATTACTCACTTTTAAGCCGTTACAGATCTGATGAATGTTACAGATCTGATGTTAATATGAGTTACATATTTGAGTTTATGCTTTCAGTCTTCGTTAACATTTCTAAATATGATATCATTTCCTTGCATTTTCAACATAGAATTAAGATAATTATATTAAAATATATATATTAGCTAAAAAATCAAATTTCATTATAAAAAAGCATTTCTTGGAAATAAAAATGAGCCATAAGATTTTTAGATAAAATAAATTATGAGATTACCAAATCCAAACTAATAAAACATTTGTTTTGTTTTGAAACAACACACAACTTCAACTTTTTCAACACACAACTCTGCTGCTTGCTTTTCTTTAATTGGTTGCAGAAAATTTAATTTCTTGATCAGAAATTCAAATTTATCATGCTAGTTATTATCTAGTTATTTAGCGAAGTTATGAGAAATTGAAGCACCAAAAAAAAAAAAAAATAAAATAAAATAAATAAATAAAAATAAATAAATAAATAAATAAATAAATAAAGTAATAATAATTAATTAACTTAATTTCTGCAGTGTCAATTTTTCTTATTTTACTAACTTCTATTGTTAGGTCATACAAACCACAAACGAAGCAATTGTACTAAAACTCATTGCTTTTCATTTTTTAAGAACAAAAATATTCATTATTTCAATATATATGGCGAAAACCTATGATTTTTGCTTTTTATAATTCTGAAACGTGTGAGTTAGTTCTGTAACATATTCGCTGTTTTTCAATGTTACCGCTCTGACTGTTACATATCTGACAAACTGACAAAGTTGTTTTTTTTTTTTTTCCGAGTCGATCGCACTAAACCAAAATCAAACACGTGGTTTTTTCACTTGTAATAAAGGACTATACTTATATATAAAATAATTTTTAAAATAATAAAAACTGCGCATATTAGAGCGTGTTACCGATCTGATGACTCAAATGACACACATTTTATAAAATCACTTTGAAAAGTCTTACCTACAATTTTAGATGCAGAAATGAAAATTTTTAATTACGATTCGATAAAACATCCCACCAGGTACTCAGTATCACGTGGTATAGATGCAGGAAATGATTTTGGGAGCCTAAACATAGATCGGAAGTTATTGTTGCCACTCTGACGGCGGAACTTGGGACACGCTTATTTCGCATCGGCTAGAAAATCAGATTAAAACAAAAATGAAGTAAAATATTAACAAAGGGGTAAAAATAGAATCGTTTTTTGTGCAAGTGCGTTTTCTTGGGAAGTTAGAAAATGCACATGACCTGTTTGCATGCTAAGCTTTGCTACTGGGGACACGTTACCGATCTGATTTTTGATGTATAAAAACAATATTTTCTGAAGAAAAATTTTTTTTTCTGATGTTATTAGATGAAATGAAAGCAGAACCTTATCTTCTTTCTGGGGAAAATTATTTTTTTAACTAGTTATTGAAATACTAATGAAAATTCACTTGGGACTCAAATTGGCACTTTTCTAAATATTAGCTCATAAATTTAGATTGGTGAGGTAAATTGAGTCAATAAAACTAATCAAGTGAAAGGGTTTAGGAATTACAATTTACAACATTGAATTAATAATTACAGTCCTTACACTTGGTTTTTAAAACTGTAAGATCGTTGAAATGAGCAATTTGTAATTGAAATAACATATAACGAATTCAAGTTATTGAAGCGATCCACTAGTGAGTAAAAAATGTAATTAAAAATGTTTTTTAATATTACGGTTAGGTCACACAATATGATTTTATCTCCTAATAGTTTTAATATGGGGCACCTTTTTTTTTTAATTATTTTTTTTTCTATTGATGCATTTGGTCTTTGTTGTGTTTCTTAAAGTCATAGAGGTTTACTTGCTTACAGTTCCGAAAATTCTTATCAGTGCTAGTGCTACAGCACAAATCAGATTGCGCCGTTCTAACACGTTGCAAATTATATTTTTTGTTAGTTATTATACCTTCTGCAGTAAAGTTAAGTACGCGTTTCTTTCAGTATTGATTCTATTTCAAGCATAGCTAGTAAATGTGATTAAGAATAGAAATCAAGTTGATGAAGCAAACATTATGGGTAGGAAGTAAAACACACAATATGCTGCAAAAAAAAGATTTATTTTTTTTTCCTGAATAGGTAGAATGGAAATGATACAGGTAAGCTGATAATATTGTTGTGTGTGTGTGATTGGGCAGGGTTATTTCCAAATTATTAGGGGAGTTACTTGGTTTGTTTGCAAAATGGCATAAATTATCCTATATAGATTGTACTGAATATCTGAACATATTTGCATATGTTTGAAGAAACAATAATATTTACTAAAAACAACTGTTTTCTAATGTTAGTTTGTGTACCCTATAATTGAATACGTACCGTATAACCAATTATTTTCTAGATTTTTGAAAGTAAAAAGAAAGAGCTAAAACTATGGTTTAAACATTCAAACGTAAAAGATTTGAATCAGTGAATTAAGCTAAAAGTAACAAAGTTAAAGGTTGGGCAGAGCAACCAGCGAATTTCTTATTTCTGTTTATTTTTAAATATCAGTTGCAGTTTTTCCTCTATTCCTTTTTCCTTCTTTTTTTCTTTCTTTTTTTTTTTTTTTTGACAAATTGACTTAAATATTTAACTCCTTGATATTCTCACCTATCTAACATCGTAGCGATTAATTTTGTCTCATGATTTTCTCTTGAAAAAATTGCACAATGTTTACCCTCTTTTTGTCTAAATTAAAAAAAGTTATTACTGTGTAATTTTTTTTTATTTCTGTTAATTGCTTTTTCTACATTTTTAATTCTACAAATATAACTTAAGTATGCATTTTATGCTATAGTTTTAAATGTTTTAATCTCTGTACACTTTTATGAGGTACACTTTAATGAGCTTATGAGGTGATTATGCAATATTTGACGAATGTATTTAAAAAAAACATTAAATGAGCACGTTTATTTGAAATCAAAGTTCTTGAATTAAAAGAAAAAAACTACCTTTTCTGCTGTTTGTACGTTTTGTAATTAGAAAATTTTAGCTTCAAAATTTTCATCATCATTCAGTAAAAGTTTGTGCAATAACTACGGTAATGGAACTTCGGCAAAAACCACTGGCATACGGATACCATATAAGAATAATTACAGAAATGAGCATAAGCCAGCAATTTGTGGCTATCAAGCTTTTGTACCGTCTTATATTACGATATTTAATTATGCTGTAATATAAACTTCCTTAAGAAAACAAGATTTGTGTAGAATGCACACCGTTTTACTTACTACCTACAAAATCTGTTATCTTCACATCGAGTGAATATAATCACCAAAACTTTCTCCCGAAGATGTTTTTATTGAGTACTAGGGAATTAGATTTCCTCTAAAGCATTTTCCCTACATTTGCACAGGCAGGTGACCATGAGGTTAGAAATTCTATGAGCACATTCATTTAAAACTCAAAGTTGTTGAATAGAAAAGAAAACTACTTTTCTCTCTTGTTTGTACTTTCTTAATTACAAAATTTTAGCTTTAAAATGTTCATGATCATTAAGTAAAAGTTTGTGCAATAACTACGGCAATAGAACATTTTCAAGAACCATACAACGCACAGACACTGGCATACGGACAACATTTAACAATAATTAAAGAAATGAGCATAAGGCAGCAATTTGTTGCTGTCAAGCTTCTGTACCGTCTTATATTGCAGTATTTATTTATGCTCTGATATAAACTTCCTTAAGAAAGCAAAATTTGCGTTAGAATGCACAACGTTTTACTTACCACCTACAAAGCCTGTTCTCTTCACATTGAATGAACATAATCACCAAAACTTTCGCCCTGAAGATGTCTTTACTGAGTGCCCTGGAATTAGATTTCCTCTAAAGCATTTTCACTACATTTGCGCAGGCAGGTGACCGTGAGGTTAGAAACTCTATTCTCTGTATTTTCCCTTTCTCTGTTATTGAATCGAAATAATTGCAGGCAGAGGTTTCCCAGCTTGAGAAGGTTATTATCGCATTATCGCAGAGCTTTTCATGCTGGTAGTGAAAGGACTGGAAGTGGCTTTTCTTGAAAGAAACATAACAGAGGGTGAATATTTGAATTTGGAATAAGTGTTAAGTAATTAAATTTATTGGACTTTGTTTAGTATTGTTCTTAAAGAATAATTGTTAAGTTTCACTTTGACGATTATCTTTGGCTCTTAGATTAAATCGGTGCACAAACAGCGATCTCAAAAGGGGTGTCCAAGTGAAATATTTCAAATGTTTGTTTTGGCAGTCACACGTGGACTCAGATAAGCTATTACGAAGAATGGCAATACTTTTATTTATTTATTTTTGTTTTTATCTTTGACTAGTATAATTTAAATTATTATAAAAACATTATGTTATGTATCCTTGTTTGAATATAATATAAAAATTTAAATATTTAGAAACTTTAGCTAAAATATCGAATGAAAATCATAGTTTTACGCATTATCGAAAATGAAACATATCGCCGGTTATATTCATTATGTTAATATTCAATCAAAACTTGCATTCGAAATGTTTAATCAATAATTGTAGGTAGTGTTGAAATGTTTCTAAGAAAAAAAAAACACTAGATATCTCATAGCATTATGTTGATTTAATAAGTCCTAGTTTTTTGCATAGATCTTTAAAATGTATCAAGTACTAATTTTAACATTAAAAAACTACATGTGCACTAATTTATAGCAAATCGAAATATATGCTATATGCTTCTAAAATTGTATTAAAGTATTTAAGCAATGCACTCCACTCCACTAATGGCGTTAAATGCGTTTCTGACCTAAAGAATATTTTAATACATGCTAATATGTTCATTTACAATGGAAAATGTTGTTATGAATTAAAAAATAAAGTTATGCTAATAGCATACAGCTTACTAAGATATATTTTAAACTTTCAGACTGGTTTTGCTGTCGTAGCAGCATGACAGCATCCACATACTGTCTAAATCCACTTACCAGGCCTAGAATGTTCGGGATTGTCATTACGATTGTTAAGAAGTACATTAAAGTTGAATCGCTGACTCTCGGATTAAAAATGTGTAAAAAAGTAAAACAAATTTACGAAAACTGAATGTGTTTTAGTACATTGATTACATTAGTTTGGTGCCTGTCAATCACTTACGTATACATTTGTGTGTGCATGTATATTGATCAATACATTCATGCGGGAGCGAGTATACGTGAATCGAGAATTGCAGATTGTGCGAGTGAATGAAACCAGAAACTCTAGCCGGTTTTCTATTTTTCCCCTGCTTGAAATTTGATCGAGAAGATATCATTTTGGTTTGTTTCTTATACTTTCTCCAGATTCTTTCCAAAATGACTGCATTTTATCAGGCTTTAGATGCTTAGAAATGCATTTTAGTATTTTTCGCAATGGTTTTTTCGTGAATAACATGGGCCAGAATCCAATCGATTGCAGAGAGTGTGATGGTAAAAACCTTTCCCGTGTTTCCCTCACGTGTTTCGCAAACAATGATCAATAGCCTTTGGTCGGAGTTATTGCAGTTTGACGTGACTTTAACCACAATGGCAACAAAACAACAATCCAGGCTTAAGTTTGATGAAGAATATCCGGTAAATAAGTTTCGCTGGATGTGGAAAATAACTTTTATCTTTTGACTCTCCCAATTTTGCTCCCCTCCGTTCACAATATAAAATATAAGATTTATTTATTTTATTTTCATGCTCATTTTTGAACTTAGAGCAAAATGTAACTCACTTGGAAGATATAGTTTTTGACTTTCTTTGCAATACTATTTCGTCAGAAACAAAAATATTGGACACCTAAGGTAAAGATTTAATACTGATTTTAAAACTTCGTAGATTGTATATTTCATTAAAAAAAACGCATTTTATTTAAGAATGTGTTTATTTAGTGAGAAAGTGTAGTATGTACTAATGAGTAACTTAGATACATACATATATTCATTTTTTAATTGCATGATAGTAATAAAACCATCTATAGAAATTTAAAGTAAACATTGTATTTTGCAGTTTGACGTAACTTTAACCACAATGGCAACAAAACAACAATCCATGCTTAAGTTTGATGAAGAATATCCGGTAAATAAGTTTCGCTGGATGTGGAAAATAACTTTAATCTTTTGACTCTCCCAATTTTTCTCCCATCCGTTCACAATATAAAATATAAGATTTATTTATTTTATTTTCATGCTCATTTTTAAGCTTAGAGCAAAATGTAACTCACTTGGAAGATATAGTTTTTAACTTTCTTTGCAATACTATTTCGTCAGAAACAAAAATATTGAACACCTAAGGTAAAGATTTAATACTGATTTTAAAACTTCGTAGATTGTATATTTCATTCGAAAAAAACGCATTTTATTTAAGAATGTGTTTGCAAATTAAGTGAGAAAGTGTAGTATGTACTAATGAGTAACTTAGATACATACATATATTCATTTTTTAATTGCATGATAGTATAAAAAAACATACATAGAAATTTGAAGTAAACATTGTATTCCGAGTGTGCTCACTGTAAGTACTCCTTCTCTCTACCGAAGTAAATAACTGACTTACTTTTTATGTACTAATTAATGTATTTTCTAATTTTCATACCTGATATAATTTTGCAGTTTTATCATATTTAGAAAGTATTGGATCACCGTTCTGATGGAGACGTTTTACAGACAAAATTGGAGCGTCAAGTGAAATATGTGCACATTAGGCGCAAGAAAAAAACATAATACAGACAGATTTAATGTTTGCTTGTATCCCCAAAATACATTTAATTTTTCAAAATAACCACAAAAACCATGGGAAAAATACTTTGATTTCTGTTTTTTAATGTGAAAAAATCAATAATATCAAATAAGTCTCAAAACTTGTCTTGGGAATCGCAATTACTTTATATAAGTTAGGAACAAATTCTAATAATAACAAACTAGCTAGTCGTAGAAACAACACTTAGAATAAAAACAAAATTTATTAAAAACTAAGTGCATCGAAAAACTATTCCTGAGAAAGCAATTAGAGCATTTTTGGTCTCGAGTTACTTAGACGTTCATATTTTTGTGTTGAATGATTTGAATCTTATTTATAATAGGAAAAAAAGTGCCAAACTTCTTACATTTCCATTAAAAGAACTCTTGGTTGAACGGTGATTTATAATTTAAGGATTTTTTAATAAAAAATAAGTGCATCATCTAAAGCTTTTAATGAAACGTTGACTGAAATAAATGTATAAAGAGACTTTTTTTTGGAAAAATTGTAATGTTTTTATGATATATGTTAGTAAATTGTAAACTTTGTTTTATTGTAAGTGTAGTTTTTTAATATTGCTCTACGCGTTTGGATTTATTGTAAAGGAGAAAAAAACGTTCAGTAATTTTCCACAGTAAATTAGCCCGTGTTGCCTTGCGCATAGTTTTAAAATTCATTGAAGAAACTCAAAAAGAGCTATAACGAAATGAACAGAAACATGATTCTTTCAAATTTTTAAAAATGTTAATACAGCGTATATCATAGAGTTAAAAACTTGCAAATTTAAATCTTTGGCTCAGTATGATTTTTAAAGCAGATCGTTTGTCGACGTTAAGTTCGTCCTGATCAAGTAATAAAATTATTAATGAACCAATAAAATTGAAAACGTAGTTAATACTGTTATTTGTTTATTTATTTATGTTTTACGTAATAGTGTATGTTTCCAACTTTTTAAAGGGAGGTAAATACATTAAAAACATGTTCAATGTAAAAAAATGAGTGACATAAAAGATGATGAAAAACTTTTTCTGAGTTTAAAGAATAAAACAGATTAAAAAAAAAGAAATAAAAAATAAAATAAAAAGCCGATTAAAGTAAAACAAACAACCTAGTTTACTTTTATTTAAACTATCAATCTAATTTTAAAAGTATCCTGAAATATTTTTTCATTATCTTTATTATTTTATTTTTTGTTTATTTTTTTAGTGACGCACGATAAAATAAGCTATTACCCTTAAACTATCAGCAATATTAACATTTATGGTAAAGATTGTTCTAGTAAATATGGATAAATGTATACATTTGACCAATATGTCCTTTTTTAAAAATCTTTTAGTCCTGATATATAAAAAAAACACACTTTTGCAAAAAGCATCTTCGAAGTAAACCTAAGTAATCCATAGGTAATCTCTTTAAAAAGCCTCTGTATTATCTATATACACTTCCAGAGACGTATTACGGCTAGAAATAGCAGAAAAGAAGTAAAAGAATGCGGCAATCCCGTAAAATCTGAAACGTTGAGAGATCTGCCGCAGCACTTACACTATTTCAGAGAACTCCGAAGCTGATGGGTCCATCTGCCCGCACAAAAAAAGGGAAAGTACCTTTATAAATTAAAGCTAGGAGCTGCTATCGAAAAATGTGAGTGTCTTCGACTTGCAAGATCCCCCCCCCCCTCCTCCCGGTAACTGAAGGATATTTTTCAGCTCTCGCTCTCTAATAGTGGGAATTCAGTCTGAAATGTGATTTATTTTTGCTAAAATTGTTATAGGATACATATACTATAACTGAACTCGCCTATGTAATCAGTAGTAATAAACCTTCATTTTAAAATAAGATAATAGTTGATAAATTACCCTCATTAAGAAATGCCGTTTGTGTGT
Source organism: Uloborus plumipes (assembly GCA_038373865.1). Taxonomy (NCBI): domain Eukaryota; kingdom Metazoa; phylum Arthropoda; class Arachnida; order Araneae; family Uloboridae; genus Uloborus; species Uloborus plumipes. Next base: position 126,281 of record JAXGGA010000721.1, on the reverse strand, counting down.
CTTCCGGATATCCTAAGCAGTTTGTAAATGAGAAGCATTTATAAACAATGTGAAATTGTATAGCATTGTTTAACTGTCAGGAATGTATATGGTTCTAATACGTTTTTGTTCTCTAGAATTTCTACCCCCCCCCCTCAAAAAATATTTTGTAAATTTTCTGTGAACTATACACACACACTATTTCAGAGAACTCCGAATCTGATTGGTTCATCTGCCCGCACAAAAAATAAATAAATAATTAAAAAAATAAATAAATAAAAATGAAAATGGAAAAGTACCTTTATAAATTATGGCTAGGAACTGCTATCGAAAAATGTGAGAGTCTTCGACTTGCAAGACTCCCCCCCTCCCCCCGGGTAACTAAAGGATATTTTCCAGCTCTCGCTCTCTAATAGTGAGAATTCAGTCTGAAATGTGATTTATTTTTGTTGAAATTGTAATGTGATATATGTAATATAACTGAACTCGCTTATCTAATCAATACTAAAAAAAAGTTTATTTTAAAATAAGATAATAGTTTATAAATTACCCTCCTTAAGAAATGTCGTTTGTGTCTTCCCCGACAATCCTAAGCAGTTTGAAATGCTAATGATAAAAATTTACAAACAATGACATTTTAAAGCATTATTTAACTGTCAGAAATGAATACGAATGTTTTTAATACGTTTTTGTTCCCTAGAATTTGTAACCCCCTCCCTTTTCCTCAAAAAATATTTTGTGAATTTTTTGTTAGCTATGCTTTATTTTTATTTTTATTTCATTTCATTTTATTTTTATTATTATTTTTTTTTTGTTTTTGTTTTTGCAGCTGAAAAATGTCATAAATTCCAAAAAAGTATAAATATATTAAATGCAAGTAAAGGTTTTGTGCGAAAAAAAAGGAAATTAAAATATTGAATAATAACTCCAATATTGTTTTTTTTTTATTATTATGTTTCTTTTCATTAAAATTTCTAGCAAAATCACCATCTGCAACGACGATACCTTACTTGTGAATAAATGATTGGTACTAAACTGTCGTTTTTATTGAAGTTCTACTTAAAAAGTTTCAATTTTTATATTTTAAGAATGAGTAAAAGGCTTTGAGACAAATGCGAAATGCATAAACTTCAAAGTCGAAATAATGTAAGAAAACAGTTTTAACGTATATACACACTGAAAGCAAACAAGACCAAGAGTATAGAGTAATCATGATTGAAATAATGTTAGGGAATACATTGTATAAAAATAAACATATGCGTGAATTTAGAGCAAGCACATGTTATGTAAGACAATCTTATTTGTGGAGACACATTTTACCACTTATTTTGACTTAGTGGAATGATTTCTAAAGGGGCTGTTCCTTTACTGGTATAATTCATAAATAGCTGCTATTGAATTATTTGTATCTACTTGCTTTTCCGATAAATGGAAGTATATACAAAAATTTCAGCCACTGGAGTCTAAATATTTCTTGGATCAAAGAACAATAAAAACATCTACATGTAATGTTCTTTAAAATTTTCAGAGTTTAGTGCAAAAGCAAAAAACAAAAAAAAAAAAAAGTCAGATCAGACAAGACGCTCTTAAAAACAGCGTTGAAAATTTGAATAACATTTTGTGCAAATTTACTTGAAGCATTTCTGAAATAATGCAGTTGTGGAGTAAATATATTTAAATTCATTCATAATTATTTCTTTGTAAAGTCATAAATATAGGGTCCAATAGTTGTACTTAGCTCAAGATAGTCACCTTGCATTTGAACTTTTTGTACTGAAAAAAATGCATATGTAACATATTCAATGTTTTAAGAATTATTAACGTGTAACAGTAATTCAGTTTCTCACTGACGTTCGACAGGTTATTCCTCGTTACATCAAACTCGTATTTAATTTCTGAATAAATACAGAAAATATTACCTTTTAACAAAATTAACTAAATTTTTGCAGAATAAAAATGATCATTCATAACATCGCTTTGCACACCGATATTTTTAAGCCACATATACACATTTGAAAAAAAAAAAAAAAAAAACTCTGGAAAAACTTCAATTTTGCGTGAGCATTAAAATATCATGAAGACAAAAGATTTTTTTTTTTTCAAAAAAACAAAAAGAAGAAAAATCTGCATTTAGTCTTATAAGCGCAGTCTAGAACTTACTTAAAGCTGTGTTTGATAAATCTACTCCCAGACAAGAAATTTAGTCGCTGCCATAAATAACATCTGACAGCACGTAGTTTTGAAACGAAAATGTCAAAAGATATTAACGATGGTCTCTATGCCATTGAATTCTTAGAAATCGCATTTGCAAGCGTTGGAAAGTTCAAGTTTCTTCTATAAAGAACTCCAAATGAGTAAGAACTGAAGTTTTTAAGAAAAAGAGAAATCTAAGAAATATTTGGAAAACTTTAAAAACAAAATTTTTCTAAAGGCCTATTTCAACTTTTAAGATGTTGGTAAATGTTCTTGCCTGGTGTATTTTTGTTGGTTGTTTCTTATAGTTTTTAAATTATGAAAAATACTTGTATACGATCTTTACGTAATAAGGGTTATCTTGAATAATTTTCTATTTGTCATGTTTCATCTTAACGCAATAGAGCGACAAATATAAAAAGAAATATAGAGTGCATTTAAAACCTAGTCGAAAATTTGTTTGATTGTAAAAAAAAAAACACAATCTTCGTTTCTTTCAACACACAAAGTGTTTTCATTATGTTTTGCGTTTATATACTACGTATTTAATACTTCAATACCTTTATACGAGACCTGTCTACATTTTTCGAAAAGTTAAATCACTATAACATTTTCAACCAATGAAAAAAAAGTAAGAAAAAAAGAAAGAAATACATGAAATAAGAAAAAAATGTATGTTAAAGAAATGGAGTGGGGCCAACCCGCAGCACGCGTGCCACAATATGGCACGGCAAGGCAGTAACAGTGGCAAGCGAAGACTGTTTAAAAAAACATTGCAACATTGAAGAAAAAATGTCGATCTCAAACGTATTGATACAAACTAAAACCCTTACTCTGATGAATGTAATAATATTATGACGCTTAAGTGTCAGGAAGCCGGCTTACAAATTTTCTGAAAAACAATTTGCAAAGTACTTAGCCTTAGCTTCAGACATCCAATGAAAGCTGTGACACTATAGACAATGCTTTGTAAAGCACATTTGCTCTTAACACGAATGAAACTTTCGATGCTGCAGAATGGATTCTTGATCTGCAATAGTTTCAGCTGACTTTACTTCTGTTGGTGATGACCCTGTAGAGTTCATTGTATAACAAACTACGAATTAGAGCTCTGAATGTTTTGCGAACTTTTCCTATGGCAATGTACTCCTTCATTGAAATGTGCTATAGCTATGACTAATGAAAAATGGTCATAAGATTTTAGCATTTATGGAGTGTGTTTTTTAAAATATCTAGAAGGAAAGCAATGATAATTTGCTACATAGGAATGAAGAACAGCAATTGAATTTAGCTATTTCATATACTATTATCCGGCGTTTAAGTAATTTAAATTTAAGATTGCACAGGAAAAAGGTTCCTAAATAAGTATAAGCCATCTCATTCTTTTATAATTAAACTTCAGTTTCTTTCTTTCTACCTTGGAAAAAAAAGAATAAAACAATTAAAATACTGCTGAAAGTAGTAACCCAAATTTAATAAGTTTCCAATGATATATGGAGAAAATTTTACACCTATTTTAAGTATTCATTCGGTGTTAGGCTTTATGATTTTCAAGATGATAAAAAAATGCTAATATTTTCAAATTCTTTTTCTATTCCTTTGCAAGACACTACTTCCGACCTTTTGCATTGGTAATCAAATATAAAAACTTACTTTAACAGAAAGTCATCTACGTTGTATAGAAATTTGGAAATTTATACCAATAATTTTTTTTTTTTCATTTTTATTTTTTAGCCGTCTGTTGCTGTTATAGATTTGATTCTAAATACATTTCTAAACAAATATGTTTTGCTTTGAATGCGTGAAAATCTAAATACCGTTGAATATTATTTGATAGCGCTTAAAACACTTAAACTTCTTAGGATTCTCAAGAACTAATCCTAAAACTGAAGACTTGGTAAAAAGATGCAGACCCATAAGCCACTTTGAGTACAGACTGCTTAATTTTTAGAACATAATGCTTCTTGTTATTTGTTTCTATTTTAAGCACAATCCAACTGACAGAACCAATAAACGTCTTTATTAACGATAACTCTTAAGTTCGGACTTGTTTTATCTTTACTACCATTTATTTTTTATTACTCAGATTTACGAGAATTTTTTTAGTTGGACAAGAACTACATAGTTAACAAATGACCTCTTTTTAAATTTTAAAAATTTTTCAGTTTGTTGGAAAAAAACAATGTGGCACGCTGAGCTTTTTCTCTCCAGATAATAGGGTTCGCTTCCTAAAAAGTTGACCACCCCTGTCTTACAAAGTTAAAAGCGAGTTAAGACATCACTACAGGTAATATTTCAAAGTTGTGAGTTGTAATGTGAACGGATTCTACTAGTAATCTTTTGTTTTCTGCTTTAAAATGAATTGTGGCGTTTATTTTGAAAACGCCACTTTTAATAAGCATCATCTCAATCAGTCTTTTAAATTAAACAAATATGCTTTTTAAAAATCTTTAGCCATGAGTACATCGCTGAAAACAAATCAAGAATCTTATTTGGGATGGAGGGGGGGGGGGACTATGATTCGATTTAGATTTCATAAAAGTCATCGTTTACATGGATGGATCCAAACTAAGCTAGAGCCATAGTTAAAAAACTACGAAAAATTTAAAGTAAAAACAGAAGCATCATTTATCGAGACATATAGTGTACAGTTAAAAAAAGATTTTGTAAAATATTTACAAGATTTAAGCTCATCTCTACTAAATAAAAAAACAAAAAAAAAAAGTAGCAGTTAAATAAAAAATAAAAATAAATACATAAATAAAATACAGAATAATTACACTCTTTTATGTTTATCTGTATTTAAACCTTCAACATACTCATTAGCGTAGTTTATTTTAATATGTATTTAAGTCATCAATTAAACACATATTACACTGCGATGCAAAAGTTTAGACAAAATGCAAGTATATGAATAAAAAGAAAACTACTCGGCAAAATGCTTTCAAATTTCTACTACAGGTAGACAAGATGGTCCCAAATACGTGTCTGGAGCTCTAAAAAATATAACCGAAAGAAAAATTGGAAATTGTAAAAGACAATTTTTTTTCACTGTTGCAAAAGTTTATACAAAAGTCAGATTCTATGCAAATATCCCTTGAAATGTGATTGGTGGAGGGAAGACGAGATTTTCTTATTCGACTACAAAGTACAGAGATTGCTCAATGAATAATCAACATCCTAAAATCTCTGTAGTTCTCCTGTAAAGAAGATGAAAAAGTTTGGAAACCGAAATTTAAAAATGAACGTACTTTGATCATGTTTCGCCTTTGAAATCAGCCCTAGTATGGTAGCACATTGTTTTTTAGATGATGGAGAGCAAATTCAGACATGCGTGTCGATTAAAAAAACCAACAAAAATTATATTTCTTACGGATGAAGGAATTGAAACAAATGGCTCGAACTGACAATTCGCCCCTTAATCCTACAAAACTTCAACTTAAGACAAAAATAGCACGTGACAGTATAAGTAGATGAACAACTGAATCGGGATGCATAAAAAAAAACAAAGAACTATGCTTAAACCTTTTTGGGAATAGCTTCCCAAATAAGTCAAATTTTATTGGGACATGTATCATCGTGACTAAAAAATGAATGTTACTTTCTCTGATGAAAATTATTAAAATTTGGATCACCTAGATGGATTATAGTTCTATTAGCGTGACTTCAGAAAAGATCCGATGAATATATGATGTACTGCTTTGACTATTAAAATCTGGCTTCTTTGGAACACTGTGTCTGAAAAGACTCACACGCAGTTCTTTATTTTTTATGCATTCTGATTGAGTTGCTCATCTACTTATGCTGTCACATGCTGTTTTTGACCCAAGTTGAAGTTTTGCAGGATTAAGGGGTGAATCATCAGTTCGAGCCGTTTTTTCAATTCCTTCATCCGAAAAAAATCTAGTTTTTCTTGGCATTTTTGATCAATACGTACGTCTTAATTTGCTCTCCACAAAGTAAAAACAATGTACTACCATTCTAGGACTGATCTAAAAGACTAAAAATTAACTAACACTTTCAAATTTCGGTTTTCAAACTTTTTCATCTTCTATACACGAGAACTACAGACATTTTAAGATTTTGATTGTTCATTGAGCACTATCTGCGCTTTATAGTTGAAGAAAAAAGTCAAGCCTTACCTCCACCAATAACATTTCAATGGATATTTACATAAAATCTGACTTTTGTCTAAACTTTTGCAGCAATGAAAAAAAATGTCTTTTGTAATTTCCGATTTTCGTTTCGGTTATATTTTTCAAAACTCCAGACACGTATTTAGGGACCATATTGTCTACCTGCAGTATAAATTTGAGAGCATTTCGTCGAGTAGTTTTCTTTTTAATCATATATTTTCATTTTGTCTAAACTTTTGCATCGCAGTGTATGAGAAATTGTGCACACTAAAAACTCATATTTATAGAGAAAAAATATGAAAATATTCTCTCAGACCTTTTTCTGTGAAGAAAAGTAAAACTGAGATCGAGATCAAAGAGTTGAGTAATAGAAAGTTTTCTTCCAAGTAGTGCTTTCTAAAATTTAAATTTGCTGTGTTTTCCTCAAAGGAAAGAACATCTCAAAAGCGATGTAATAAAATGAAACTGTTTTCTAAAATGTTTCGCAGAAAACCATAGAAAAAACCATACCTTGGTAAAAATCTTTTTTTTTTAATTCTGGGTAAAAAAAGAATCATTCGTTAAAATTAACAACAATTAAAATAAGTTTATATTTAACAATGTAGTAGAGTCATGTCAGTAGAGATTAAAATCGACGGTTAAGTGGTAAAATTGTGACAAAACGAAAACTATGTATTCTGTTTTGAATCTTCATACATAAATAATTGGTTGAACTACAAATATATTCCCTCCTTTTCTCTTTCAACTCTTATTTACAGTCCTTATATTCCTACTGACTTATCCTCCAGTCTATCATAACCTCAAGTTACCTTTAGCCGAACAAAACCCACGGCTTAGCGAGAACCTTTTTTTGCAACCTCAAGCTGAAACAAATACAAATCATTGTAGTTAATGAGTTTTGTTTCTTCGTAAAAATTATTTGCGGATAACAAACCACGAATTACGCGGCAATCATCCGATCATTTTAATAACAGTGCAAGAGACTTATTCTCAGATACAAGTAAGTGCAAAAAAACAATTCGTGTTATTGAACGGTTTTTCTTTGTCGCACGAACTAGTCATGAACAAAAACTCTTAGTTGAGGCCACTAATGTGATTATCAGTTTGTTCCAGCCGTTTATGATAAAAATAGCTCTTTTATCAACGGCTTTTTTGGCGTTTTTTTAAGTAATGCACAGGAAAAAAAAGAGTATTTGATAAGAGTTTCATGATGGAACTGTAGTACAAAACTGACATGTGTTAATGTAGCCCTAAGTTGCCCGTATAAATTCACTAACTAGTAAAATGTCAATTGTGCGTATAATTTTATACGTTGTCCTATTTGTGATGTTACACAATTCAGAACTTTTGCAAATATAATTTGCACTATATGTTTTCCTTACAATACATACATGCACATTTGTATATATTTTCACGTGTTTTAAAGATTATTAAAATGATTGTGTGTTTCGTATTTTAAATTATGCTTACGCATCCAGACAAAGAAATGTAATTCTTGATTCATTTTATATTAATCAAAATGCCTTGCATAAAGACAAAAAAATATAACAACAAAAACATAGTAGTTACTCAATAATTCACGATTTGAAAAACTACGGAGCGTAACAATTCTGACTATAATATTCCGACAAAGCCGAGGAACTCGCACAAAAATCTTACCCATGCCATGATCAAATGACCCGAAAGACACACAAAGGTGTTTCATTCCTTCAGAGTATTAAGGTGAAATAAAATAATGAATAAAATAGGAAACGAGACAATAATGTAGCGAAGAAAGAAAACGAATAAATTGAATTTTGAATTGGGTTTAGGAGATAAAGAATTGACGATCACATTCATTATTAAATCATCGTATTCTTCACAGTTCATGGATGGGGAACTGTCTGAAAAATAAAACGAATTGCTTTAGCAGCATAGAGGTTTAATTTAAACCATCGTAAAACTTGAAGGGGAATTCCCCACACACCTACAGAGAATATTAATTTTTAAGGCATAACTAAGCCGTTGCGGTACGTGTTTTAAACAGTTCTTATCTTACTTTCGTTCACATGGTTTGCTTAATAGTTTAAGTCAATTAGTAAATACGCACACTTTAAGAAAACATTTGTTTTTTATATTTCTTTTTCTTTTTAATTCATTTTAGCTTAATTTTATTAAAAACTCTTAAATAATGGGTGTTAAAAGCAATGGTATTATTATTATTAATAAAAATTTCAAATTGTGGCATAGGGTGGCAGCAATGAGAAATTTTAGATACAATTCACACTATTAGTAAAATCATAGTGTTGTTCTGGTGAAACACGCAGTACGTGTCTCAGAATTACAAGTACGATTTTTTCGGTTAAAAAAAAAAAAAAACTGGGGTTGGTTAGGAGAGAAGAGACCTACGTCGTGTAGTTTCCTTGCTTAGGAAGATTGATTACAATGAAAGTATATTTATTATTTATTTATTTACCATACAATCCCTTTTTTACACAGGAGGCGCAAAGATTTTAAAATGAACAAGTTTAAGCTTGACAAAAAGTGTAATGTTAGTGTTTAAAAATATGAATACAATCTACATGTTATGAAAAATTAAATTTATTAGTATTTTAAGCATATTTCGCAAATTCGAAATATATGCAATAGCTTTTTAAATAAAATTTTAAATACTTTTCTTTACAGTAACTTCTTCTGAGATTTTTATTCAATAACACTCTACGAGTAATACGCAAACTAGACACTTCCTCAAAATTAATATGTATTGTCCATAAGTGGGTAGTAGGTAACGCAGCGGTTTCACTGACACATGAATAAGTGTGAAAAGAACGGAGGGTTCGATTTCCGACCTCGGCCTAAGTAATTTCCGATATATTCAACGTTGTTTGTGTACATTGCAAAGTACTTTTAATACTACATAAGGACATGAAACTAGTCCTGTTACATTCGTTTTTGAGAGTACACACAAGTTTTAAAGTATATGTATTCCATTTAACACGTGCGATACACCTGAAAAGAATTTCACAAAATTTTAAATATATAGGTGAGCTTTAGAACGGAAAACACGGTTAACACAATTTGTTTTCCTCAGTTTTAGAACATGACGAAGTAAACTACTTAAAAAATAACAAATAATTTAAAAGTAGCAAATTGGAAATGCAAATAAAACAAAGCGAAGTGTTTTGAAAACCATGTCATATTTGACATTATTTCTAGCTATTAAAATAAATGTGCGTAATATGTACTAGTAGGCGACACATTTCAAATAATGATTTTGGGCACAAATGAAGGTTTTGCAACGGTAAATTAAATTACGAGAGAATTGCTTTTTCTCAACTGAAAAACACGTTTCAAATAAAGATAGTCACTACAATATTCTTTATTTAAGTTTAGGACAAGGAGAAGTAATTACGTAAATAATAACCAATTATTTAAAAGTAACAAATTGAAAATGCAAATAAAACAAAGCGACGTGTGTTGAAAACCATGGCATACTTCACATTATTTCTAGCTATCCAAATAAATGTGCGGGAGGGGAAAGGACGGGGAAGGGTATAGATATGAAAGTGTTTAAACACTGCAGATTATCCTAAAAACCTCGAAAAACAGTTCTATAGATTCCGAATATTTAGAAGAATTATTTGTACCGCTCCACAGTTGAAATAAAGTCAGCGAAATTATTATAATATAGCAAAACTGTACATGATTTACTTTCATAAACGAATACCAGTTTTAATAACTAATATACTCGTTTACGTATATCGCCTGAGAGTTTAAACTATATCTTATCATATATTATGAGCAAAAAAATCCCGTTGAGAAATAGGTCAAAAAACTTCCACTGAATGAACTATTTTAAACAAAAAATGTTATTCAAAAAATATTTTTTTTTAATCTTTAAAAAGGAATTAATAATAATTTTATTTTCCAAAGCACACTCTCATAACGAGATAAATTTTACAAAATGTAGTAACGTTTAAATACTGCGATCAATGCTAAAAGTTACTGACGTCGCTTGTCGCAATATTTTTGTTTTAATTTTAAAAAAAAGTAATAATAGATTTAAATAAAACTAGCTCAATTACTGTATTTTTTATTATAACTGTGTTTTTAAAAGAATTTGTATTGCTTTGATTTTTTCATAGATTTAAAATAATGTGTTATGCTAGTACCAATTTCGATTTTTACTATAAATAAATAATTCAAAATGTAATTTAGACGTGATACTGTAAAAAATCCATTATTTTATAAAGTTATATTTTTATAAGCTTATTTCGTCACTAATAACATTATGTATGTTTGATCCAGTATTGCTATACTACAGAGTATGAATAACTTTTCGAAGATTGCATCACATACTAATAGTCAACTATGAAATAAGCAAAGAGTACAATATGAATGATTAGAATACTGCCTAAACAATGCTGAAATCATTATATTTAATACTTCGAGACTTCCGCGAAACCTATTTTGTACACAATAGACTATTTTAAACAAAATGTCTAATTGAGATATGAATTTCTCTTGTATTTGCCAATATTGCATCCCTGATTAATTTTATATTTTACTAAGAAACAATTGAATTTGTCTCTAAAATGAAAACTTTGTTTCAATTTCTTCATTGATGGTTAATTTTTTTAACATACCGTAATCTCCCCTCTACTTAAACATTTTAAAACTTTCATATATTTGTTACTTATTTTATAAAGCAAAGACGAAATATTTTTTCAACAAATATTTTCTAGCCGTTGTGCTTTTGACTATTTTGTATCAAAAAAATTTTCAAATAAACTTATCTTGGTAGGTAAGTTTATTTGAACACTTTTAGATAAAAAAAATATGTTATAAGGATACTAATATTAAGAAAAGTTTATACATTTCACAACCACAATTTGTTATTAACTGTATTTATACATTGCACAACTATTTTTTACTGTGTAAGTTGCCAAAATGCGCTTACTATAAGTAGTTTAAGCACTGCAAACGACCAATGAAAAAAAATGTACTCCTATATGTACAGGAAATATATAAGCGAAATTAGTGAAAAGAAAAAGCTACTTTTATTGATAATACATTGGAAGAATTATTAGCTTAACATCTACAGCTAAGAATGCATTAAAAATCGTAATTCAAAGAGCTATGAATGAGTTCATATAAAAAGTAGCACAATAACGCGTGAGAAAGTGTAATACATATACATGTCAATGCGCGCAAAATGTGCCTGCACATTTTAAAGCAAATATTTTGTTAACGGAATTTTAAAAAATGTGAAAAAGCTGCTTTTTTTGTTATACATCGAACGAATCTCAAGTTTCCCTCCTATAGTGAAGTATTTTTTTAGAATCGCGATTAAAAGTGTTGAAACTGATTTCACATAACAAGCAATACAATAACGTTTGATAGCGTGTAATGCATATGCGTGTTAGTAAAAACAGAAAACAATTTTCTTCTCAGCAAATCAAAACTTATTAAAGTATATTATAAACAAAAATAAATTTTATTTGTAGTTGCGAAACATAATAAATAAATAATTATATACAATTTATTTTTTACAATTGCTTAGTGTAACTGGGGAAGGGTAATTAAATTAAGTCCTAAATACGGGATGAAAAATGAAAAATAAAGCAAGAAATTGTGATAATATAACATGAAATATTATTTGTAGTGATTATTAGATGAAAAGTAATTATATTTTAGAAAAATTGGACGTATCAAAAAGCTTTGTTTATCGTGACATAATTTATAGAAGTTGAGCTAGAAATTTTATGTGATTTCCTAAACTGTAATGATATTTTACAAATTGAATGAATCTTATAACAATATACTTAGCATTCATTATAGGCGTTTAGCGTGACGTAAATTATTGAAACGGAATAATAACATAACAAAGCGTAAAATCAATACTTAATGCACTATTTTAGTTATTATTAAAATATTTTTCGAAAACTATTTTTAAATAAATACAAATTAAATGATAGTATTTGATTTTCTAGATAGTGAACATTTTATTTTTTACATCACAAATTCCAAATCCTCGTTCAAAGGGGGGAAAAACATTCAAAAAGTTATAATTCGTATGAAAATAATATCGAAGTGTCACAAGCGCGTTTCTCGTAGACCATCACAAAAACCGCCGCGTTGTTACGAAATATCAATAACCCAACGTTTGGGAAGGAGCAAAAAAAAATCCGGTGCCCAGAGGAAATCCCTCTCTCCCCCTTTGAGCAAAAGAAGTGTCCCCACTTACCGTGGGTGTCAGTTAGTCCGGGAGCTGTGGTTTTCCACTTGTGCCGCTTAGGAGAGCCGGACTTGGACTGAGCGGCTCGGATGGAGCGACGGGAGCTCTGGTTTAGATCGATGGGAGCGCGGGACTTTGAATGGGCGCGCTTTCGCGGGAGGACGGCCGGCCAAGAGTTTTTCGCGCCCTCTGAGGCGCAGGCGCAGCCCTTGGCGGCGCTACTGTATAGGCCCGAGAAGGTCCTAAGTGCTGTATGGTAGATTTCAAATCTAAAAGGGTAAGGGATGCCGCTTAATAGGAAAATAAGATAGTTTGTGGGTTTTGGATACTTATAGGATGATTTATGTTTTGCGGCAGTGCCCTGAAATCCATACGACATTTTAGGGCTGCTTATTCTTTTGAATTCATATTGGCTTCATAAAAACTTTTCTCATAATAACATGTAGTCTTCAGGATAAATCCAATATATTTTGCTGCATGCACAGTGTTTGTTGTGGAGCGTACGGTCGCACTCTATTCAGAGTAACTACAAATAAATAAATACAATTCGTTTGTCTCTTATACTCATATCACGCTATTCCTATCAAGATATTATTTTGTTTCCTCCAACAATACATATCCTAATAACGACGACGTACACATAAAGAAAATGTACACCTATTATCAAAAAGAAACCAAATGAAGGAACGAAATGTAAGAAAACTTTGCACTAGAAAAGTTGTTTTACATGAAATATATGTTTTTAAGTATTAGCCGCCGTAATAACCATGATTTTTAACACATACACTGTTATAAATTTTCCTGAAATTTTACGGTAAAAGCTACAAACATCATGTTGCCAGTAACTTTTACCGTAAAATATTTTTTTACTGTAAAATTTTACGGAAGGGAAAACGAGAAGAAAAAGCGCGAGATACGAACGACAAGGATCGAACTCAGGGCCCAATTTTATCACACTGCATTACTATCCACGGTACTAGATGAGACACATCAGGAGCGCGGAAATAAGGTGTCATCTGAATCTCACGGTAAGTCACCAGGTGATCGATTGGCGCTGCAATCGCATTTTTTTTATCGGTATAATTCACTGTAAAAAAATTCCGTATGGTAAAAGCTACATTTTACAGTAACAGTTACCATAAAAGCTTCCTGAATTTTTAACAGTGTAGGTGCAAAATAGGTGGGTACGGCTAGTATGCTAGAATACAGTTATTGATACACTTAGTAAATCCATACTGTCCAAATAAGCAATGTAGTTGTGGATAATTTTGTACTGATTGCTCAATAACGCTCCTTATGTTCTAGATCGAGATGGAAGAAGATCTCACGGGTCGACGTATAACGTCTCAATAATACGTCCTTTGAGCTCGAATAGTTATTTAGGAAAGAGCACTGTCCTGTTGAGAAACTTTAAAAATTAACTACTCCGTTTATAGCACTTGCAATAATCACGTACGATGGACAAGTCTATTAAGTCTTGTTTTAACAATGAAAAAATAAAGTTCAAAATCATATTCTCGTGTCCTTTTTTGCACTCTTTAAGCTGCCAATAGTGTCATTTCCATCATCTGAAGCGAAAGGTCTTCTCTAGCTCAACAAATATTACAAAAATAGCTCACAACGGTAATCCAGGAAATACACAACGTTTACAAGTTTGCTTTGCAAAATTAAAATCAAAGTTAAATGCATAGTTCTTTATATAGAAACACTTTAAATGCATTTGTAAAAGCACTTTCCAAATATTATAATAACAAAAGAACTGTCTAGTAGGGTGGGCCGAAAAAACACTTTTTTTTATTTCGAATTTGTAATAGCGCGGAAAAGTTGCGAATTATGAAGACAAAAAGAAGGAAAAAAAAATTATCGAAATCGGTTGATATCTTCCGATCGCGCATAAGGCCTAAAGTTTGACAAAAATTGAAAAAACTTCATTTTCGCGATTTTTTTTTTAAATTTTTGAATTGGATGTTTTCGAAATGTAATAGTGCGGAAAAATAGCTAATTGTAAAGACAAAACGAAGGAAAAAAAAATTATCGAAATCCATTGATATCTTCCGATCGCGCATAGGGCCTAAAATTTGACAAAATATGAAAAAAAAATCATTTTTGCGATTTTTTTTGAAAAAATTTTGAATGAAATGTTTTCATAATTTTTTCGCGCAAAAAAATTTATAATTATGAAGACAAAAAGAGGGATAAAAAGGAGGAAAAAAATTATTGAAATCTATTAATATCTTCCGGTCGTGCCTAGGGCCTAAACTTTGGCAAAATATGAAAAAACATCAATTTTTCGATTTTTTGTTTAATTTTTTGAATTAGATGTTTTCGTAATGCAATAGTTTGTAACGTTTACTAATATAGCCTTAAATTGATTTTGTTTTGGTCAGTTAATATATTCCGGTTGCGCATTAACCCCAAAATTACTCAAAATAATAATTAAAAAAGTTATATTTTTACGCGTTTTTGGTTTTTGATGAATATTTTTTTGTGAAACAACCGTAGTATTTTTTGAGACAGACTGACAATAATATAGAAAAGTAAACTACCACAGGTTCAGTCGATGTTATCCAGTTGCGAAAAGCCTTAGAAACTCTCATGCGCAGACGTCGGGCAGCAATCCAGGCAACGTCGCTCGCCTGGCTACAGCTCTCTTCCACTCCATCGCCGCCTTCCTAGGACCATGTCAGCTGTCTGCCTATACTGTTTTTTCACTCTGCGCTTCTATGTAGTAATCGCAGTGTACTATTATTTAGTTCAATCTAGCTGTTTTCATTTTGAAATTCTTGTAGTCTTCTGTAATGATGTAGTTTCCTGCTGTGTGTGGACTCTGTGATTTAACAAAAAGTTATGTAATAACAAGACAAATACTCTAATAACGAGACAAATATTTGGCTGCCCCACTTTTGACACTCCAAAGAACTGCCATCAAACTAACTGCCTACTGGCGAAGACACCATTATTAATTTCTAGTGCCAAATTTAACCTTCCTTGAGTACGGCACCTAATGATGTCCTTGCCAGTGGACGGCTTGTTTGATGACAGTTCTTTTGGAGTACCGAAAGTGGGGCAGCCAAATATTTGTCTTGTTATTAGAGTATTTGTCTTGTTATTTGGCTCGGCAATTGTATAACTTTTTCGTTAAATCACCGAGTTCACACAGAGCAAAAACCTACATCATTGCAGAAGACTACAAAAATTTCAAAATGAAAAAAGCTAGATTGAACAAAATAATAGTACACTGCGATTACTACATAGAAACGCAGACTGAAAAAACAATATAGGCAGACAGCTGACGTGGTCCTAGGAAGGCGGCGATGGAGTGGAAGAGAGCCGTAGCCAGGCGAGTGACGTTGCCTGCATTGTTGCCCGACGTCTACGCATGAGAGTTTCTAAGGCTTTTCGCAACTGAATAATATCGACTGAACCTGTGGTAGTTTGTTTTTCTATATTATTGTCAGTCTGTCTTTAAAAATAATACGGTTGTTTCACAAAAAAATATTCATCAAAAACCAAAAACGCGTAAAAATGTAACTTTTTCTTAATTATTATTTTGGGTAATTTTGGGGTTAATGCGCGACCGGAAGATATTAAATGACCAAAACAAAATCAAAGCACAATGTTTTAAGGCTATATTAGTAAACGTTACAAACTATTGCATTACGAAAACATCTAATTCAAAAAATTAAACAAAAAATCGAAAAATTGATGTTTTTTCATATTTTGTCAAAGTTTAGGCCCTAGGCACGACCGGAAGATATTAATAGATTTCAATAATTTTTTTCCTCCTTTTTATCCCTCTTTTTGTCTTCATAATTATAAATTTTTTCGCGCGAAAAAATTATGATAACATTTCATTCAAAATTTTTTCAAAAAAAATCGCAAAAATGAAGTTTTTTTCATATTTTGTCAAATTTTAGGCCCTATGCGCGATCGGAAGATATCAATGGATTTCGATAATTTTTTTCCTTCGTTTTGTCTTTACAATTAGCTATTTTTCCGCACTATTACATTTCGAAAACATCCAATTCAAAAATTTAAAAAAAAAATTGCGAAAATGAAGTTTTTTCAATTTTTGTCAAACTTTAGGCCTTATGCGCGATCGGAAGATATCAACCGATTTCGATAATTTTTTTTCCTTCTTTTTGTCTTCATAATTCGCAACTTTTCCGCGCTATTACAAATTCGAAATAAAAAAAAGTGTTTTTTCGGCCCACCCTACTGTCTAGCGCTGGAAGGTTTTTATCCAGAGTTAATTTACTTCTCAAAAATGATATCTCAGATATCTAAATGTATATTATGATGATATGCCAAGTTAAGATAACACTACTTCAAAAACGAAACACTGTTTTTAATCTACATACTTACAACCATGCATTTTAGGCAACAGGATAAAAATATTGGTAACTTTCAAAACTTTTCCATCTTTCCAAAATGTCAGATATTCTTGAAAAAGAAAGTAAACATCTTTAGTTTATCACTTATTTTTCTAACGTCAAACTCTTCTCATATCTTTTGCTTACTACTTTCGATGAAAAACTCGATCTTCTTAGGGAAATCCTCTTATAGACCACCGACTTAATGCGGAATCTTCTTAGAGTCTACCAATCTAGTATAGAAGAATCCTCTTAAAAACCTAGCATTACATTAAAAACAGGGGTTTCCATATTCAAAGCTCGAAAACAATGTTTGAGAAAAACTACTGTGAGCAATTAATGATATGCATTGTTAATGCTAGAGTCTTTTCTTCACATAAGGCTCTTTGCACCATTGATTAAAATGATTATTTTGGAATTTCCTTACTTTGTATTTGGGAAATGATCGCTGTTCTGAAAAACTGAATAATTATGAATGTTTTTAAGTTATAATTATGTAACGTTTATATCAGCAACCTCAAAGTTGAAAACTCTTTCGTGCTAGATCTTATGGGACTTTTTCATGTAAGTTTTATTTTTGAACACAGTTTGCAAGGTTTCTGTTTAAAAAAACAAGCTAAAATTACTTTCATGAAGGACTCTCGCAGTGTTGGTGATATTTGAAAAATAAAGGGAGTTTTATTTTCTTTTAATTGAATTGTTTCTTCAAATATTAATCAATAAAAAGATATGCTTAAAAAGTTTATGCACATTTCTATATAGATTTAACCAGGGATTCACTTCTTTAAAAGTAGTTATTTCTTTTATCATTGCATCTGTTGTTTTGAACTCAACTTTTTCCAGCGTTTGATTTATATTCGCATATAAACATAGAATTCATTTTTTGGGATTTCTATGCATATGTACTGTGCAAGATGGCCAACTTAAGAGTTGATGGATATAAATTTTCTAGACTAGATAGTAAAAAAAATGAAAAAAAAAAACTAAGAAATGGATCATCCGAAATTTCAAACTACCTATATACCAAATGTCAAGTATGTAAGTGCTATAGATTCGCCTATACATTAAACACAGAATTATAGACTTCGTTGACTTTCATGTAAGTAGAGATAAAGATTAAAAGTATTTTTGAAAAATCAATCCTCGTAAGTCTTTACCTAACCTTAAGACTCTGCAGTGCAAAAAAATAAATAAAAAGGGCTGGTAGGTTTAGAGTAAAAACATGAAAGCATTTTAAAGAACATGGGGTTGCGAAATTCCTCATAAGAAATCAATTTTCAGCTGAATTGTTAATTATAAGTTAATCATAGCTAGCAGAAAACTGTTTCTGGTAAATGCACATCCGCATTATCCTTACTGCATTGTTCACTTCAACTGAACTATAATGTGGGTTAGTAGACAGTGTTAATGTGTTTTGAGTTTATACACTTATCATTCTAGACAGATCTAATTCCAATTTGCAGCAATGTGCCACGTTAGCTCATATACTTTTTTTCACAACCCCGGATTAGTTATTTTACTTTTTAAGTAATATTTACACTGAAATTAACCTGCCATATACCTTCTGCTTGAAGGGATGCCAAATCTCTTCATGCACATTCAAAATAAAAAAGCAGCTGTTATGCAGTTATCATTCGATGACTCGTGTGAATGTTGAGACATGCTCTAGACAAATTGTTTTACCGGGACCATTTTTGATTTTTACATTTTAGTTTTTAATCACGTATCTTAAGTGAGCCACTATTTTGAGACTTATGTTAGGATAGTAAATGAGAAGTGAGCCAATTATTTCAAAGTTTTGGTTCAAGTGATGGTTGGAAGGTAATTTAGTTGTGAATTACTTTGATTGATGTATAAGTTGGCAGACAAAAAAAAAAAAAAAACTATATACTCATTCTTCATGAAACAAATAATTATTAATTAGTGGATAATTAATTATTAATTAGTGGAAGGTTGTAAAAATTAATATTTTTTTCCTAAAAAATGCCTATGTTTATATTATGCCTATGTTTTAGCAGCAACTAGCTATTATTTAATTTTCTTTTATTTATTATTTCTATTTGCTATATTATTACTACTTAAAGCTCTGAAGATCTTTAACTATGTATAGGTCTCTTATTTTGGCAAAACAAGTGCACAGTAAGAAAAAACAGGAAAGCTGTGTTTGCCAGCTATAGAAATTTAATGTGAATTTAGGTAGATAACTTGACTTGATGGTATAGTAGATAACTTGACTTGAGGTAGATAACTTTGAGCATAAACTTCAAGATGTAGTAGTTGATTTGTAAAACTGTACATCAAATGAAAACAAAGCAGCATAACGCTTTCTCAAAATGCATCAGATACCTGCAAAAATAAAGAGTAAATACGAAAAAAAAGCATACAGTATTAGAACTTGAAGGAGCATTAAAGGCACGAAAAATGTGCACTTTCATTGTTCGCTTGAAACCTTTTGTACCTTCGGGGATAGAAAACTCTCTGGCAGTTTCTCTTTCATCCATTAAGTTCCGTTCCAATGGAGGGAAAAAAAGAATTTCTGTGAATTCTGTTTCCAAAGTGGTAATTTTTTCTGTATACGGTTGGTAGAAAAAAATTCGATCACATTTGCTTGCAAATGATATGAAACTTGCGATTGCAATTTTATTTTAACTATTGTTGTTCATCTCAAAGTTCAACGAAATACTTTACTTGTGTTTGAAGCTTACCACTGACATTCTTATCAGATTTTCAAAAGAGAGAATTTTGTAATAAATGTTATCGTTTTAAGAAGAAAAAATATAAGTATACTAAATTTAAAAGAAAAGAAAAAGTTGTTCTTTTTCGAAAGGCGATGTATATGATACTTTTCAGACTTTAATTTTGTTTACACTCCCGGTTTTTGATAGTGAAAGTGAGTTTTCCTTATGATGTTTTATTTCTTAGATTTTGATATTAGAAATGCAAGTTAAAATATAAATTGTACGTAAGAAGTTTTTTTTCTGTGGCTGTGTTAGCTTTTTGCCTTGTGCAGACCTAGTGCCTTCCTCGGGATTGGCATTCATTTTCTTCAGCTGGCACTTCTATTGGTGAATTGCTGTTAACATATGATAATTTTTAGGCTCAGTGGCGACCAAATTTAGACGTTTGAGTATTTTCGATGTGGGCTTTAAAAACGACTTTTTGTAAAGATTTTTCATCCCAAAAGAATACTCGAGACATAATTTCACATGTCGTGTGATTATACGACACGGGCGTTGATGTTTTTCTGCCTTTTAAAATATAACGATTGTGTTTCATATAAGGAAGAACTGATAATTACCTGTATGAGTTTGGATGCATCAAATATAAAGCACAAACATAGCTAAAAACTTGTTGGATTACTTCTCATAATGCTCGGCTTAAAGATCACATCTAATGCATTTAAAAGTAAAATTCCACTAACTCGACAAAGCATGACCATCTTTACAAGTAATGAGAGAATAAATATACATATGTTTTGTACTGTACTATACACTGAAGTGACAAAAGTCATGGGATACCTCTTAATATCGTGTCGGCCCTCCTTTTGCCCGGCGAAGTGCAACAACTCGACGTGGCATGGACTCAACAAGTCGTTGGAAGTCTTCTGCAGGAATATTGAGCCATGCTGTCTCGATAGACGTCCATAATTGTGAAAGCGTTGATGGGGCAGGATTTTGGGCACGAACAGACCTCTCGATGGTGTCCCATAAATGCTCAATGGGATTCATGTCGGGCGATCTAGGTGGCCAAATCATTCGTTGGAATTGTCCAGAATTTTCTTCAAACCAATTGCGAACAGTTGTGGCCCGGTGACATGGCGCATTGTCATCCATAAAAATCCCATCGTTGTTTGGGTACATGAAGTCCATGAATGGCTGCAAGTGATCTCCAAGTAGCTGCACATAAGCATTTCCAGTCAATGTTCGGTCCAGTCGCACTAGAGGACCAAGTCCATGCCATGAAAAAACAGCCCACACCATTACGGAGCCACCACCAGCTTGAACAGTGCCTTGCTGACAGTTTGGGTCCATGGCTTCGTGGGGTCTGCGCCACACTCGAACCCTACCATCGGCTCTTACCAGCTGAAATCGTGACTCAACGGACCAGGCCACGGTTTTCCATTCATCTAGGGACCAACCGATATGCTCACGTGCCCACGAGAGTCGCTGCAAGCGATGTCGTTCTGTCAGTAAAGGCACTCGAGTCGGTCTTCTGCTGGAATAGCCCAAGAAATCCAAATTTCTCCGCACAGTTCTAGCAGACACGTCCATTGTACGTCCCACATTGATTTCTACGGTGATTTGACGCAGTGTTGCTTGTCTGTTAGAATTTACGACTCTTTGCAGACGTCGCCGGTCTCGATCTTTAAGTGCAGGCCGTCGACCACCGCGCTGTCCATGGTGGGATGTTATGCCTGAAATTTCATACTCTCGGCACACTCTTGACACAGTGGATCTGGGAATGTTGAATTCTCTAACGATTTCCGAAATGGCATGACCCATGCGTCTAGCTCCAACTAACATTCCGCGTTCAAAGTCTGTTAATTCACGTCGTGCGGTCATCATCACGTTAAAACCTCTTCACATGAATAACTTGAACAGAAATGAAAGCTCTGTAAAAGCACTGCGCATTTATACCTGTTCTATGCGATGCTACTGCCATCTGAAAATTTGCATATTGCTATCCCATGACTTTTGTCACTTCAGTGTATAATACAGGATTAATACTTAGGAGTAAACTCTTAAAAACAACTATATATGTAATAAATGATATGTAAATCAGAAATAAAGTGCGAGTAAGGGATCTGAAAAATATCATTTTTAGAAAACTATTAGCTATTCGGTGCAAACTACCATGTGGTTTGCCTAGTTAAAAGTTATATTCAAATGCATTTAATATACTTTTAAAATTTTTGTGATATTTTACATAATACTTTATACATAAAATTAAGAAACAAAAAGTTACTAAAATACGATAAACACCCTTTTAAGGTTGGGATCGATAAAACATGTTCGCTTCAGACATAAATCCGTTTTTAGCACATATCATTCTCCCTCTCGTTTGAAATGCATTGCTGACGACGCAAATGTAGACGCAATCACGAATAAGCAGTTTATTCACCTAAATAATGACAATCCGGAAGTGCAGTTAAATGTGGCATACCACTCCTTTACTTGATTAATCAAGAGCTTAAGCCTTAGTATGAAAGCGACGTAAATCCACTTTCGCCATCTTCTTCACTAATTCCTTCTAATGGAAGGCTGGTAAAATTACTTGAGGTAAGTTTAAAGCAATCCCATAACCCAGGAGCAAAACTTTTTAAAAATACGTTTCTCGCAAAGATATTTTCTTAACACGTTAAATATTTAATGCTTCTTTAATATTTACTATTTATTTATATTTTAACTCATTAACCGCCGAAACTCGAAATCATTATTTGTTTTTGATACAAATTAAAAAATTTATTATTTTGAGCCCATACAATAGTATTATGCTGCAAAAAGAACAAACACTTTCACTTTCAAAACAATTCACTTTCATTTAGAAATATAGGGTGTTGCGTTGACGCAACGAAAAGGGGTACGGATGCTTAATAGTTTTATTTGATACAATTCAGCAGCTTCAATGCGTTTTAGAAAGGTAAAATTTGCATAAACTTTGATATGGTTTTAAAACGTGCAGAGAACTATAGAAAAAAGTGAAATTTATTTTTAAAAATCACATAATTTTACTTAAGAGCAAGAATCTGAGAAACTGTCACGCCTAGCATTATGAGGTGATTCATGACCTCTCAGATTTTCTCCCAAAAATTACCAAATGTTTATTATCTTATTGAAAGACCAAATCCAGAATGTTTTGCTCTAAAGTTGAGTTGTTTAGTTTTTATGGATCCCTAAAGTTGAAGGTGCGGCATCAAAAATTAAGCGGATTTTCAAGACATGGAAATTGCTGTGAGCCAAAAACTCTTACTTCAGATTGAATAGACACAAAATCAACAACAGGATTTTTTTCACAGTAAGTCAGTTGCTTGCCAATTGGACCACTGAATAATGCTGGCTCAGTTGATGTCCCGTCTAAGTGCTCAAACAAATGTTTATAAGGAAGCTCATTTAAGTGTAACAAACAAATAAACCACTGAAGTGGTCGCTGACACTAAACTACAATGTTCCGTACAATACCATTTTTCCAACCAGTGTTTGTAGCTATCCCATCACATCCAATAACTTCTACTGCACTCATGTCAAAATCTTCCTTTTTCATACAATCGAAAATTACTGTGGCAATATGTTTCAAGGCCACTTTAAGTTTCTCGAGGAATATGCAGTATATGTGTGTAAGATGTGAAAACGGATTGTTAGGTGTTACGGCAGCTGTACGTCAGCTTGCAAATTTATGAAATAAAACTTTTGCTTAAAAAATGTTGTTTTAAGGCTTTATGCGAGAATTCAAACGAACGGCAGCGTGGCCTAAGTTTTTTAAACCCATTTCAGTCCCTAACAGAGTAGTTTTTAAAGTATTAAAAATAAAATAAATCATTTTAAAAAATAATTAGGGGAGAGTGGTAATGAATGGGCCATGGTGATGAATGGGCTACTAACAAAATATGAAAAAGTATTTGCAGAAATTTTTTTTTGATGCCACCAATAGATGTAGCTATTTGTTCTACTAAACTCACCCAATTTTCATTCGTTTGCACTGTGCCATTTTCAAACTAGAGTGGCATGGTCAAGAATCTGACTGAAAAGTAAGTTTTTCCCTTTTTAGTAAAACATTTCCTAACTAAAATGTACAAAGTATTTCACTGCATACATATGCATAAGCTGGTCTTTCCATATCTATAAACTAATCTTAAGATGTATTTTGATGTTATCTAAATTCAATGTACTCAAGAAACCTAAATGTATTCCAAAAGTATAGGTGGGGCTGAATGGGCCACTATGTCATGGTAATGAATGGGCCACCTAAATATTGTTTTTCTTCCTTTTCTTTGGATTTTCGCATTAATATGAAACACAACTGACTGTCATAGATAAAGATTACTGTCGTCAAAATAGGTTTGTAGTAACTTCTAAATATAATTTGCAGATCTATATTATATTCCTATAGTACAATAGACCTCTGGTCGCAGTTGCGTGAGTTAAAAAAGCCCCCTCTCTCCTTCATATTATATTCCTCACAGTACAATTTCATTTTCTTTCTTGGTAACTTAAGTTACATATTTCTTATTCCCGATGTCTAATAAATTAAAAAAAAATGAATTTTGACAAGTTTGAAAATGAAGATGAAGTTTTTAAAAGTGATTTTTAATATTATTTTTGAAATATATAAATTTTGTTAAATCATAGTGTGTATTATCTGTTATTTTTTTTTTTATAGATTTGATGTTATTTATTTCTTACAATCTCATTATTTAGTCATTTTTCTGCTACAATTGGTATGCATCAGTTTTATTTTAATTACATCAGTTTTGATGTTTATATAATTTTAAATCAGTATGATTTTGTATCATCATGTCAAGTGTCACATTTATTTTGTCATGTTCAGCAAATAAAAGATTAAATCCACATGTTTTCATTGAATTCATTTAGTGGCCCATTCATTACTTTCGATGGCCCATTCAACCCCATAGGTGGGGTTGAATGGGCCAAATTTCAAAATTTTTATTTTCTATTATAATTCATTATAGACAGGTGCTAATCCAACGTTTATGACTTTTTTAGATAGCCAGATAAGTAAAGTAACTAAAACACCAATTTAGAGTTAAAACAAAGTGTTAGAAAAAATTACAAAAATTCAAAACCAAAAAGTGGCCCATTCATTACCACTCTCCCCTATATATTTTTAAAAATTACATATTTTTCTCTTTTTTTCTGAACTTTAGAGCTCTTGCGCGATTACAAAAGTATTTAATTATTATTTTTATTATTTTTTCCGTTATTAGGATGCCCATGCGCAAGTTTTCCGCACTTTTAGAAATTTAAAAAAGTATTTTTTGAAAAAAATATTCATCTTTAAAAATGACAGATTTTTCTCTTTTTTTCTAAACTTTAGAGCTCTTGCGCGATTACAAAAGTGATTAATTATTTTTTTTATTATTTTTCCCGTTATTAGGATGCCCATGGGCAAGTTTTCCGTGCTATTAGAAATTGATCAGAAAAAAAAGCTTTGCTTTTTTCGACCCACCCTAATCTTAATATATAAAAATTACGTGTCCCTGTGTTTGTGGCCAATGGACTCCTCAGCTACTGAACCGATTTTAACCAAATTTTACACGCAGTTTCAGTTTGGTCTAACTTAAATGATAGGATAGTTTTTGTCTTAATTTAGGACCGCAATATATTTTTTATTGCAAATTATGTATTTAGGTACCAGCTTTTCTGTGTTCTTGGCTAAGCCTTTTTACTAAACCTTTTTTGACACCTCCTTTTATTGAGCGACATAAAGCACTACAGGTTCTGGCAGCTTCTGGAGCGCAGTAAACAGGTAATAATCTTGCTTATCTTAATATATAAAAATTACGTGTCCCTGTGTTTGTGGCCAATGGACTCCTCAGCTACTGAACCGATTTTAACCAAATTTTATACGCAGTTTCAGTTTGGTCGAACTTAAATGATAGAATAGTTTTTATCTCAATTTAGGACCGCAATATATTTTTTATTGCAAATTATGTATTTAGCTACCAGCTTTTCTGTGTTCTTGGCTAAGCCTTTTTACTAAGCCTTTTCTGACACCTCCATGGCATAGCGACATAAAGCACACGTTCTGGCAGCTTCTGGAGCGCGGTAAACAAGTAATAATCTTTCTTATAATATATAAAAATTACGTGTTCTGTTTTTGCGTCCAATGGACTCCTCAGCTACTGAACCGCTTTTAACCAAATTTTGCACGCAGTTTCAGTTTGGTCCAACTTAAATGATAGGATAGTTTTTATCTCAATTTAGGACCGCAATATATTTTTTATTGCAATTTATCTATTTAGCTACCAGATTTTCTGTATTCTTGGCTAAAGTTCTTTAAACATACCCGGAATGCCACCACATAATCTGCGGTTAAAAATTGGTTCACCCATAGTTCTTCTAGGTAATTTAAATCCACCGAGATAATGCAATAGTACGCGTTTAGTTATCAAAAAAATCACCGGGAACATTATTGAAGCAATCATTTTGACTGGCAAGTTTAAAGATGAAGTATTTCTGTTGCCACGTATTCCAATGACACCGTCAGAATCTTCAATACCCTTCAAAAGGCTACAGTTTCCCATTCGTTTAGCTTTCGCCATGTCCATTAATAAGTCCCAAGGACAAACTATGTCAATTTGCGGTTTAGATTTAGAAAATCCATGTTTTTTAAATGGGCAACTATAGGTCGCTTGCTCTCGTGTGGGAAAACCGTCCAGTCTATTTTTGTTTACAAGAGACAGATTAACAAAGAATATTGTGCACCGATTAGTGTTGAGTTAAACTGAAATTAAAAATGCTTATAATTCAAAAAATAACAAATAATATTGGTTAATTATCTATCCTACCTACATTATTAAAAAATAAAATGTTACATTAAAAAATAAAATGTTACAATAGCAATTAGCAAATTTTAATTTAACTCAAAAATTACAAGCTTGAATATAATATTTCTAAGTACTAAAATGCTACACTTTTTGTTGATTTTTTGTTTCTAGCAAACTTAGGAAATTTTTGTTCGACTGTTTTCATATTTTGACCTCAAATTCATATTTATATAAAGTTGATCTCTATTACGGTAATAAAGTTTTTCGTTTCTATTGAAACATTATAGCTTAACCCATACCTTAGCCACAGCAGCGCGTGGCCGGGTCAGCTAGTATATATATATATATATATATATATATATATATATATATATATATATATATATATATATATATATATATATATATATATATATATATATATTATATATATATATATATATATATATATATATATATATATATATATATATACTGTCGTCCCCGCTTAATCGGGTAACGGATAAACGAATACCCCGCTTATACGAATACAACCGTCCGGAACCAAACATTTCCCCATAGACGCAATGTCAATTAGCCCCGCTTAATAGAATAATTTCCCCGGATAATAGAATAATATTTGTCAGCTTTTGCAAAAATCTTTGCTAAGATAAATTTCAAATAAAATAAGTGTTTCTACAAGACCTTGAGCAAGCAAACTACTATTGTGAACTGTTTCAGAAAATAAAAAAGAGAGGCGGAAAAACAATTTTTTTGCAACACAAGTTGTAAGTTACTTTTTTATGATTATTTTCATGAACGTACAATATTTATACTCAATTACTATACTATTTTGTTGTCTACTTTGCTTATTTCAAAATATTTTTACCAATAACATTAATTCATTAATTATTTCCTTTACATAGCTACTTCTTTGTTATTATTACGTTTTGAGACAAAAGTTGTTATAATGGAAAGGTAAAAATAAGGTTCGCCGCCCTATCAAATACCCCGCTTAATCGAATAAAATTTCTTGGAACCGACAGTATTCGTTTAAGCGGGGCCGACAGTATATCTTTTTTGTCCTGAACAATGGTAATTGTTTTCTCTAATTGACCGTATTTTGTTGTACTTGAAAGTAAACAGATAATTTTGGAGAGACATATTTTTTTTAAATATTTGTTTGAATGCATCATGTATTCTCACGCAATTAAGGGATACAAGATCCCTTAATAAGAGATAGTCGATCATACTGAGAAATTACATGGTCTTTTTATCAGACCCTTAGAGTTTTAATTTTCTATATAGTGTTACTAAAAGCGGCAATATTTTTAATTTTCCATCTTAGATGATAAAAAATGTAACATGAAAATAATGTTGCATAAAGTTCAACTAGGAAATTTGTATAAATTAATGATGGAAATGAACGATGTGTAATTAAATATTTTAGTTTTTTTTTTTTTACTCAGGGATCATGCATCCCTAGGGATCAAATATTCCTAGTCTATCGCATTGTATATACAAATATGATGCTCTGTCATTTAATATGTTGACCATACATTTGGATATAGTTCTTTAGCATACTTTAACTTCTTCTTTAAAGAAAGTATTAATGATATTTCAATACATTAGGTATTTGTTTAAATTTGTGCAAGGAATATTACTTATGAAAATAATTCAGGTAACTTCGTCATTAAAGAAATGAAAACGGCTAATGAACTCCAAGAAAATTTAATGTTGGAGCGTAACGATATTTCCTTCTTGCTCTGGTAAAGTACGTTAATAACAGCAAATTTCACGCACCTCTGCCAAAAAATCCATACTTTAACAAGTGCTCAATTTTCTCTATCAACGAAAACGCAAAAAAGCTATTTGTTTAGAGTAAGTTAGTTTAATAATATCAAATCGCTCACGCAGATTGTGATAACTGACGCAATATATTTATTTACTAAAATATGCAAATGATTCTTGAAATTTGCTACTTAGCAGTATAATGTTCTTTGTCATTAAACAGAAAGAAAATCATATAGCTATTTTTTTTTCGAAATGAGGCAATAGAACAAATAATGGTACCGGTAGAAATTTTAAACCTTTCATTAATGAAATACTTTTAATTTGGTAAATATAAATTGAAACTAAATGATATTTCACAATTCAGGCAGGCCCGCCATTTAGAGCGGATCATGGAGTGGGTCAATTGCCCCCCTTCCCCCAGCTTTGAGAAATCAATGCATTTACATATAAGTGGGCGTGGTTTTTTCCGATGAAATTACATTGTGTTTGTACTCTTTTACCCCTCCCCCTGGAAAAGTTTGAAATGATGGTCCTGACTTTAGAGTAAATACATTTTGTTTTAAACTGCATTGAAATCATAAAATGTAACAACGAGCAAATTTACAAAAATGTTATTCCATATGATATCTATTAATTTTAACTCTAAATATTTACTCGCTAAAAATAAGGAAACAAAGTTTCACTGGATGGAAACAAACAAGCGTTTGAAGTTGTGTATAACTTAAAGAAAATTTATCTAACTATTAAAAGGTAAAAAAGTTCTGCAAGTAACCACTAGATAAATTGCAGAGAATATAAGATTGGGAAAAAAAGGAACTTAAGGGACCTTGTTGTATTTTTATAAATGTATACAAATTCGCTTTTTCTTACCAGAAATAGCACCAATAAAATTGGAAATAGCCAAATCTTGAACCGGTGCTTTTAATATAATGAGCAAAACCGATTTTGTTTTCTGGTTAGACCGGCTGTTGCATCTTACAGTGCCGCATAAAATGTTTCTATTCTTAAAGCTACATGGTGGTTTAGCGACAAATAAAAAATATTTTCCTTTTTATTTGTTTTAGAAGGTTCACTCTAACCGAAAGGGTTTTTGAGGCTGCATTTACAACATATGACTCGCAAGAACTTAAAATAAAATTCGCCAAATAAAAGTTTTAAAACTTTTGGGAATAACGGTTTTTGCTGTCTAGCTATGGGGAAACGTATTACATCTGAATAATTGAATGAAATCGAAAGTACACTTCAACCCTTTTTTTTTCCTATACGTAAAAACACATGAACTTACTTTTACAATTGACAATACATTTGACAAAATATTTTAATTTATATTTAACTTTGTTGCTTCTTTGATTTTTTTTAAAATCTATTTTTAAGTACATATATATTTTTGATAATGTTGTACGAAATTTTTATTTTGTCAACGTGTATTACTGTTATAATAAAGTTCAACTCGACGTAGTAATGAGCTTCACTTAAAAACCGCACTGTAAAAAATATTTGAAATGTTCCTTTGAAATAATAGCCAGCTGACGTATACCAGTTACATGTCTGGAAAAAAAAAACAGGAAAGTTTTCCGCTAAAGTCATTGGCGTTCCTGGAGAATTCAGAAACCTTCCAAGTCAAAGATATTCATGTTACGAGAATAAACTGGAAAATTTTCAAAAAAAAAAAAAAAAAGAATAAAGGTTTTTGGTAACAGTTTGAAACCTTCATGTTTTACCAGGAAGGATGCTAGAGTCGTTTAGCAAAAATGGCAAGACCTAAGCAGATACTTGCAAGCAAATAGGTGAACAGCTTCTTTGCTTGCATAGCAACACTATCCAGATATTTCATCTCCTTTTTTGGAGCAAAGTAAAACTACACGGGCCGTACTCGAGTGCAGGTGAAACACTTAATATAGACGTTGGATATACATTTCAACTGGTAGGTAAAACTATATTTCACATCAATTAGAAGTTCCCATTCGTGCAACTTGATTCAACTCAGGAAACTATTTTTAAAAAATCGCGAGTTTAAAGTAGTAAAATCTCGGAACTTTATCTAGAAATGATTTGGAACGTTTCTGATTATTTTTAGTGCGAGTAATTTGCTATTTTACAAATTGCAATCAGACAAATTTATGGATTAATAAATGCGAATATTTGAGCTTAGATTCAGACGCCATGCAGTACATTTTTAGAACTCAACTAAATTTTTCCCCTCAAAAAATCAATAGATTCTAGAACTGAATTGAGAGCAGGATGATAAGTTGAGGCATTTTCAAACAAGTTAATTAAAACCATGGAAGTTTCCAATTACATTCCGTAAAGTGCTAAGTCAAAGAATGGAACGGTGAGATTTTTCATTTAGAAGTACACTAGATATTTGTGCGTAGCATCTTAAATATGTGAGAACACGTGTTTATTATGTATATGTTTCATTCATTTCGAAAGTAAAATTTTTTTCGTTACATCTCTATTTGAATACAAAACTACGTAGGTTATAAGAGTATGTTCTTTCAGTGTGATTAAAATGAATATTAGTTAGTTATTAACATATAACCCAGAATTTTATAGGACTCAAAATTTTTTGCTGTAGTGCAAGAACCTTTAGATATTCTTGAGTAAAACTTCTGACATATTCAATAATTTGTAAATATTCGGTTAAAACTTGTGCCTTAAATATACATGAGAGTTCACTGAAAACCATTCATCGGGAGAGTTTGGTATAATTTGAAATAATTCAAATATCCACAGATACTTTGAAAGTGACATTACGGAGAAATAAAACCAAATACGTAATATAGAACTGTTTTTTTTTTAACACAGAGAAACATATTTGGCAACACGATACATTTGCAAAAATAAACTCCGGGCTTTGTGATTAGTTGGAAAAAACCAAGGATTTATTAATCTTATTTCCAAGAGTCAGTAAGTTGAACCCTAGGGTCTAAATAACTAATCTCCCTCTATTCAGAGCTTAAGAAGCTTTTAGGAAACAATACGCTAGTTTTATGGCATCCAGCAGCAGTAGAGATGGAGCTTAATAAACCTCATGTGTTAGCTGAGATTACCTTCACATTGGTCGCTAACTATTAACTTGCTTATGCAAACAGTAAAAAGTAAAAGCTATTAAGCTTTTCCAGCTGCATCTAATTCATGCACCTAATTGAACGTATTTTTCTTGAAGCATTTTTCTGCCTAGTTGTCCTCGAAAAACTTGATAAGTGGCTTTTTAATGAGTACAACTTGCATAAAAAATATTCTTGCTATATATGAATATTATATTATACAAACACGTTCAAGTTTAAATATATTATACTCCTGCAGCAGTATTATCTTCTCCTGAAAATGTTTATTGTTTTAAAGCACTACAGTGTCATTAAAAGAAAAGTTAAAATTAACAAAATCAGCATTTTCAAAAATGCTTTTGTAATGTTGTAAAATAAATTTCCATTGTATTTCAGTAGTCTATGGTTTAAAGTTACATCCATTCTATATTTCGTACTATATTGAAAATATGGTTATTATCAGCTAATGTTATTAGAGGCAGAAATTTAAAAATGTAACAAAGAACATAAAAAAATCTCATATATACTTTCAAACTATTCACTTTAAAAAATTTCAGTTCAAGTGTTGTGTTTTAAAATAATGGTAGATAGAAATACAATCATAAAACAAAATTCAAATACAATGGCATTTTTATCCATTTATAAAATTGCAAAAATGTGGAAAGAAGTCTTAATGTGCATAAAATACAAAGCTACACATTACTCTCCCTTAGAAAAAGTGAAACCAAAGGTCCACATGTCAAAGGCAGGTGTCACAACCGCTTACGATGGGTGTGTCACCACAGGATTGGTTATATTTACTGGCATCTATGATTTCTCCTACAAATGGAACATAGGAAGGGGAGGAAAAGATTTTATGGAGAAGTCTTCAGTTCGATAACATCTGCGATTTATGTCCAATGGTGATTTTTTTTAGACTTTACGCTCCTCGAATCCCCATAAATTAATAATTTATTATACATAAATTGAAAATGGTGGGTATTTATTATAAGCATTATTGTATACTATCATGGAACGTCGGAAAAGGAAAAGATCTACATATATTCTGTATTTTTTAGTGATGAATGTAAGGCATAGAATGACCCCATTGCTACATATATAAATTTACACTTTCTTTAAAGCATATTATTGACTCAAAAAGTTATGAATAACTTATTCACAATGATGACAGGACATTTTGTTGTAATATATCTTTAAAAATCATTTTTCTTTCTTTAAATGTAACAAATAAGCTGACACTTTCGAAATGTAATCTATGCTATATTTAACAACTAATTTTCGTTATTACTTTAGAGTTATATATATATATATATATATATATATATATATATATTTATTTATTTATTTATTTATTTATATATATATACATCTTATTGGATACTTTCACTTCAGAAGTAGAAGTTTGATTCATTAACCGCTACTACAAATGGGCAATTCCATGCAAGTGTGGAAAAGCGTTGGAAAAATCAAATTACAGCAATGCGTCTGTTTTGAATATTTTTTGGTTTAAAAATGTTACAAGTTTATTATTTATACTAATTTTTTGTCAAGAATGTAGTATTTTAGTTTTGGCAGCACTTTGAAGTTGGAAATGGAATATTTAGTTTTTGGCAAAGCGAACGGTTAATCTTTCAACGTTGGTAAGTTTCAATTTTTTTCTTTAGATAACTGTTTTAAAGGAAGAATATTGATTATTACACTTTACTTTAATATTGTGAATTGCTAAAACGAGTGTTTTCACGTAAATTAAGTGATTTATGTTAACTTCAAAAATGCACTGTTCTATGTAACGAAAGTTACCAAAAACATGTTAAAGTTCGTGAGGTGCAGAAAGAAAGGGCAATGCAATGTTAACAATGCTATATTTTCTATCTTATAAGTGTGTGTTAAGCAAATAGTTAAAGTTTTTTTTTAAATATTGTTTATTTAATGTTTTGTGCTACAATCAAAACGTGTAACATAAGTTACCGACACGTGCAGGTAACGTAAGTTACCCTCGTAGAACTTAAATACTTGTGTTTATAATGAAAGTAAATTGTGAAATAAACCAATGCGGCAAGTAGGAGTAATTTATGCAAGAATTCTTTAAAATGTGTACTGTATTTACTTAATTTAAATTAACCATATTTCTTAAAATGTTTCTATTTGTTAATAAGATTACAATGCACCTCTATTACAAATTATATGTTTCTTTTTGGCTTTTGAGATATTAATTCTCTCTAAACAATATCACTGCATTCAGAACATTTAGGAGTAATGTGCTATAAATTATTCAAAAATGACTTCTGTTATGTTTTAAAGTTATCAATTATGTTTTGAAAAAAAAACAAAAACAAAAATATTTTATCTCTTACAGGGGAAATACATTTTATTCTGCATTAAAATGCCACTGAACTCTGCAGAAAAGATGCGCTGTAGATGGGGTATGAGAAAAGTCATGTGGATATTACAGATTTGTTATTCAAAGTCGCTCTTTATGGTATTGAAGTATGTTAGAAAAAGCAAAGTTCATCAAAAATACTTTCTGAAGATCCGCGCATTGACAATAACCATTTAAGAACTAGAAATTAACAAACTGTGGGGTTTCTTTTAGTTAAGTATTTTAAGGAACAAGAAGAAGAAACAGAGATAAAAGCTGATGAATGGTGTGTGGTAAAGTACGAAAATACATTGTATCCTTGAGTTGTGACGATTATTGAGGAAAACGAGTTTAAAATATAAGTAATGGCTGCTGTTGGAACCAATTAGAAATGGCCAGTAACTACAGATGAAATTTATAATAATAAAGAAAACATCATTTGAAGAATTGAATTACCTAAACTTGTTAATAACAGTAGGCAGTATAGATTTAAGTCTTATGTTATGTAATATTTTTGGTTGGTCATTGAATTTGGTATTAAATTTCTGTAAATTTAATTCATAATTGTTAATTTTGAATATTTCGATCTAAACTAAGCTGAAATTTTCATTCATTAATTTTTGTAATAAAGATATGCCTGTAAGTAAATATTGTAACGTAAGTTACTGTAACGTAAGTTACACAGTTAAAAATTCCCATAATTTTCAATTTTTTAAATAAATTTTTAAATTAATGAAAATTTATTCCTAAGCATTATAAAGAACTGATAAATTATGCTTCAAACAAGAAAACAGCTGCAATAGAGCAGAAAATTTCCGTAGAATCAATTTTCATATTATGTCATTCCCTTTTTGTGTAACGCAAGTTACTGCCTTATCTTTGACTGCTAGATTTTATGAAATTTAAATGCATCGAATATTTTTGCATTTTAATTTTGCTTTCAACTGTCATTTTCATAGAATGCTTTCATACAAGGTGTGTATAACAAAATTTGTCTGTACTGAGGTGCTAAATGCATAAGAGTTGGTCGAAATGTAACGTAAGTTACCGCGGAATTGCCCAAATGAATACTTCAATTGATTTTGCTTGTTTTTTTACTTGCTTTTTTAAAAAGAAGTATGATCAGAGCTAAAACACACAAACACACACACACACACACAAAGTGCTGTGAACTTTCTTTATAGTATTTTTTTTAGAATGTTTCTAAGCGTCGAAAGTGAATTTTTAGTTTTGAAAACTGAACTAAAATATCGATCGCACAGATGATAATAAAAGTTATGGATATCAAAACATATCCAGGAAGTTCTCTATAAATTTTTCTTTGCTTTCCAAATTTTCAAATTTTAAACTTTTTGGTGCAGTTTCACATTTTCTAGAAAGATAATATATTCATTTTTCGTAAACAGCAAAAGTTCACAAAACATATTAATTTATTTGCTTGTTGATAATGCTTCACAATTTTTGCTATCCTACTTCGTCACTTTGTTTTTCAGCCATCTAGTGGTTATCCTGCCATTATTACTATTATTATTATTATTATTATTATTATTATTATTACTGTGCTTAAAACACAGAAAAAATTCAATGTCTTTATTAAAATTGTAAATAATCTTGTTTTTATGGAAATTTTATTTTCATAGCAGATGAACATATTACATTTGAAAAGACAAATCTGAATCTGAGTACAACCATTGGAATTAACCTAAAAAATGCTTCAAAATACTTTTCTGACGAGTAGGATCTAAGAAGTAATTAAATGTATTATTTTCTTTTTTTCTATGATGGATGCTATCCTCTTAGCAGATCATTATTCCTGTCACGATAGATTAACTCAGACATAATCACACATACGTGACTTCTGTGCCACTGATAGTGCTGATGCGTACGAAAAACGATGTTTGTCCATAAAATAAGGAATGTAGGTCAAATCGTTAAGTAGCATATCTCCACATGTCACACAATACATACATAGGTTCTAGTAGATACACTAAGAAAAAAGAATAAAGTATCAATTTAATAAAAGAAAGTTTAGGTTCAAAATTGAACTCACACACGCTGAAAGTATTGAAATATCTGTATATTAAATTATTTAAGGGCTACAGTGGACACAATTTTTGTTTCTATCATCGATATATATGTATAAAAATTTGTGTGCTTGTATATTTACTTCATCTAAAAGCTTTAAAAATTGGTGCAAAAACAGTGAATACTTTTCTTGAACTTAAAAATAAAAATGTTTTTAACAAAATTTCAAAATGCTCCATGCGTCATAATTATTTTCAAACTTTGAATTTCCACTTAATTTCCCATCATTAGGCATGATTGCATAAATTTATGCATTACATGTAATGTTTTATGCGATAGTTTATAAAATATGACTGAAAATGAAAATTTATATGAATTTTTTAGTTGAAAAAGTCAGATGAATTTTCATTTTCACAGCACTTTGTGTGTGTGTGTGTGTTTATGTGTTTTAACTCTGATCAGACGTCTTTTTAAAAAAGCAAGTAAAAAAACAAGTTAAATCAATTAAAGTATTAACATTTGTAGTAGCGGTTCATGAATCAAACTTATATATCTTAATATATAAAAATTACGTGTCCCTGTGTTTGTGGCCAATGGACTCCTCAGCTACTGAATCGATTTTAACCAAATTTTACACGCAGTTTCAGTTTGGTCCAACTTAAATGATAGAATAGTTTTTATCTCAATTTAGGACTGCAATATATTTTTTATTGCAAATTATGTATTTAGCTACCAGCTTTTCTGTGTTCTTGACTAAGCCTTTTTAGTAAGCCTTTTTTGACACCTCCATGGCTGAGCGACATAAAGCACACGTTCTGGCAGCTTCTGGAGCGCAGTAAACAAGTAATAATCTTTCTTATAATATATAAAAATTACGTGTCCCTGTGTTTGTGTCCAATGGACTCCTCAGCTACTGAACCGATTTTAACCAAATTTTGCACGCAGTTTCAGTTTGGTCCAACTTAAATAATAGGATAGTTTTTATCTCAATTTAGGACCGCAATATATTTTTTATTGCAAATGATCTATATAGCTACCAGCTTTTCAGTATTCTTGGCTAAAATTCTTTAAACACACCCGGAATGCCACCACATAATCTGTTGTTAAAAATTGGTTTACCCATAGTCCTTCTACGTAATTTAAATCCACCGAGATTATGCAATGGTACGCGTTTAGTTATCAAAAAAATCAACGGAAACATTATTGAGGCAATCATTTTGACTGGCAAGTTTAAAGATCAAGTTGTTCTGTTGCCACGCATCCCAATGACACCGTCAGAATCTTCAATACCCTTCAAAAGGCTACAGTTTCCCATTCGTTTAGCTTTCGCCATGTCCATCAATAAGTCCCAAGGACAAACAATGTCAATTTGCGGTTTAGATTTAGAAAATCCATGTTTTTTCCATGGGCAACTACACTAAAAAAAAATCCGGAAACGTTTCTGAGTATGTCGGGCAGCTGCGGTTCATGTTATTTTCAGAAACGTTTCTGAGTATGACGGAATCCTATTTCTGTTATTTTCAGAAACGTTTCTGAGCATGTAGGAATCCTCTTTCTGTTATTTTCAGAAACGTTTCTGAGTATGTCGGAAACCTCTTTCTGTTATTTTCAGAAACGTTTCTGAGTATGTCGGAAGCCCCTTTCTGTTATTTTCAAAAACGTTTTTGAGTATTTCATGCAGCTACGGTTCATGAAATTTTCAGAAAGGTTTCTGAGTATTTCAGAAAGGTTTCTGAGTATTTCAGAAAGCTTTCTCAGTATTTCAGAAATATCTCTGAAATTTTCAAAAATGTTTTCCAATGTTTCTGAACCCTTTTTTCTGTGACTTTTTTTTTCTTTTGATACACATCTGAATTATAATGATTCGTATGTTTTTTTTCTTACCGTTGAGATTAGTAATACTTCATTTTAAAAAGTAAACAAAAAATAATTAAATAAAACCCTTTTATAATTGTGTAAAAATGCAAAATTTTTATTATTAATGAATTTTATTATGTTTTTTAGTCTACCAGTTGTTTTGTTATTTGTAAAAGTTGAGGTTCATAAAAATAGCGTTATAACATAAGAAAATGGAGAATTAAAAAAGAAAAATCAAATAATTTTGTATTTTCACACCTTTTTATTGATTTATTTTTTGTTTTCTTTTTGGAATGAAATATTGTTCACCTCAGCGTTGAAAAAAATACTTAAACCTATTGAAATATGTGACATAAGATTTGTATTAAAAAAAAAGTTACAGAAAAAGGATTCCAAGATGTTCGAAAACGTTTTACAATTTCAGAGAGACTTCTGGAACACTTAAGAACTCTTTTTAGTAATTTCATATACCGCAGCTGCACAATATACACACAAATGTTTTTGAAAATTATACTAAGAGGATTCGGAAATACTAAGAAATGTTTTTTGAAATTGCAGAAAGTAGATTCCGAAGTTCACAGAAACGCTTTTGGAAAGTACGGAAAGTATATTCCGAAATACCTAGAAGCTTTTCAAAAGTTACAGCAAATATACCGAAATTCTCAGAATTTTTTTTTAAAATATCATGAACTGCAGCTACCCATGTATTTAGAAACATGCTTTGATATTTTTGACAGTGTACGATCTTTCTTTTTTGTATGTTAAACATTTTAAAACGTACGAAGGTAGTGCAATAAGCGTTTGTGCCATAAGCGATGACTAAGAAATATTTCAATGAATTCTATAATTTATATAATATTAACATTCAAAGAGTATACAATCGCCAAGAAATGTATCTATATCAATATTCAAGAATAGTGACATGTTGGAATAGTAACAGGTGTGCTACTTTAGTCTGGAATGATATTTTCATATCCTTTATTCATTAAACAATATAAACTAGCGTGCCATTTCAAAGTTTTTGGGCGGGAGAGGGCAAAAGGTATGTGCTCAATGTGTTGAAAAGAAAAAAAAAACATAACAATACAAGCAGAAATGCATAACAAAAAGCAGTAAATTTAAATTCCCAGGGGTCCATTACCCCCCCCCCTTCCCCCCAAATGAGGGACCTGAAGCTACATGAAATAAATTTCAAAAATTAAAATATTTACTTACTCTATATTTTCAAATGAAACTTATGAATAATGTGCCACTCGTTGTCAGAGCATTTTCAAATGAACAGAAAATGACACTCTATTAAAATATTCTTCTTCACACTCGATTAAAAGCTCTTCATGGTATAGTTATTCTTCTGCGCAGCAAAAAATTACTCGCATTCCCCCCCCCCCCCAATTCCTTTTGATACAGCATTCAAAATAAGTAAATTAATTAAAACACACAGTAATATCTTAGTATAACTGAAACGAAAAACCGGAGATTTCTTTCGCAGCGAAGAAAATCAACAAAAACTAAGCAGATAATTCTTTTCACTATGAGAAATAAAAAAATCTGCCAGCAATGCTAAAAATAAAAATAATCAAAAGAAGTCACCACACATTTCATTAGAGTTTACCGGGTGCGTTCAAAGTGCAACATCTATGCATTTAGTCTGATTTCGTTTCCCCATTCGAACGAAATCTGCCGGCTGCTACGCATAATATGGGGATTCCCCCGAAGGCGCCGCCGCCGCAAGAAATGGAGCAGTGTATTCTGTTTATGATTAGTGACGTCAATAATAGAATAAGATAGATTTTTATTAATAAGTCCTTATGTTCAACATGCATAAAAAATGAAAGATTGCAGTAACTCACAAACAAATAATATCACAAAAAAAAATATTGCAATGCTGTCCAATGAAAACCAGTTTTGATTACGTCGATACAGGTCCCAAGAAAAAAAAAGTGTTTGGGCACAACAAAGATTTCATACAATTTAAAAGAAAGTAATCTATTTCTAAGCAATGAACAATACTTACCGTCTTCTGGAAGAAATAAAAACAAACTAAACTTCTCTTCGATATATCATAATAATCCATACGTGCAACACAGTCTGATAATCCTGTTGGTACGCCTTGAAGATGTAGTTTTCGTATTAATTTGATATGTCACCAAAACAAATATAATGCCTTGCGGATTACTGAAGTAAATACTGTATTTAATAATTACTCATGGATTTATAGTTCCCATAAATCCGATTTTATATTAAGCAAGACTAAAACACACACTCGCTAAAATGCAAGCAAGTTAATATGGCGCCGTTTCATGTTTCAATCTTCTCCCTCACCTAAATTTTGCTCGTTGCGCATTGAGCTACGCAGCTTCCTCTAAGGTATCTGAGTAGGACGGAAACGTTTCCAAGTATTACGGAAAAGTCATCTTAAGCGGATGTTTCCGGTACATTCAGAAACGTTTATCTGATTTTCAGAAACGTTTCTGATTTTTTTACAGTGTATAGGTCGCTTGCTCCCGTGTATGAAAACCGTTCAATCTATTTTTGTTTACAAGAGACAGATTAACAAAGAATATTGTGCACCGATTAGTGTTGAGTTAAACTGAAATTAAAAATGCTCATAATTCAAAAAATAACAAATAATATAGGTTAATTATCTACCCTACCTACATTATTAAAAAAATAAAATGTTACATTAAAAAATAAAATGTTACAATAGCAATTAGCAAATTTTTAATTAACTTGATTGTTACAAGCTTGAACATAATATTTCTAAGTACTAAAATGCTACACTTTTTGTTGATTTTTTGTTTCTAGCAAACTTAGGAAATTTTTGTTCGATTGTTTTCCTATTTTGACCTCAAATCCATATTTATATATTTTAACCTTATAGTTTGACCTTAGCCAATGCAACGCGTGGCCGGGTCAGCTAGTATATATATATATATATATATATATATATATATATATATATATATATATATATATATATATATATCAGAGACGTGCCGTCTGGGTAGGCAAGGTAGGCAGTGCCTACCCATGACGAAAACATACCAATTTTTTTAATTGCATTAAATGACATATCATGCACTGATTGGAAAATATTAAGGCATTAAACAGCGAGTATAGCAGAAAAAAACGAGAAATTTTCATTTTTCTTCCTTAAAAAAGCATCGACTACCGCTGCTCTTCACCCACTGTATCTATACTATGCATAGTATAAAGAAGCGCACGTGCCGCAGACTTTTCCCCCCTAATGTTCGAAAAGCGGCGACGAAAGGCTGTCCGAAAAGTGCCTTTGGGTCATTCCATGTCAAGTGATCCAACGTTTTTTACATACATTTTTGTATTTATTTCAAATTTGGCTCATCTATTGTACCCTTTGAGGTAATCAAAAGTCTCAATTTTTAGATTTTTGTCTCTATTATTTCTTCATTTATGAGATTTTGAACTTTGGAAAAACCCTCGTTTTTGCATGGATAAGGGAACGTAAAAGGGACCATAACTCGGCACCAAATATAGATAGAACGATTTGGTAAATAGCCTTTTAAAGTACGTTAGTTGCCGCTTAATCTGATATGCAACATGACTAATTTGATAAAAATTTTCTTTTTCAAAAAATGAAATTTAAATTTCAAATTTAAATTTCTCGAAAAACATATAATGAATTTTTTTCAAAAAATTTAAAAAAATTTTTGTGTATTTTATCTATGTTTGTACAAATTTTTAGATTGGGATCTCAATGGGATCATATTTTTTTGAATTTTTGAATAAAACTGTATAGGAAAAAAATGATATTTTTTAGATTCTATTTATTTAAATACTAAGTTATCTTGCTTACGATGGTCTAAAAAGTAGTAAACAAACATGAATATGTTTAAAGTGAGCTGGTATGAGCTTATAGAATTGTCAGGTTCACCCCCTCACCCCTTCCTCCCCCGCACAACCACTCTTTTTTAATTCAAAACTGTTCAAAATGTTAAAAAAAACTCTTTGATACAAAATGAATAGTAAACTTATTTAAAGTTGGAAAATGGGTTTCCTTATAACTAGACGAAGTATCCCCTCCTCCACCCAAATATACCATTAACGCTGTACTATTATGACATCTAACCTGGGGATTGAATTGACTATTATTTTTACTCTAGGTAAGTAAGCTAGCATTAACTTGTAAATTGGTCAGCTCCCCCTCCCTTCCTTCCCGACCCAACCATTTTCCTCCCAAACTGTTTCAAATGCTAAAAAAACCCTTTTTGATACAAAATGAACAGTAAACTTATTTAAAGTTGGTAAATGGGTTTCCTTATAACAAGGCAAAGTAAAACCCTTCCCCCACACAAATATACCATTAACGCTACACTAATATGACGTCTCACCTGGGG
Organism: Uloborus plumipes; assembly: GCA_038373865.1. Taxonomy (NCBI): domain Eukaryota; kingdom Metazoa; phylum Arthropoda; class Arachnida; order Araneae; family Uloboridae; genus Uloborus; species Uloborus plumipes. The sequence continues at coordinate 84,441 of JAXGGA010000721.1, read as the reverse complement.
ATTGATTTGAGGATTATTTTCCCCCTAGGTATATATTGTTTTTCAGACGAAGTGTTTCTTTTTTCAATCCGACCTTCACAAAGTGTACTTCCATTCAATATCTGAATTTAAACTTATGATTCATTTCATCCCCTCCCCCAGCACCAATCTTCAATTTTGGAGGAAGAAAAGAAACGGTTCGCCCCAAGATCATAGCAAACAGCAAAATAGCACTGTTTCCCCTTGTTCTCATAATGTTTTCCCATTATTTTCACACAAAACTGAAAAGAAATCAAAGTATCAGGTTATATGTCAGTCCCCATCACTGCCTTTCCTTTCTCTTATTGGACAAAGCTCATGAGCTAATAGGAAAGAGTAACAAACAGAACAAACTGAAACACTACCAGACATCAGTAGAGACTAAGGCTTTGAAATGGGGTTAGACGGGATGATAAAAAAATAAAAGTTTGGAGCGGGAAGGTAGGAAAAGGGGAGGAGCAATCTGTACAGAAGTTAAACAACATGAGAGGTTATGATCAAAAAAGCAGTGTTTGTTTAATATATGTATATAGATATATCTTGCTGCATTACTTTCCTTTACAACAAAATGAAAAAGAACACAAACAATTAAAAAAATTAAATAACAGCTGCACACTAGATAATGTGGGAAGATAGTTATGGGGACACAGACATATGATCTGATATTTTGATTTATTTTCAGTTTTGTGCGAAAAGAATAGAAAAAACAATGAGAACAAGGAGAAACAGTGCTATTTTGCTGTTTGCTATGATCTTGGGGCGACCCATTTATTTCCTCCCTTCAAAATTGAAGATTGGTGCTGGGGTAGGAGATGAAATGAATCATAAAGTTAAATTTCAGATATTGAATGGAAGTACACTTTGAAGTTCGGATCGAAAAGAAACACTTCGTCTGAAAAACAATATATATACCTAGGGTGAAAATAATCCTCAATTCAATCCCGAGGTTGGACGTCATATTAGTATAGTGTGAATGGTATATTTGGGTGGGGAGGGGGGATACTTCGTCTAGTTATAAGGGAACCCATTTACCAACTTTAAATAAGTTTACTATTCATTTTGTATCAAAGAGTTTTTTTTTTAAAACATTTTGAACAGTTTTGAAAAAAAAAAGAGTGGTTGAGCAGGGGAGGGGGGGGGGGATGAACCTGACAAATCTATAAGCTCATGCCAGCTCAATTTTAAACATATTCATGTTTATTTACTACTTTTTAGACCATCACAAGCCAGACAACTTAGTATTTAAATAAATAGAATCTAAAAAAATATCATTTTTTTCCTATACAGTTTTATTCAAAAATTCAAAAAAAATATGATCCCATTGAGATCCCAATCTAAAAATTTGTACAAACATAGATAAGATATACAAGAATTTTTTAAAATTTTTTGAAAAAAAATTATTATATGTTTTTCGAGAAATTTAAATTTCATTTTTTGAAAAAGAAAATTTTTATCAAATTAGTCATGTTTCATATCAGATTAAGCGGCAACTAACGTACTTTAAAATGCCATTTACCAAATCGTTCTATCTATATTTGATGCCGAGTTATGGTCCCTTTTACGTTCCCTTATCCATGGAAAAACGAGGGTTTTTCCAAAGTTCAAAGTCTCATATATGAAAAAATAATAGAGATAAAACTCTAAAAATTGAGACTTTTAATTACCTCAAGGGGTACAATTGATGAGCCAAATTTGAAAGAAATTCAAAAATGTAAAGTAAAATTTTTCTCAGATTTTGGATCACTTGACGTGGAATGACCCCTTTGCGGTTTCTTCTGTTCTCCGCCGAAACTTGAATGCGTCATGCGCAGAACCATGTCTGTGGCGTTTCTACGTACTAGGCGTCTTGACACCGTCTTTTGTACAGTACTGTTGAATGCTTGCAGTTTGCTATCTTCATTGTCGTGTTTATTCTTTATCAAATATTGTAATTTTCAAATGTTTTGTGTTTTTTTGTATCCTGCTTTTTCGTTGTAAGTGTTAAGTTGAAACTGTATCCTACATGGATATGAGATTTATGAATAATAAACATATACGCAGTCGAATAGCCTTGCATATATGTATATAATTTGTATAGTAAGTAAACATCTTTCATATTCATATAAATTTATTGCTTTTTGTATTTTATGCGTTTTTAAAGATTATTCTATAAATCTTCGCATCTGCCTACCCTTGGTATTCATTGACGGCACGTGCCTATTATATATATATATATATATATATATATATATATATATATATATATATATATATATATATATATATATATATATATATATATATATATATATATATATATATATATATATATATATATATATATACATACATATATATATATATATATATATATATATATATATATATATATATATATATATATATATATATATATATATATATATATATATATATATATATATAATATATATATATATATATATATATATATATATATATATATATATATATATATATATATATATACTAGGCTGTATCGAAAAAATTGAATTTTCCCGGATCGTTTAGTGGTAGTGTGGAAAAGTTGTGTACTGGCTTCACTAAAATGTGCGAGAAATTTTAAAGTTCTAGGTTGATATCTTCATCTGCCTCAAAGGACCGGAAATTCCGAAAATTGGACATAAAATGAGTAAATTAAGAAAAAAATAAATAATATCAAATATTGTCTATAGTTTTGGGGTAGCGCTTAAAAGTTGCTCAATTGAAACTACTTTAAAACACAAAAAATTCAAAATATAGGTTAATTTCTTCTCGCGCCTAGTCAGCATTTAATTTTGGAAATTTTGACGCATTTTAGTACTTTTCTGTATAACTTGTTTACTTTTTGCATACTTCACAGTCAAGGCATACTAGGTTTGGCGATCTTCCAAAAAAGTGAAACACCGCTATTTTCTTCCCTGTAAACAAATAGAAGGGACCAGTACATCGCGTAACGTGGGTGTGACAGTACTGTAGTAAACACAGCCGTAAGTTTTGACGTATTTTGGTACTTCGCTAAATGCCTGTTAACTGCTTGCACAATGCAAAATGTTAAATAAATTTAACTCACACTAACGTCATTTTAATTAGACCAAAAATATTATTTTACCTACCAAGCATACAAACACCAATATTTTACTGCTTGTAATCATTTTTGGTTTCAAATGTTGTCATGTGTTTTCTGGATTCCAGCGTAGTTCTAATAAGTCCATCACTGTTCTGAGACCCTACTGTTTTCCTTAAATCTTCAGTGACTGACTTCACAATAAGCTCAAATGCTTGTGTCTAAGAAGGAAAGTTTAAAAAGTCAAAGCAGTTCATTACATACCCTCCTGTATCATCTTCAGAAGTTCTTGAGAATTGGAGAGCCCTGGAGGTGATGTCACATAACAAGCTTGCCACTCACTGATTTCTACATAGTCTTTAGCTCCAAAATTTGCATCAGAAATAGGCCATGCCACGCTAATAGGTCATGCCACGATACAGCCGCCATCTTGTCCCGCACGTGACGCTCATATGCTTCGTTAAAAATAGTGATTTTAAAGGCTCATCAACGACGTTTGGTTGGTTAAGAAATCACAAACCGGTGTGGGATTTTTAAGGCAAGAATCTTTTTTCATTATCTTTTAAAAGTACTACTTTCAATTAAATATATTAACGTCACATGCGGGAGGCTTTTTCGTGGAATTGCCCAATAACGAAATTTGCGAACACATTGGGCTAATTTTCCATACCTTGATAATCCGCCTAGCTGCTAGGGTTCTAATATGGAATCTCTCATTAGTTAACATGGCTAAAAGGTTTACTAGAGCCGCCTAAGAGTTGCTGCGAGAAATAACTCGTTATATTACGTCACCATACTTCTAAGGCAAGTAAAGAGATGAGCTGATGAAATGCCACTAGTGTCTATCTCTATTTTTTACGGAATTTAAATTCTGAACCATGATGGAGCGTAGACTCTTAGAATTAACACAAACAAAGTTAATAACTCATTTGATGGGTCTGATGTAGATATATAACCTCAGAATTCGATAAGCAGTTGTTAGATATCGGGATCAAGTTTAACGTTCCTGGTTCACAGTTAGCTAAACCTGAATGACAAACGCCAGAACTAATGTGGTGCAAATGTCTAATTGGATATAAACTCGCATTCCGTCCAATGTCTGTAGTGTAGGATGTAGGGCCAGTTGACTTGCTGTCTATAGACTCAAATAGATGTAATCGTAACTCATTAAAATAAAAAAGCAGATAATTCTTTGGACTGGTTTTTGAAGTTTCAATTCAGCCCAACGAATTTCACCATTGAGAACGCCTATGTTTAATACAGTGCTGCCACGCCCAAGTTACGAGATGTACTGGTCCCTATTTGGTACCCGATGGTACTACACGATGGTCCAGAATAAAACATTCTAATTTTAAAAATGGAGTGAGGAACGATAAGTTTGAGGAGTTGGTAGCACATTCAAAGCAACGTGCAACTAGTAATGGAAGTTGCGCAAAGTTAACTTCTGATGACCCATGTAAAAGAAGTGTCCAAGGAAGATACTAGAGCTTAGTGCGATTTTCTTGAGCAGAGCACCTTCTCTTGGTGTATGTTTTCGTGTCCCAGGAGTGGTTCCTCGTGTTATATCTGTGTTAAAGATTCTTTATGGCTTCAAATTATGGATATTTCCCAACCAGTTCAAACTTGCAGCTGGACAAACAAAAGGTATTCGTAACATATGAATGTGATTTCTTTCACATTCTTATCGTTAATGGGAAAGAATATCTAAGAGCTGGGTTCCCAGCAACCCTTTTCGTGCAAGCACTAATAGTCTAAGATCCCACCGCAGTTTATCTACACTCATAGCGTACACTCATCTCGTATATATCAAATTAAAGCACATTTTTTACTGAACGTGATGCACTAAGTCTTCGTATGTAAAAGTGCCCGAAACCTATAGGCAGCCTGGCCTAAACGGGACATATGAATGTAGTATTTCTACACTCATTGCGTACACTCATCACGTATATATCAAATTAAAGCTGATTTTTTCCTGAATGTGATGCACTAAGGCTGCCTATGTAAAAGTGGCCGCAACCTCTAGGCAGCTTGGCCTAAACAGGTTACATGAATGTACTATTTCTACACTCATCGCGTACACTCATCACATATATACCAAATTAAAGCTGATTTTTTTCTGAAAGTGATGCACTAAGGCTGCCTACGTAAAAGTGACCGCAACCTGTAGGCAGCCTGCATAATAGGTCACATAAATGTCAAATTTTTACACTCATCACATGTATATCAAATTAAAGCAGATTTTTTTCTGAAAGTGATGCACTAATCTTCCACTGGAAAAGTGTCCGCAACCTATAGACAGCCTGGTCTAAACAGGTCACATGAATGTAATATGTCTACATTCATTGCGTACACTCATCACGTATACATCAAATTAAAGCTGATTTTTTACTGAACGTAATGCATTAAGGCTGCCTATGTAAAAGTAGCCGCAACCTCTAGGCAGCCTGACCTAAACAGGTCACATGAATGTAATCTTTCTACACTCATTGCGTACACTCATCACGTATATATCAAATTAAAGCTGATTGTTTCCTGAACGTGATGCACTAAGGCTGCCTATGGAAAAGAGGCCGCAACCTCTAAGCAGCCTTTTCTAAACAGGTCACATGAATGTAGTATTTCTACACGCATCGCGTACACTAATCACGTATATATTAAGTGAAAGCTGATTTTTTTCTGAAAGTGATGCACTAAGGCTGCCTATGTAAAAGTGACCGCAACCTCTTGCCAGCCTGGCCTAAATAAGTCACATGAATGTAGTATTTCTACACTCATCGCGTACACTCATCACGTATATATCAAATTAAAGCTGATTTTTTTCTGAAAGTGATGCACTAAGGCTGCCTATATAAAAGTGGCCGCAACCTGTAGGCAGCCGGGTCTAAACAAGTTACATGAATGAATAATTTGACATTTATGTGACCTGCTATGCAAGCTGCCTACAGATTGCGGCCACTTTTACATAGGCAGCCTTAGTGCATCACTTTCAGAAAAAAATCAGCTTTAATTTGACATATACGTGATGAGTGTACGCGATGAGTGTAGAAATACTACATTTATGTGACCTGTTTAGGCTAGGCTGCGTAGAGGTTGCGGACACTTTTACATAGGCAGCCTTAGTGCATCATGTTCAGAAAAAAATCAGCTTTTATTTGATATATGAGTGATGAGAGTACGCGATGAGTGTAGAAATACTTCTTTTATGTGACCTGTTATGCCAGGCTGGCTACAGGTTGCGGCCACTTTTACATAGGCAGCCTTAGTGCATCACTTTCAGAAAAAGATCAGCTTTAATTTGATATATACGTGATGAGTGTACGCGATGAGTGTAGAAATACTACATTCATGTGATCTGTTTAGGCCAGGCTGCCTAGAGGTTGCGGCCACTTTTACATAGGCAGCTTTAGTGCATCACATTCAGGAAAAAATCAGCTTTAATTTGATATATACGTGATGAGTGTACGCAATGAGTGTAGAAATACTACATTCATATGTCCCGTTTAGGATAGGCTGCCTATAGGTTTCGGGCACTTTTACATACGAAGACTTAGTGCATCACGTTCAGTAAAAAATGTGCTTTAATTTGATATATACGTGATGAGTGTACGCTATGAGTGTAGATAAACTGCGGTGGGATCTTAGACTATAAGAAATGATTTGGAATATTTTTAGCGTCCTTATTCATGTAAAGAAGAAACTCAAAATGTATCAGCTGTTTGATCCTGAGCATTCGAATCTTTAAGATAGCTACCAACAAGGCTTTATACTACTAAAGAAACTGAGGATTGTAAACGACAATACGGAGCGTGGCATGGCCTTTATTGAAGCATTTGTTAAGACTATCACTAACGACGAAAAACAAAGACAGTGTCTTCTTCAAGTGGTACAGGAACACAGAAAAGGTTTCAAAGTTGCAAAAAAGTAACCTTAAAAAGTATTGCAAGAATTAATGAGCGAAGTACTATATATTTAATGTATTTAAATTGTTTTTTATATTTTTTAAAAATATTTGATTAGTTTTCATACTTTTAAGCATTTCATTGGTTTTTCAGATATATAGTTCATTTTGTGATTGCACGCTTGTTTTATTCGGAGATATAAAAAAGCAATAAAGTTACTTTATTATTATTATTATTTACGTTCGCATTTGTACCACTATCACAAAATTTGAAGTACTCCTAAATGTAAATATAGTTTACTAAACTTTTGGGCGAATAATTCAGTGTATATAAAGGGCCTAAATAAGACGGTAAGACGAATAAAAATACAAAATCTACTTTTTTCTATAGTTTTTGTCAATATCACGAAATTTCAAGGCGTTTGAGCGACCTCTAAATATTAATATATTTTGCCAAAATTTTGCACAAATAATCAGTGTATATAGTGGCACAAAATAAGAGGGTAAGACGCACAAAAATACAAAGGCTACTTTTTTCTATAGATATCATTTACGATCACGTTTTAGTCAATATCACGAAATTTCAAAGCGTTTGAGCGACCTCTAAATATTAATATATTTTTCCAAAATTTTGCACAAATAATCAGTGTATATAGTGGCACAAAATAAGAGGGTAAGACGCACAAAAATACAAAGTTTATTTTTTTCCATACATTTCTGAATCACCTTAATATATATATATATATATATATATATATATATATATATATATATATATATATATATATATATATATATATATATATAACTCTAAAGTAATATCGAAAAGCAGTTGTTAAATATAGCATTGATTACATTTCGAAAATATCAGCTGTTTATTTGTTTCATCTAACGAAAGAAAAATGGAATTATAAGAAAACAGAAACTGTGTGTTTTTGCTTTATTTCAAATTCGGAATAGACTTGTTACTTCAACAATTCTGATACTACTTTAGATCGATAATCACTCTTAAACTTCTACACTTTTAAATTTTACAGTATTTTCGATTCCTTAAATTTAACACATGTTCTAAGCTGCGTTATTGACTCGGCGGAAGAGATTATCTTAACAGTTGGAGATTTTTCTGCACCCTTTAAACAAAGATGGAGTCCCTGAGCATCGAAGTGATTTAACTTTGATTGCGCCAATACCGGGAAAGGCCTAACAGCCATTATCTTGGATGACAGAACTGTTCAATATTTCTTATCTAATTGTTCTCTTTACCCCATTCTTAATTTCAAAGGAAAATTCGGGAAAGGAAGGGAATCAGTCCCCAGTAGCAATTGAACATTTAGGTGATTACGCAAATAGCCTAAGAGCAATTTAGTCCACTCGGTGATGCCCCGCTCATTAACTTTAAAAACAGGAACAGAGTGTTTCATTTGAAAATATATTTAGTTCATGAAGCTCACTACTTACATTTATTAAATCTCTATCGGCGAGAAAAGACTCGCTTTGAATTCATCGGGCAGAGCAATTTTGTTCATTAAACAGGACAAATCTGTTTTTTGATGACATGTGCCATATTGTAATCAGCTTAATGATTCGAGGAAAATGAAGAAAGCGTTTTACTTTGGTTTTCAATGGAATGATGTGCTATTTGAAATTTGGGTTATTAATATTTTCTCACATACCGCTTAGTTAACTAACCAAATACAGGTATTCATGAAACTTACTCCAGCTACTAAATAATTTTTTATTAATGAATAAAAAAAATGAAGAACTCATTGATTTTATTCACTATTTCGATTTTAACCTTTTTTAAAATAAATAATGTTGATGTTGTATGATGCGTATAACTACGTATACTGTTCTGTTAGTTTTACTCATCATACAGTTATTTATCTCTGTAAAAAACTGCTGACGCAACTTAACAACTTCTTAACTTTAAAGAAGAAAAAAAAAACATAAAGAGAAAAAAAGAAAGAAAAAATTACTTACAGTTTTTTAAAAATCGGAATGATTCAACACATCGTGCACAATTATTTTCAGTTCAGGTGCTTACTTACAGTTATGAAACAACTAAAACGACCATCTAAACTCTTCTATTTCTCACATCCTATAACATTGTCACGGTTAATTCTTTGAAACAGCTAACTAGTTTTGACAAGTACTTGTAGCACTTTTAAATGAATCATGCTACTTAAAGTTTTTGAAACATTTAACAACTGTGTACGACTTGATGGTTACTTTGAATAACCATTTTTTTAAAACCAAGTAAACAAGTCGCAAGTAAGTAAACATTTTTGGAAATCGTCTCACATATTATTTATTACTCTTCAACATCTGTTCAGAATTTACCGAAAAAAATAACAATTATTTTAATTCGATTGCTACAACTTTTTCATTGGAATTTCTACAACTACGGAGGAACCACCTTAAACTATACTTTTAGTTTTCAGTGTTTTGAATATCCTCAACTTTCGAAAAATTTAAACGTAACATTAAATAAAAAATTGAAGATACACATTATGACAGTTTTTTTTCTGATGACTTCCAAAACATTAATTAATAAAGGTAAATGCCAGGGAAAAACACACTTGAATGAATGTAAAACAATCTCCGGATGCATATCACGAATTGGTTTATGCCTTCATTATTGTAATAATTACTACACTTACCAAAATAAACATTTTATACGCTCCATTTATGAGACAATTTTGTTTTATTGTTAATGCTATTGTTTTTGACATTTTCTTTATTAAATCTGTCTTAACGAAAGTACATTTTTTATTCTAAAAATATAATGACACAAAATGAAAATATATTTTTAAAATTAACGTATGCATCAGAAGAATTTGTTGCTCATGTGCATTACTAATTAGAGATAGGAGTACTTTAGTAATATAATCTTTAAGAGACTTTATACAACTAAGGTAAGTTGAATGGGTTGAATATAAATTAATCACTAGCAAATTACTACATTTAAATATATCGCAGCATTATACTATTTACCTTCAAATGCAGAAACTATTTCTCACTCTATTTGCAAAGACATAAAAATCAAAAAAGTCACTGACGCATTTCTACCTTCATAATAAATAGCCTCTTATAATACGCCAGTCTATTCTAAAATGCAAAATAAATAATTTAGATGAAACTACTCTACCTAAAACTAAATTAAATACTTTGAGGCAGTAAAAGCATAATGAAAAGTGCGTGAATCATTTATAAATAGACTCTTAACTAGCTCAAGGGGAATAAAACTAAGCATTAACAAATTTAAAATTTTCGGGTGTCTATGAGCTCGCTAGAGAGGAATTATTTATGTGCTTGAGGTTATAGATTTTAAATGATCCTTTTAATTAGCTATAATTATATTTGAATATTTAATTTCCTAAATACTTTCAGTATATCTTCGTTTTATTGCACACATTGAACTAAATTAAATTAAATTACTTCTAATTTGGAATACTACTACTTATTAGTGCAGAAATGGAATATTTTACTCATCGTTTTAAAAGTTTGGACTTAAATCCAATTTTTTAATTAAGTTAAAGTCATTCAAAATATTATTTTTCAGTTTGGAAAAATAGTAAAATCTTTGAAAATTCCAAGAATGTTATTTATTATAAGTTTCAAAATCTAAAACAGATAATCTTGACTTTTAATAGCAGTATCGAATGAATCATCGTAATTTGTGGAAAATTTTACAAAAAATTAAAAATGGAATCAAAATTCCAAAATAACTAAATGATTGACACAATCAATAAAAAAGAAAGGGCTCTAATAAAAATCTAAATTGAAGGGGCAAGTGGATAAAAGTTATATGTGACAATTTTTGAAAAACATACTTTTAACCATGGATGAAGGTGATAAGGTAATAATTTCTTTTTTGACAGCTTTTTCTAGAAATTTGTGACATATCTCCTTTATTCACTTGTCCCTTCAATTGTGTTTGTGAGTTAACACAATTAAACACACACTAATCTGGATTTGTGGAAATCGGCGAAATTCAAATGTCACATATTTTATCCACTTGCCCCTTCAATTAGTAATAAGAAGTAAATGGATAAGAAATGAGTTCAATAAAGCAGCAACTCAGTTTCAGTAAAATTAGTAAATAATTTTGTCTTAAGATTATTTATCCATCGTTGCTGAAATTGTCACGGGTTATTACCTTATTCTACCCTCGTAAAAAATAAGGCGTAAATTACATCTAAAATGATGTAATTTACGCCCTATTAAAAGCGCCTATAAAAGGATGAAAACATTTATTCATCGCACTAAATACGTGAACCAACTCGAACAAACATTTAGGCACTCTCTAGCCAGATATTATTATCAAGCAACCAACTGATTTAGTGTCTTAGAAATATGTGAAAAATCTGTGAGGATTGGAGTTTTGATAGATACCTCAGCTTAATAAAGTCGTACGAATGGTTTTGTCTCTCCACTCACTGATGTTTCAAAATGATAGAGGTTTCAAGCAGACGCACATATATAAAGTCAGAGAGACGTAAAGACAGACGCGCACAGATTTAAATTGTATAAAAAACATTTATAGCAATGTATTGCTACTAACTTTAATTTATTTCCTTAGTATTTTATTAGTCATCAAAACAGTAAAACATCACTTTATTTTTGTAAACCACTTGGTTTTAAAATTATAAACATACATGATGTATACCAATGAATAATCTCAAAGTACAGATAATGGCCCAAGTTGTTTATTTTGGTTTGGATTGCTGGAAAACAATTTGTTAAATAAGTGTACAAAATCTTCCTAAAGTATAAATTATACAGCAAGACATACTAAACATTCTGTTATGTAACAGAACGAACATGATGATTAAAGGAACAATTACACATTACATGGCCCTGAAATAAGGCGCAATTTCAATATCATTCAAAGTTTTTTTTTTCTTATTCTTCAAACACCCCATTAGAAATTGTTAAATGTTTAATGTAATGTAAAGACGGATTCCATAAATAACATGAAGCAACAAACTCCATTGTTTGCTTCATAAAATAAGCTTTTTGAAAACATTGAAATTATTTGTCTGAAATAATGTCAGCTTTGATAAAAAAGTTAGCATCATCACCCAAAAATATGAAATGCAAAATGGCATTAATAAAAAAAACTATAAGTGAAAAACAACTTTACTTAATTAAAATTAAAAAAAAAAGCACCAAGTACTTTACATTATTTTTAAAAAGTCAAAAATAAAATTACAGAAAATCTACGTTCTATAACTTGTAGAATGTCTGATATACACAGAAAGTTGTAAACATAATATTGCCTCTAGCTTTTACTAAATTAAAATAGCAAGGAATCAGACTTGCATCTGCTTAAAAAATAAATATAAATAAAATCAGCTTTATTTTGTATTTTTTATCCTTTGTGTAGTTGAAAAAGGAAGGGAAAGAACTACTTCATCTAAAGCTACAATTTTATTTTGCTTGCTTCCGAATCACATACTCAAACCTTTTACATAGATTTCGAGGATAAATTGAGATAAATGTTTTTCAGAATTTACTTTCTGATGGCACTCGGGAGACTGGAAAGGAAAAAGCCTTTTTGGGGTGAAGATAGATGAAAGTTTTCAAAAACTGGTGCACTACAGTCATCGTGCATTACGCGTGAAAGCTAAAGTAGACTTTTCAAAAAGCTACTTCTAGTCGAAGCAAGATTTGAGAAACTGTATGTAGAAATGCATTTTGTTTCTGGCAGTATAAAACGTTGTTTGTGTTAATAATTACTGCAAAATAGCGTTTCATGCGTAGATGCATTAACTTTTCATTTGTAATGAATTGATATGTATCATAAATAATACGTAATCTACTAGTGAAAGGTAGTTTTTGTAATTTACACAACTCTTGCAAAACAATCGATTTTTAAATGAATAAATTTCTTCAGCAGATTTGTAAAGACTTTTTGGATAGTTGGAAATACAATTTTAAAGTTTTCATTATGTATTCTTCAACACATCTTGTATTAATTGGGTCACTAAATTCGGTGCATGCCAATGCTCTCTGTGTACTGCCGTACTAAGCACAAAAGTAATATCTGCAGTCGAGATCAAACCAAGATTGATTGCTTTTTTACAGTTTTGCGCCTCTGTGTACTTTATTCCGAAACCACTTTTCCAGAATTTTTAAAACATATTTCCCGATCTAAAATAAGCAAACAACAGTGTATTTAGGTAAAATACGTTACAAAGAAAAACCTGGTAACAATAACTCAATATTGTTAAAAAGGGCAACTTCTGTGGTTAACGGCAGTAGAGTTGTACCACAAAGAGGTGGTGTATGTGAACTGGAAACGGAAACATACCACTTTCACTTTGTAGGTAGGTAGGTAGGATCAGCAAGAGCTTGTGATTTTGATTTTTTGCATAGTCTCTCTGATCCTACCTCTTACACAATGAAGTGAGGTTTCCGCTTCCCGCTCATCCACCATATCTTCGTGGCACTACTATAAATGACTAGGCGTAAAATATTTTTACATTATGTCTGTTTGTATATTTATTTTCATTCACCTCAAAAACTAAGGGAAAATGGAAATTGACATGAAAATGATGAAAAAATGACAGCCGCATTAACTTTGGAGACTGCTGTCAGATAGCATATGTCACTAAATAGAAATTAGGGTCAGGTGGGGTAAAATGGGTCGAAAAAGAGCAATTTTACAATCAAGCTTGAAAAGCAAAAAGTATATTGATTCAACCTGTAAATTAACTGCTCAGGATATGTAAATGTATATTCCTTATGATATTACAAGTGAAATATCTGCAAAAATGAAATATTGACACTGATAAATAAATTACAAAATATGTTTTCAATGACACATTTTAATCCATAGCGTGGGGTAAAATGAGTGATGCTTAAAAGGATTTATTTTCACGATTTACTGAAAAGTAACATTGTACTTTCTTTCATTTATGAGAAAACAATTAGTATATAAACATTTATAGAAAGTATTAATTTCCTGTTGATTCATCTTAGGGCAAGGAATGTCTAACTTGACTCGTCTTGTTCCAATATCGAAGAAATAGCCTTACTTATTGTTAACCCCTTAGGTTTTGATGCCGTTTCTCACATACTTTTATTTCACATAAATTAAAATTAAAATCTGAATTGGAAGAAGAAAGTCCGCTGCATCCATCCATCTGCATTTATTGTTTTTAAGAGACGGTCATAAATGTCGTCCAAATTCAACAGGAAATTTCTTCTTTTTTAAAGTCAGCTGTAACTCCCCCTCAGCTATCCCCTTTTATGGTGCCCTGGGCTGATCTTTACGCACGTGATGCGTAAAGATCCCCCCCCCCTGATGTATTTATGTATTCTATATTCTGTACCAAAGATATTTAAAGGAATTAGTTAGAATGTTTTTCATTTTCAGTTTGTCTGCCGAAAATGACACAAAATAAAAATTATTTTGTTTACAGCATCATTCTTAGTAATTAAAACAGCGCATTTCTTACAGCATTGTTAATATATTTTAGATGATCCCGTCGTGTATTAGGGTGCAATTTTTACATTATTACTAATTATTTTTATAGGATATTTAGTGTAAATAAAATTATAGCTTTAGGAAACAAATGAATCGACTATGAAGCATAAAATATGGAAATAAAGAAAAAAGAACGTTTAAGAAAAAGAAAGTCTCAATACCTGGTCTTTGAAACTTGAATTTGTCAGAAATAAATTCATTTCCACCATCCTTCAGAGAAAATGTGCTTTAATCTAAGTTATAAAGTCTGAAATTGTATATTTTACGACTTTTGTAAACAGATAAAGAAGTCGCCTTTTTTAAAAACTAAAGGGGGGGGGGGCGCTATTTGGAAAAAATAAGACCTTAATAACAAAAAAAAGTTTCGATGCGAAAGGAGTAAGAGAACGTAAATTTAAATCCTCGCACGCGATAAAAAATTGGCGAGTGTTGCTGCTGCCAAAACCTGCCAAGCTAAGGATCCGCTTAAACGAGCATAAAAGCAAAATTAAAAGCATTAGACTGCTTTTGCCGTAGTATAATTAAGTGATAATAACAAAATTAATAAATAAATATCCTAAAACACAGAAATAAACAAGTTATATTAAGATATTAAGCAAATAATAAGTGAAACTACATGTATGCTTCCCTACCGTAACACAAAAATAAAGATTTAAAAATAAATAAGGGGATTTTTCCAGAAATAATTGCACATTCACATAGATTAAACCTTCATACAATGATATAAGTAAGCAAAAGAATGGTGCATAGCTGTATTTCATCGGAAGCGTCGTATTTTTGATAGCTTCACGGACGCTCCATGTTAAGTCTACGGGAGGAAAATCTCTATTGCCTGCGGCGGTAAACTGAATGCTTCGACCAACGAGCGGAGGTCGCGTATTGCGCGACTCTGAAGCTGCTCTTCTATACAGGGACTCTAGTTCCTTCAACTGAATTGTTTGAATTCAGCTCTGTAGAATGTTTTTCTATGATTTGGTTGCCCATGCTTCTCTCTTCGGGAAAATAAGCCCTTTTTGCGTAACTCCCTAACAGAATTTCCTGAAGGGAGTTCATCAAACAAAGCTGTGTTCTTAATTTTGGCTATTTGATTTAATTTAATTATTTTTCACCATGAGTTTATATATTTGTGTATCAAACTAATGACAAAGTAATATATTACTTGTTTTATATAAGTGCATACATACATGACAACAAAACATTAGTTAGTGAGCAAAAAATATAATTATCTCTTTCGTATATGCTAAGCCTAACATATTACGAAACATGACCAGTTTTACCCCACGCATGCTTTAATATCCTGAAAAAGTCATTTTTACTGTATTTTCTTCAAAATTTTAGGAAGTTATTCCCGAAAATGTGCTCTAAGGGGTAGGTTAAATATTTAATGTGTATTTTCATTTATTTTCTCAAAATCAGAAGTTTTTATGGTGGACCCTGTAAAGCTTCTTTTAAGAAATAACCCTTAAACGCTAGTATCTTAACTTAAAAGAAGAAGTTAACCTTATTTTGCATACCGTAAAAATACCTTACCAATTGAAGGCCTGTAATGAGAAACGTAAGTTACAGAGAAACACAATAAATCTTTAAAAACATATTAGCGATAAATCTTTAAAAACATATTAGCGATAAATTCTCAAATTGAATACAATCTAAAAATGTACAGTTTCCCTTTCACAAAGCGTTTTAGGACTCTAACTACATATTTAGAGGGTGCTCATTTTTTACGCAGTTTACAACCATAAAGGACTTTCTTTGTTTCATCTAAACTTGAAAAATAAACATAGCTTATTTAAAAAAGTGCTTGCAAAACTACATTTTTATTAAGAAGCATACTTTTCCATGCATATTAACGGCTAAGTTTTATGTTTTGCATTAGTTGGAGCGATCAAAGTTTTCTACTACTTACACAACGACAAATATAACTAAAAATATGTGTAACAATTCCTGAGGTTGAATTCTGAAATTCGGAAAAGCTGATATTTTTACTAAAGTGAAGCAGTAAAACTAAGAAGCAGAACTGCACGAATAAATTTAATATGAAGACGAGGACAAGTTTCTTTCTGTGATATCTGGTTTTTCCGGCTGCTTCTACGTTTAATGCAACATAAACTGCTTTCCTTAGAAAGCTGCTTAGGATTCAACATGGAATGTAAACGAATTTCACTTTCCTGAAGACACATAAATCTACACTGGTTCATGTATGATTTTATAGCAGCAGAAAAAGCTGGAACTTTAAAATGAAATCAGTGAATTCAAAACAAAAGTATAGGCTTTAAAGTTTCATGTCACCAGAAATAGGCTTTCTTTTTAAAATTGCTATAAGGCAGCTTATACAGGTTAAATCGAAAGGAAAACTTAAAAACATTGCAATTGCAACAGAAATTTAAAGTAAAGTATTTTAAGGTCTAAAGTATTTCATGCGTAATATGAATTTTTTCTACAAAATGCTACCTATGCATCCCACTATCCCTCTGTTTACAATTTTTTTTTTGAAGGGATGGTTACTTGTAGTATATACCTTTTATAAACTATAAGCACTACCACGAAGGGAAACAAAGTTTTATTTATCGTACATTCTTATTTTCTACTACTGATTTAATCTTTTACCATACGTTTTCCAAATAAAATGTTGTCAGATTTTAATCAAAAGCAAAATGAATGAGGAAAATATTTTTGCGTTCTAAACAAATATTTAATAAATAATTAAGTAAAACATTAGAAAAATATCATGAACATAAAAACACGCATCTCCTTATGTAAACAAAACGTAAGATACGATTCCTAGAGTTTTTGCGTTTACTGCATTTTATCCCTAAATAAATCCACTGGCATGCTCATTTTATTACTAGTAATTCGAAGAAACGTGGACAAAACATTATGAGAGATCAGTCATGTAACAAGGATAAAAAATAGCATAGGAACATAGGTTCGGTAAACGTCTGTAAACGGTTCTAGGGGCACAGTCAGAATAGACCAATTGCACGGTTGCCACGATCACCGAACCTATCTCCCTTTGATTTATTCTTATGGGATATTAAAAAAGGACTTCTGTATAAAACACATGTTGCAAAGCCGAAAGATTTACCAGGAAGATTAGGTGTGACAGCTGGATATGTTTGAGATTCACCTCGTATCTTTAGGAAGATACGCCATTACATGCAACGTAGATGGCAGACGTGTCTTGATACATGTGGCAAAAACTGAGAGCATCCTTTTTAGGCTCAAATATGTAATTGTTTTGTTTCTTAACGTACTGCTACGTACTGTTACAAAGACACTTTAGAGACCCCTGACCACATTTGAGACCCTCTGTGTTTATGCAATTTTTGACCATTGTTGTACGGTTGATCTGACATTCACACAAGTGAAAATGTTTAAAAATTATTTTCAAAGTCGGCCGTAGTAGCCTGCTCGTTAAGGCGTTGAACTGGTAACTGAAGGGTTTTGGGTTCAATTCCAAATGGTCGAAGAACCATCGTGTTCGCTTATGATGACTGAGGCTCGTTAAATAGGTCGTGGTCACAAAGCCATCCAAGTTTCAATTAAAATCAGTGCTTCTAGGGGCATTAGACAATAACTTGTTATGTTTTGTTTTAGATCTAAACGATTGAGATGGTGAAAGATGGTGTGTCCATCTGTCGTGCGATATCTAAGCTAAATCCTGTTATCTAGCTATACTAACTTTAATGGTGCTCTGTAAAATGGAGTGGTTTAATGACCAACAGTTATCTTCAATGTACGTTTAAGAACTGTTTAAATTAGTTTTTGGTTCAATGATTCCTACCTTGTGTCTGGCTTTGGGCAGACGTGTTTTGAATCAGTTCTATATAACCACATTCAAACAAAACGACAACATTCAAAGATCCCTTGCGATTCGTCCTCTATCCCAGAATAGCTGATATTCGGCTCATTAGGTGGCGAATATTTTTTCAAGTGTTTTATGATATTTAAATAAATGATTCCTATAATTTACTATATGTTTCACTTTTCTCATGTATTTACTTGTTTGGTTGGTGGCGATTACAGATACCTGTTGGGCGGTATAAGGAACATATTTTTTTTAACTGAAAAATGCTAGTATTCAGCTACTTTTATTAACACATCCATCGTGCTTATGGTATTAAAATTGTATTTCGTGTAAAAATCACTTAATTTCTTAATAGCTCCACACCAAGTTCATATTTTTTGTGACATATTTATAACTTACCTTAAGTGTGCGATTATTGGGCGCTCTCTCATATATGCTTGGGTTTCATATTCGAAACTATTTTGTTTACCAGAGAATAAATCATATAGAACTGTTGCGTTTCTGCACTACTTCTATGCATATATACGGGCATAGAAAACAAAAAGTATTGAATCCATATCACATTCAGGCGGTTTAGCATCACAACTTGGATATATAAAAAGCAAAACTGAATCGTTTTATGATTGTTCTAAGAGAAGATTTCGGAACATTCTGTTCCTTTCATCAAAAACTATGTAACCAAAGTCAGATCAATACAGGATTCCGTACTATTCCTCTTGGCATTCCAATTCTTTATCAAAAATATTTGCTGTGATTGCTCAATGTCTTTGTCTACTGAATTTTCTGTTAATGATGCAGGCTATCGTGAGAAAGCCAGCTGCATCTTCCATTGTGCTCAGGAGCTATCTGAAGGAATGAAATAAATAAAGCAAAAGGGATTGCATTGGATTCGAAGGGGGAAGAAAGAAATTTTCATAGGGGATACAGTAATTTCCTGTTAGTGTTTTTTACGTGATCACAAAAGATTGTAGGCATTCGAAACTTAATAATACTTGGTATTTATTGGATAGATTAACTCTTTGGCTCTACATTTAAGATAAAAGTCATTTCTTCCACAAATTTATGTCTTTTGCTTATGATTTGTTTTATTTGTGCCCAAGAAACATTACGAGTTTAATATTTTATTGATTAATTTTTGTTTTTCTTCGCAATTCTTTTCATCAAAATAGTCTTTTATTTTCTTTCTTTTTTACTATGTTTTTTTTTTCTTCCTACATTTTTTTTTCTTACTTTATCAGTTTTCGTTTTGCAGACGAAATAAGAGGTAATAAGACATTTTGAAGGACGTAACCTCTCTAAATATGTTTTTTGTTTACTTTTGACTTCAGTTTGCGTTGTTTTGTCAGAGGTCGAACAATAGTTTTTTTTAACTTATTTTTAACTTGTCTTACATATTTATTTATTATAAAAACATCAGAAATACTATTCAAAAATAGTAATATTTAATTGAAGTTACTGAAGTTATGTGGAAGGGGTAGATAAAAGAAAATAAAATTTGTCCCACTGTGAAACAACCCAGTAAATGACTTATTTAAATTGAGTTATTCCGTTATTTAAATACATTTATGATTTAAGTCTACTTAAATATTTAACGTAAACATTGGTGTTGTAACGATATAGTAATAATTAATTGAGATTTAATTACATAAGGTCACTAACTCAGCCAGAATTTATCTTCGGTGAAGGGAGGGCGTCATAATATCCCTTACATAAACACAAACTTCTATATTAGGACCAGCATTTTATTTTAAAACTACGTGCTATAGGAATTTAAAAAATCACCGCGCCAGTGCTTCCTATAATTGTTGCAAAATATGAATATGGTACCCCAGGCTGACATCCCCCGCCGGGCCACAGTTATTAGGTTTCATAATTACATTAACACAGTGGTGACGCACGGTAATGATCTACAGATTTCTACCAATAGTTACAATTTTAAAGGAAACCTAAAGGTTCTGGTGGCATTTTTTAACAATCTAAGTTAGTAATCTTAGGAAATTTAAACTAAACAATGCCTGTTCTACTGTTCAAATAACTTAATTTGGTTAAACAGAAAACTAACATCATAAGAAAGGCTGTTGATGTTGATTGCGGTCATATGGGTTTTCTGTTTTAACACTATTGGGTGGTGTAAATAGCCTTGTCAAAAATGATAATATGCCCCACCTCGTAAACGGGTTTTTTACCATACTGATAACCTACCAGAGTTATATTTTCCTCATTGGTTATAAGTGCGTAAGACTTTACCGGATAGTAAACCTAATAGTTTGTAAAGTCGCGGAAGTCAAAGATGCAAAAGTTGCGGAAAGTTTTCAGAAACAAAATAGAGCTAAAAGCTAAAACAATAAGACAATCATGTATAATGTTATTTTCCTAAAGTTAATTTACGTTTTTATTATGTAACTAATTCAATGATTTAAATTAATTTAACTAATCGCAGCCACTTTCTACATCATAACACATTTTATAATGTTATTTAAGTGAAATATGTATCCTTATGGAGTGGAGTGAATTGCTCATTGGCTTTTTAGGAAAATTCGAGAGTGACAATGTCTTTTTTAATAATACATAGTTTATTTCAGATTTGCCAGTGCCGATCGATTCAACACAGCATCTATACTTACATCAAAAAGTAATAGGCATTATTTTCATGTACACTTTTTTTTTTTTAAGATTTCCTCAGGGACGTCATTTCAAGTTTTTTTAAGGGGGGGGGGGGCAAAGGTCCAAACACAATGCAATTTCATCGGAAAACATAAAAAACCACCCCCACTAATGTGTAAATACATTGACTTCTCAAAGTCAGGGGGGCAACTGACTCCCCTGCCCCCCTTAATGACGGGCCTGGGTTTCCTCTTTGATGGGGCGTGATACCCCGACATTCCCTATATTGAGTATTTTCAACTGAATCTAGATTACCTTAACCGTTGAATATAAATACATTATGAAGCATTATTTACAATACCATGTCATTTACGTAATTCATACAACACTAATTATGTAAGGTTGAATTTTTGGTTGTCACACATTTTAATTTCCTTCATCTTATTCATTTTTCACAATCAGCTTTCGTGATAGCAGTTTTGTACAGCAAATCATTGATTTGTCTTGTTAAAATGTATCTGCCTACATTTCGTTGTATAGATTTTTGCCAGATTTTCCAAATGAATAGATAACAAAAGTTATATTTTTTTTTATTAAAGATCAATTTTGATACCACTAATTTTGGTTTTTATGTTATGCCATAACAGAAACATTTTTTCCCCAAAAAATAGCATTTTGTCAAAACAGTTGAGGCAGAAAAAACAAAATTTAATTCCCTAAGAAATTTATTTTTAATAAGAGTTGCTGCTGAGTTTTGGATAAGAATCGCAAGGGAAAAACATAATGAATTTCAAAAGGAAAAATTGTTATTATCAGTTCAAGATCTTTTATAGGTTTAATCTTAAATCTGAGTTGGTGGTTGTTATAAAAGTTTTTTATAGACATAAAAATATAAAATTAAATTTCAGATAATTTTGCGAGGCAACTTAAACTCTATCGTAATTTAAATATGGTAAATTTTAAACAAGATTATTTTCAGATACATCAACAATTTTTTTCTCGTATCAGTATTAGTATTTTACCTGTTCTCTTTAAAAATAACAATATTTTTTTTGTTCTATTTTTCTGTCCGGTGTTTGTAAGCAACTGTAAACAATTTCAGAATAAACGGGCAAGGTGAGTGAACCAAATAAAGTCATGTAAGCCATTGTCACGTACGTCTTTAAACGCATCACTTTTCTGCTAAATAAATAAGGAGAAATATAGCTGAAACAATCTTTAGAGTAAAGATAAATGTTCCAAAATTGCGTCCATAGACCCTCTAAACCCCTCAATACAAATAGGACTACAGTTTTCAAAACCTAACTTAGATGAGGAAAAGTTCTAAACACTGCTCATCAAAGTAAGGTAAAATTATGTAAAATTTCATGTCAGAGCGAAGAATCTCGAAAACTCTATGAACTGCAAAAATATCTGTTGTTTTTACAGTATAATACTGGCAGCAGAGGTTCCAGTTTAAAACTAAAAGACCAGTAATATACTGTAAAACTAGCTATTTTACAGTTTATCACCGTAAAACTAGAAATTTTGCAGTTTATGACTGTAAAATTAACAATATTACTATAGAATTTCCTGTATTTTACTGTAAAAACAACAGTAATTCTCTTCATTAGTTTTACGAATACCTTACTTATCTTCTACCGGTAGTTCAAAACAATGAACAAACCATGAAAAAAAGGGGGACATTTTAACCCTTCCTCCCATAATAAAAAAGCCTTGAGGCAAAATAAACAAATTCATTTACAGCAACTTAAGAGCAAAAAATGGTAACAATTATTTAGTCTCTTTGATTTCTTCACATTAATAATACTATACTATTACACTAATAATACTATACTACGCAAATGATTAATAATAAATTTAAAATGGATTTTTTCCTTACTGTAAAATACATGTTTCTTTTTCCTTATTAATTTAGGTCCTTCCACATTTCAACCATATTAAGAAAATTTGATAATTTTTGCCTTTTTTTTCAATTTAACTCAAATTGAGGGAAAACGACAATTTTTTCATCATCAAAAGAGCCATTTTTGAGCTTAAATTCAAATTCGAACACTCCCGTATTTTTTTGTCATTCAGAATAACTGCTAGGTTTGTCCACAATCCAATATGAACTGGATTTGTATAAAGGTCATACACGCACACAAACTCACATTCTATGTTTCAATTATATATATTTGTATCGGAAGGCCATTTACAGCACGAACAGCTAAAAGTCTTCAAATTGTCTATGTATCTACACATTAATTAAAACCAGCGTTCCCTCCTTAGAAAATGGACGAAATATTTTTTATTTCTCATTACACTCTTCGACAGATGTTTACAATAAATAAAACGATAATGATCGCAATTTAATTATGTTAGGATCGCAGTCACTGCTACGAAAAGTCTTGCTCTACATAAATCATCAGGCATAAGCAACACGCTACGATAAAAGATCAATGAACCATTCATATAAGCATGCATAAAATGTTCATTAATTACTGCATCAATACTTTCTGCAAATGACAGGACAATGAATCTTCAAGAGTAACTTCTTTTCTTCAAAGGGATAGTTTGAGCGAAACTTTTTCGTTTTTGAAATGCAGAGTTACTTCTAGCTTACAGGATTCAGTTCTTTTTGTGTGCAAAAATCCACCGTACAATGATACTTAACCTAGATAATGGATGTACATTGTACAAGGAAATTCGGAAAACAGTTTAAGTCAAGTATTTAAATATTGTTTACGTAATTTTCGGTTTTAATTTTCGGGTTTAAAACTTTATTTATAAAGCTGTGATTTATAATGCTGTCGCAGTTTTTAGACGTAAATTATGTTTTTTAAATATGTATTTCCTTCTTCAAGTCACAAAAAGTTACTGATTTAACTCTCTCATTGCTTATCCTGCGATTGCAACAGGTAGCATAAATGAAGCAAAATTTGGTATATAAATAATGCATTTTATGAAGTATTCAGACTGAAATTAAGCATTTTATTGGCCACATATCCAACCATTCAATTGAGAGTCTCACCAGCGTTGGGCAGATTGTTTCTGCATTAAAGAAATGGAGAAAAAATAATGTAAATAAACTGAAATTAGTCGCAACTTATGCGAAAGAGCCTTATTTTCTCTTAAGATATATCATAGTGAAATTTTTAACGTAATTTGTGTAAATGTAGTACATATTTTTTTTTCTTTAAAAATACTTCTTCAACAAAAATGAGTTTTTAGAGAGTTCACAAACATTTCTACACTATAAAAAATAGATTTTGTTTTTACAGTGTAATACCGCTAAATTTATAGAACACACTGTAAAAAAGTTTACTTTTGCAGCAATAAACTGTAAAATTTGTAATTTTACACTAATAAACTGTAAAAGTGCAAATTTTATTTATTACTGTGTTTATTTATTACAGTTTATTACTGTGCATTTTACAGTTTTAAACTGGAACCTCTGCTGCGAGTATTATACTATAAAAACAACTCTTTATTTTTTGCAGTACCGTAAAGTCGGGTTACTTGGACCCTAAGGGGTTACTTGAGCCCATTACAGTAAAATGATAAAATCTAGGTTTGGTACTTATTAGTTGAAGACTTGCACGTAGTTCCTCGTTTCTCCTCTAGGTAGAAGTACTCTGCAGTCTCTAATGCTAGTACCAAACCCAGATTTTATCATTTTACTGTGGGCTCAAGTAACCTCCTTGTGGGTCCAAGTAACCCGACTTTACGGTATATTTAACTTAATATCTTTAAAGTTTTTCTATCTGAAACTCATTCTTCAAAAAAAATATTATTTTTTTTTAATCATATCATGTGTTTTCCCCTTATACTTAAGTTTTATGTTCGCACTTGTGTGTCAACGTGACGCCCACCGATGTTGATACATCACTTTTATGCAAACCCGATGACTGCTGTGGTGCTGATTGTTTAGTAGCGGTTTACTGTACTATATATGCTGGATTTGATGTTAAGACGTTTCCCCTTGGGCAAACTCGTTTATTTTTTATTTAATTTATAGCAAGCTTGTATAGCAAACATGTATTGCAATGTAATACGAAGGGTACTTAACAACCTGTATAAAAAAAAATACTAAAATTGGTAATATAATTCAAGCGCTGTTACTAATAATAAAAAAAAAATAATAAAAATAACGTTTAGCTAAATATTAACTGTGTTGAAAAAATTGACAAAATATTCTTGGCCTCACTCGAATAGAGTGGCATTTACTGTATCATTTTGTGTAGAGAGCTATCAAAAAATTGAAAAATACGTATCAATTTTGGAAGTGTCTCAAAAATCAGCACGTGTTTTATCGTGTTTCAGTGGGTATCTTAAAAATGAGAATAGGGTAGATCATTTTTTAAAGAGCGAACTTTTTTTTTCGTTCCAAGCTATTGTGTTTCGGAGAACCAAAATAGGTACATTACCTTATTTCATTAAATATGTACACACAACGTATAGTTATACATAGCGAGCACTTTGTGCGTATTTTCTAATTGAAAGATTTTCCAGAATGTAGTGAAAACATTAAGTAAATTATTATGTCTACGTATTCGAAGCTTGGGTTGTTTATTTTGTCAATAAAGACGTTAATATAAATTTTAGTTTCCAGAGCAACATAGTATGTCATATTTATTAAAAATAGTGAAAGTTTTGATCCTGTAAATTAATCCCCCAATTATTAATTACCCTCCTGCAGAAATATTTGAAATTCATTGACAGCCGAACTTTTATACAGTTGATGTTCCTATATCGTACGTCATGGAAATAACTTTTCAACCGCAGTGACCTTTAGGTTAATTATTTGGCTTAGGGAGTGAGATCGGGGGATTAGTTTCAGTTCGCTGATGACGGAATACCCGTAAGCTGCAATAAAGCTTCCACGGAAGATTCATCCTCTTTACTGTGAACGTATACAACGAATGATCAAAAGGAAGATTCATGGAAAGGTATTTTAAAGAGAGAAATATTTGAGTAGAAAACTTCTCCTAGCTATCCGTATGCAATCGGTCTGGAAGAATTATGGCCTATTTTTTGTGTATTTTGTTGAAAAATTGGATTCGATATTGAAAAGTTTGAGTTTTAAATGCAATGAAAAAGTTGATTAATCAAATCTTATTCTTATCAATAATTATAGTTATTTTTATATGTCTAATTGAAAAAATAAGTATTTTGAATGCCCGTGTACTCAAAAATAGTGTTTAAACAGTATTATTTTAAAATTAGGCTCACAAGCATAACTTTTCTGGAATGTTTAAAGTTTTTAAAGTTACAATCCAAGGGTAAGAGCTTTATTTGAGTGAAATATAGTATAGCTAAAATGCTTAAATTACCGAAAGTAAAAACAGTAGATCATTTAGCTAAGCATTGAAGGACAATGCCTTACCAATGGATGGTATGCCCAAACAATTGAAGGTTTGTTTGTTTTAAATGGGGCTGCGTCTAACTTCTTGCCATTTGCAGACCAAGTGCATTCCCCAAAGCGGCATCCGCTCTTTCATGTGGCACCACCATCAGCGGGATACTATTGCCACAAGTATTTTGACGCCCAGTTTCCCCACTAGATGGAGGCACCTGGGCTCTGTTCGATGCGAAACTGCACTAGAAATTTAATTTTGCCGTGAGATACTATAAGCCAAACAAGTACTCGCTTGATCTTTTACATGCCGCATAATCATACGACATGAGCGCTGTCGAGACTGGAGCCGGGTTCGAACCCGCGCTTTTGGGCGTAAGAGGCCAGCGTCTTAATCACTATACCACTCTGTCGGCAACAACAATGAAAGGTAACAATGCATAAAAGCAGATCAGTTATGATGTGCATGAAATACAAGGGCAAAGTACAAAAAAAATATAGATTTATTTTTAACATCGACGGGATGTCCTGATAAAGAAGCATCAAAATTTGCGGATTCCATCTGATACACTTTATACAATGTATAAGCATAGTTTAAAGGTGTGATGCTGAATATATGTTTGAAAAACGATAACGTTATATGTTTTTAAGTTCATCCTCTTAGCAATTAGTGGTAATTATATACTAATCATAGGGTACATACAACAGGAAATGATAGGCTTATATGTAGTTTTGTTGTATGATGCTATGCAGAGAAAAAATATTTGCATTACTTCGAGTATGATGGGTTTCTTTACAATCGCTCACTTAAGTTAGTGTATAGAATTGGCAAATGGCTGCGTACAAACAAATACTGGACTAGTACTTTTGTACAGCTGCGCTTGTGCAAAGAACAAATAGGTACACATAGAAAACCAGTGCAATTCTGTTGGACTTCGTGTCTTTTATGAGATGCTATGGTTGATAACCTTACTTTTATCTGTATCTCTTAATAAATACATAAATGCATAAAATAAAATTACCACTAGTGTAGCCGTTACTATAAAACTATTCTATTTATTGATATGTATCTTTTTACCGAACTATAGATAACCAGTTATTTTCTAAGCAAGCAAAAAATCTGCGGAGTTATCTAAATTATATCAAACTATTATTAAATATAACTATCTTTTCTTCGCTGGTTGACAACAGTATATTTTTCAAAACGACGTGTTATTTTAATTGTCTTTTTCCATGCACGTGGCTTGCACAGTAGTTGATACTTTAGTGGCACTGTTTTTAAAGTAAGATCAAAATAGTATTTTTTCTTCTAGAATAAATAATCCGATCATTCATTTAAAGCCGTTGTTTAGGAATAAATTCCCGATTATTCCTGAATAAAGCAAGACAAAAATATTTTGGTTTATTCCACGACCTTTAAAAAGATTATCAGTACTCAGATAGTTATCGGACAATTATGATTAGTCAGTTATCAGACTAATCATAATTGCACATTACTATTAACAAAAAAAAAACCGTTGAACTCGTCTTCAGAGTTCCAGAAAACTGTAATCTCAAATGGTTTTAAAGTAATCTCCAAAGAAATTTTAGCTTCAGTGCTTGTGTTATTCAAAAATATAAAGCGTCTAATCAAATTAAACAGGTAAGTTACAGTCGATGGCTATGGTGACTAACTGAAAAGGCCTTATAAAATAACATTCTGTATTTTTATGTGTTTTTTTTTTTTTAGATTGTCAATGTGTCACGTATTCTGTGTAAATTTCCCTTCCTAGGCCTAACCTGAAAGTACAGTTATAATCGTCACTTTAGAGCTTTCGTTCTCAAAACAAGAAACTTACCTAATTATTTTAGTGACTAACTTGTATAAAGATTACATTGAAATACTCGCTGGAAGTACCTGGAAGCATTTAAAAGTTTATTTAAATGGGTTTTGCGTAGAATTCCAAATGCAAAATTTTGTGTGCTTGTCTATTAAAAAAACGAAAAGAAACATCTTGTTTGCTCTTGTCTCTTCACTTTATCAAGTAATCCTTTTATTATATACTATATATTTCATCGAAAATGAAAAGGGGGTAAAAAGTATTTGTAATTTTAAAGACATTTTGAAGTAAAATTGAATTAAACTTGATGCAAAGTTTATTACAGAATATTACGCAAATGGTATTATTTTAATTTTTATTTTTTATGGGGGAGGGGGTTGTTTAGATATTTATTTATTTACTTTTAGAAATATATCTTTTTGTGTGTTATATTTATTTCAAACCTTCATCATTATTTTCTAGCATATCGAAAAGTATGCAAATCTATCTTTATAAATCGGAAATTTCTTATTTTAATACCATCGCATTTAATATATAAGGTTCCGATCGTTATCTTTAAACATTATGCAAGACTTATCTACAGGTTTCTATACTTGCACCTATTTTTATTTCAAAAGTCGAGCAAAGTTTCCTATTCCCCTCTCAGTGGATATTAAATGGTAGAAATCGAATATTTTTTATCACGTATCTTACCTTTATATAGCAAGAGCATACCTTGCAGATTCAATTTGCTCTTGCCTCTAAGGTATACCGGAAGCGATATTCCTGGGTGGCATAGATCCAGTGGGAAATTAAAGAGCAAACCATTTCGACTGCACCTCTGAGGGAAAATGTAAATCTATTTTTCTTTTTTTTGACTCTCAAAAAGCACTTTTCTGACTGCTAGAACCGTAGGAAGGTACATACTGCTGCTACCTCTTGAACTATCTTAAAGTGTCGATGTCACTAAAGGATAGAGTAGTAAGAGTGAAAGAAAGTATTTTGTCATATATATGTACATATATATGAGTTTTCTGAGTATAATTGTGCTAGGTTAAGTAGAATGCTAACTGCTTAGACCGTCGGAATTCAGGATTTTGCTTTTAAATTAAAAACAACATTATTTATTATATATTTAAACCTTTAAAATAGTCCGATATTTTTAGCAGTGGCATTTAGAGTGTTATTTATTTGCTTGATCACAAAACGAATTGCTTCAAATGTTCCACCAATTTCTGAAAAAAGTAGATGAGTCGTTAAAACGTTTAAAATAATTTTTAATAAGCTTTTAAATTTCAGGTGTGTTTCATCGAAAACGATGTTATGGATGTTGAATTGTATAATTTGGAGAAAAATGTCTCTTCCTTTAACTATATACAGTAAAAGGATGATTTTTAATAATGTTGGCAAAAAAACTTGTAAGCACTTTTTTGACTTTTATAAAAATTCATCTTTTAATTGCTGCTATCGGCATGCTCTCTTAGCTTACGGATAAGCGATTTTGAAAAATAACGAATGTAAAAAACAACTGCAATTTATGTGTTTCAGGTAATTATTAGTATGTGGTTACATTGGATAATTGATTTAATATAACTTTAGAGTTAAAGTTATTTTTGATTTTAATGAAGAATGAAAAAGTTCGCTCATAGGTTTTAAGGCTCTTTGGTATTAGAAAACTAGCAAAACAAATAACCTTTGTACCAATCGATATATTTTACATAACAATCGATATATTTTACATACCAATGATATTTTTTATTGTTTTCCTCTAGAAAAATATTGATTTTTTTTGTTCTCCACACTGTAAGCAATTAATGTTGTAGTACAGTACTAAACTGTAAGAGGGCTAATTTTATTGTTTATCACCTTGCATATTTTACAATTTTAAACTGAACCTCTGCTGTCAGTATTATCCTGTTGTTTTTACAGTATAATACAACTAAATTGTATGGCAATAAACTGTAAAATTTGTAACCTTACAGTAAAAAACTGTAAAATTTGCTAGTTTTAGAGTTTATTACTGTGCATTTTAGTTTTCAATAGGAACCCCAGCTGCCAGTATTATACTGTAAAAAAAAAACAGTTCATTTTTTACATTGCATTGGTTAGTTTTTGTTTACGTTAATTGTTTATGTACAATTTAGTCACTGCGCATTTAATCACATCCTTGGAATTTCAGATAACTAGTATTTTGTTTAAAAAGAATTACTATATATTAAAACTATATAAAGCTTACTTTAAAAAATAACTAACGACCGCATCTCCTTAGATTTAAATATAGCTGTATCCAAACCAGATTTAAAAAATCGGAATAGAGAATGCTTAGTAAATTTTTTTTCAGAGTGCAAATAAAAGTTCACACTTCAAACTAGTTTGCTTAATTTTAAAGTAAGAAAATTTGTGCAGCTACTCTAGCTTGATACCCGCTAAAATTTTCGTTTCTACGCTTTAATGAAAATTGGGTAAAAATAGACTCACATATTTTAATAACCATTTTTACATCTCCCATCTATTCATTTTTAATAGAATTAACAACAAAAACGTATTCATGAATTTTTACTTACATAATTAAGCATGTTATTCTACAAGTAGAAAACCTTGCTCACATGCACCCCTAATGAAAACTTGAACTCGGGCGTAAATTAAATCATGTATGGCGCGAAATGGCTGTAAGTGTTGGAGTGAGACAGCTGACAGATTACATTTAGGAAAGTTACGTACACCGCCTGAAATGTTTCTGACACATTCCTAACGTGATCTTGAAACTAGCAGCAACCTTTTTAGCTTTCCAGATAATGTTAGAGCTGTTATGGTAACTTAGTAAGCGAACAGATTTTTATTTACTGCTCCTTTTTTTCTACGTTTCAACGAAAGACTCTGTGGTGTACCTATTTTTCATTTTCCGCATTGCTGTAAAATTAGCATAAAATATCTTACTTAAGGAGTTAATTTGTTTTAAATGAATTA
Source organism: Uloborus plumipes (assembly GCA_038373865.1). Lineage (NCBI taxonomy): Eukaryota > Metazoa > Arthropoda > Arachnida > Araneae > Uloboridae > Uloborus > Uloborus plumipes. The sequence goes on along the minus strand of JAXGGA010000721.1, from coordinate 53,450 downwards.
TGTGCAAACTTGCTTTTTGAGCAATTTCGCTAGCTTTGCTTAAACTCTTAGGTTGATACATTTTGTGTATTGGAGAAAATTAGATTAAGGTTAGCTTTGGTTTTTGAATGCATAAGGGCATGATAAACAGATGGAGTTTTAAAAAATAAAATATTTGCTGATAAACAGATGGAGTTTTAGAAAATAAAATATTTGCTGCAGTACGTTTTATTTACTTCTTATAGTACAACACAGTAGTAGTCCTTTTTTTCTTTTTTTTTCTAACATAAAAAAGTAAAAGAATTTTCATGGGCACAATTATTTCTATGTATCAAGTAAGTAATGTTGTAAATTTTCCATTTTTGATTTACTTCCATAAATTAGTATTTCCACCACATCTATGCAAATGCCTGCATCCTTTTGCCCCAAGCCAATTGCCCCAGGAACCCATACATTGCTTCATTTCAAGTATGGAGTCACATTGCGATTCCTGTATATCTGTTAGAGGGGACCCTACTAACTTTTTTTCTGTTCAATTTTACAACCACTGGTTCATATCGCTGGCTCCAATGAGTGTTACTTATGATTATCCGTGCATATTTGAAATGTTGAGTGGTTATTTGTTTTGTGTTGTTTCAATGTACTTGTACATACTAAATTTAATTAAAATGCGGTTCTGTAGCTCTGGAGATAACTGACCAAATCAGAAACTTCTCCTAAATTCTTGCATCAGTGTATTTTTGCAACTAAATATTTATTTATTGCGCAGCTGCCAGAATATCGGTAGCATCAATAAAGATTGTTTTTTTATTTAATTAAAATATGTAGATGCATCGTTAGCTCTTAAAAATGCTTAACTAAAAATTACAAAGAATATGGGTTCAAATACCGGTCTTTTTTGCCACAAAAAATAAAAAATAATAACTAACTCTTCAATTAAAAAAAAATTAAATACAAATTAACGATTGCTGAAGTACAAGCAGCTTTTTCTAGTATTGTTTTGAAGGTTTCTCTAGAATAGGTACTATTCTGTGCTGAAAAACTTTATTGAATTTTTGAAAATGTTATAATTTATTGCTGAAACTTGTAGTTTATGCTTTTCAACTCAAATGATCCGTATCCTAGATTCTTTTGCTTTAGTACACGTTCATTATCATTACAGTTTTCTAATCTCGTTAAATGTTCAAAACAAACTAAAATACCAAATATTCGATTTTCTGAAAGTTCGTCCAGAAAATCCAATAAAAAAATAATAACCACCGTCAGGAGCGGATCCGAAAATTTCATAAGGGGAACAAGTTTCAGTTGCAAGTACAGTAACCCTCGTTAGATCGCTCATTCGGATATATCGCGCTTTTTCTTTGGCTCGCTGCGAAAAATGAATTAACAAAAAATAAATAAATAAATAAATAAATAAATAAATAAAATAAAGCGAAAAAAGCGCTTCACATTTGACACCTTCAAAAACAAAAGTGATATTTCTCAGAAAAAAACATTATTTTTTAATCAAAGAAAAAAACTAGTATTTTTCCCTTACGTATGAATTCGTTGCAGTTTAAGTGGCAATTTTCTATTCGTATTGTAGTTTAAAACAATAAATATTTTAAACCATTTTTTAGAGAACAGTGGTTAAACAAATTTTTTTCTATGCTTACAGTATAAAAATCGTCCTCATATGATAATATACTAATCTTTTTCTAGGTACACATGTCATTTACTTGTACGTTAATTAAATCGTTATTTTTATGGCCTAGGTTATATTGTGTTTTCGGATAGATAAAGCATTTTTCTTTTCCCCCAACGAGAGCCACATTACGAGAAATTACTGTATTATACCTTATAAAAATATCAGTTAAGTGGAAGGAAAACGAAGCATGTAAAATTTAAATCTTTTTTAAAACCACATACAATACTTCACAGCAAGTAATATTTTTAAAATATTTAGCTAAATTAACTACATCCTTATTCTGATAAAAATTTACTATTAGGAGAACTATAAATATGAAATTTGCAAATTGTCAACATGCAACGAATATTAAAGTTATAAAAATTCTTCAAGCATGTAAAATTTATTATTTTTTGCTCATTGTTTATTACTGTGCATTTTACAGTTTTAAAATGGGACCTCCGCTGCCAGTATTGTACTGTTGTGTTTACTGTATAATAAAGTTTATTTTATGGTAATAAATAGTAAAATTGATAATTTTACACAATTTTACTGTTTATTAATATGCATTTTACAGTTTTAAACTGGAACCTCTGCTGCCTGTGTTATACTGTTGTTTTTACAGTATAATACAGCTAAATTTTACGGCAATAAACTGTAAAATTGCTGAGTTTGCAGTAAGAAACTAAAATTTCTAGTTTTACAGTTTATTTCTGTATTTTACAGTTTTAAATTGGAACCTCGGCTAAAAGTATAAAACTGTAAAAACAACAGTTCATTTTTTGCAGTGTGCTTTCAGTATTATACTGTAAAAACAACAGTTTATTTTTTGTAGTGCAGGCACCAGGATTTGACGAAAAACTCCTCTGTGGCAGCTATAATGTGATTATCATTAACATTACGGTATACAAACACACAACATTTTCTCATGAAGATTTTCTTCTAACTTTGCCCGATCGCCCCATGCCACTTCGCGAACTGGCTGGCCAAACCTAGAAATCAAGGAAAGTTCGGACATTGGCCGGTCATTTTGAGGCGATATTGGCCACTTCGCGAAGTGGCTGGCACACACACATGTGTATGTAATGTAAATCGATTAAATGAAATTGACTGCACTTTTCTTAGAACCATCTTTAGATATCATAACGAATAGCATAAGTTAAAAGTAAATAAATTAAGATTAACATTTTTTTTAATAGCAATTTTTAGCTTAATTGCAAATTTTTGAATTTTAAGCTTTCCAAAAAATCATTCAGTAACATGGGAAGAAAAGGGTTATTTCCGGATTCAGGGCAAACTTACATAAGTATTACTTAGAAAAGTTTAAAAAACATGACACAACCCGAAACGTTAGTTTTATTATTCTCACGTTATTTGTTGCTTTAACTTTTTAACTTAGAGCTAAGTTGAACGGCATTTTTATATCTTCTCAAGTTATATTTATTACAGAAGACATTTGGTTTGAAGTTTTCCTAAACTGTTATAAAAGTAACATTGGGAATAGCAACTTTAGGGCAGTAGTAAAGAAAAAAATTGATTTTCTTAAGGCTTCCTCTTAACTGTTTTAAAGAAAGTATTGGAATTTGTCCTAAAGAATATATGTTCAAGTAGATGTATCTTATTATAGTTGTATATTGTTAGAGTAATTTTTTTATTATTTAAAGAAATTTTAACATTTGAATTTGCTGAAATTTATATTTTATAAGTATGATTGCAACTCTATTAAGACATTTACCATGCATAAGTTTCTTTTTAATTGACTATGCTAATATCAATCTTTAAAATGTTAGTCTGCATAGCTGACTGTTTAAATTCGTAAAGAAAAAGCGAAGGCTTGCAAGTCAATACATTAATGCGTTAAAACAACAAAAAGGAGAGTAGTGAGCGATAGAATACTGGGAGGGAGGTAGTCCGCACTGTAAAAAATAAATGTTGTTTTTACAGTATAATGCAGCTAATTTTTTAGTAATAAACTGTAATAATTGCTAATTTTTCAGTAGTTAACTAAAACTGTTAACTTTTCAGTACCAAAATGTAAAATTGCTAATTTTACAGTTTATTACAGTGCACATTTTACAGTTTTAAACTATAACCTCTGCGACTAGTATAATAATTATTTTACAGTGTAATGCAGCTAAATTTTGCGGCTTTAAACTGTAAAATTGCTAATTTTACAGTAAGACACTGCAAAATTGCTGGTTTCACAGTTTATTACTGTGCAAGTTACAGTTTTAAATTGGGACCTCGGCCAGTATTATACGGTGAAAACGATAGTTCATTTTTTGCAATGCAGAAATATGTTAAAAATAAATATTATTTCCAATTTCTATTTACACTACCAGACTAAACAAGCATCGCTTTATACTTGCTCCTGCAAATCCTTTTTGCTCTATAATTTTTGTAATAGTAGTTTCAAAAAACACGTTTTCTTATCACCAAAAGTAAATAGCTACATCTTTTTCGACATTCCAATGGCATCCATTAGCGTTAGCATACTTGCATTTAATGTTTTGTACATGTAATGCTATCACTTTTTTGAAGTAGCAGTTAAGCATAAAATATAGCATGAATCTAGTAATAAGCTATTTCATTGAAATCTAATGTGAAGAAAAGGTTAAAACAATATGGCTCAGGAAGACTTAATTCCTTCTTTTAATAATTTAAATTGATTAATCATGCTTCATTATCTTTTTTTTCAAACAAAAACACATGCTAGAGATGTCCTGATAAAAATTGTTGATGACACAGGAATATTTCTCATTCAAATGGCCCCTTAAAGTTAAAGTATAATACTATATAGGAAAGATTTATCAATATCATACATACCTTATTAGGCTATACTGCACTCCAGGGTACTTCTCTGCTACTACACCTGGTTTAACCGGTTAGATGGGGCCCTGAAAGCTCAGTGGTTTGATTTAGATCAGGAGCCAAGCGACCACAGATTCCCCCCCTCCCCCAAGGTATTTATTTCGAATGGGAGCATGGATGACTGTATTACAATGAACATAATTAATGCTCCCCAGTCACCATTCGCAAGCATCTTTGACCTGCTGGCAACGAACCCGGGACCCTCCAGTACATAGTTCATCACTTTTCCAATTTTGCTACAATGGCCCCAAAAATCCTTATTACATAAATGATACATTTTCTTGTTATTTTACATTACATTACATTTTTGCAACAAAATTGTGCTTACATTAGGACATTCAAACGCTTTTTCTATTTCTCCCTTATTAAAGAGATGTATGAAATATGTTTATTCTTATGTTAATTATTTTTGAAATAAAAAATACAATAATTACTATCAGTTTTATATGTACTTTTAAAACAGTAAAATGTCTTAATTTGTTCTGAAATTTACAATGCTGTAGCAGTGGAAAAATATTGCTTAGAAATAGTTTTTAATTTGTCCCATCACTTTCTACTCTCCACTACACAGCGCAATGATCAAAAGTGCATTGCATTGATCTAATAAGCACGCCGTTTTAATAAATGCAATTTGACTTATTTACTGAATATTTACTTTTGTGATATTGCTGACCACATCCGCTTTTAGCTTTTTCCGTCATATCAAAGTTTCGTGCTTGGTATATTTCAAAAGGCGTTAAGCTTTGTCCGTCCTGACTCATGATAGATTGCACTGTAGTCCACCATTATGGTCACAGCATAAAGCTGTCATACGCAGTCACTGCGACGAAGACAGCTGTGTCTGAGTGTCGACATTTTGACTAAATAGATACAATCAGTTTGAAAAAATATTAAACTCTTCAATAGGTAACATTTTTGTTTGTCCTGAAAGGTCAGCAAAAGATGGAATGGAATCGAATTTATTGTTTTGCTTCTAAACGAAGAAAACCGCCTTTTTAAAGACATTTTGAAACGAAAAATCTTTTTATCAAAAGGTAGATAAATGTTGATGACGAAATGTTTACTAACGTAAGAGAAATAGTAATATTTTTGCGCAAATCAAAAATTTTTGTTGGTTAGCCACAGATTTAAGAAGTGTTTCTATAGGGTTTCATTTTGCTCAAATGCCTTTTAAATGCTTTTGTTTAGCCAGGGACGTCATTTCAAGTTTTTCCAGGGGGGGGGGGGGGAGGGTCCAAACACAATGCAATTTCTAAAAACCACATCCACTTATATGTAAATGCATTGATTTCTCAAAGCCGGGGGGGACAATTGACCCCCCCCCTGCCCCCAAAATGCCGGGCCTGCGTTTAGCACACTTTTCACATATATTTAAAGTTTTTTACGTTCTTTTCAGTTTTTAGTTCTCACACAAACCGTAAATTTTGACTAAATTACAGAATATTGGCTATTTTTAGCTTTTTTACAGTATATCTCTCTCCAGTCATCACTCTTTTGGAAAATGCACGATTCAGCTTTAAATTTGAAATGAAGAAATATATTTTCTTACATTAACAGCCCAGAACTCAATCAACGTGAATTAAAATTTTCATTTCAATAGAAAATGTAAAAAAGTTTAAAACTTAATTTTTCTTCGCTTTCTTTTGTTGAATAAATAGATAAAAAATTTGATAACGGGTTACTAAATTGTAAAATTAGTATTTCGTAAAACGCATTCTTTTCACTTTCTAAAAATTAAAACTGCCTATGGATTTTTTTTTTAATTTGTATTGTTTCATCATATTGTTTATAGTACTCCAGCCGTTCCAGTCACCAAGTTGTTAGGTGTAATATGTCAGACCAAAGTAAACAACTCCTTTAATCCTTACAAGAATATCTTTTGTTCATAAACCAACACTGCAAAATGAACTGTAACTACGGTATAATACTGGCAGCGGAGGTTCCAATTCATGTTTAAATTGAATATTCACTGTAAAAAATGAATGTTATTTTTACAGAATAATACAGATAAGTTTATGGTAATAAACTGTAAAACAGGCAATTTTACAGTTTCTTACTGCAAAGTTGGGAAATTTGCAGTTTATTGCCGTAAAATTCAGCTGTATTATACTATGAAAAACATTATAGTAAAACTAAAATGCACGGTAATAAACTGCAAAAGTAGCAATTTTAGTTTATTACTGTAAAATTAGCAATTTTTACAGTTTATCACTAAAATTTTCTGTATTATACTGTACAAACAACATTCATTTTTTATAGTGAATATTCAGTTTAAACATAAATTTCTTTTAGTAAATATTGATATAATATGATTAAAAGTAATACGATTTTGCTCTTGTAAATTATCAAAACAATCTTAAATACACCTAAGAAACTTGTCAAGAGTTCTGATTGACTAATTCCAACTCTGTTATATAAAAACATTGATGCAGAATGTTTTTTCGTCCCTCCGGCAATGATTAATTTCTTGTTCTTCTGACAGTTCCATCATCGATCATGTGTACTACTGTTTCAATTACAGCACAAATATACGACTCTATGGTTATAACATTATTTTTATATTTATAAAGTTAGGCTTGATAATGTTTAAGACTTATTTTCAGAAGTGCTAAAACTGCACAAAATTTTTGTTTCTTAAAGATGTGCTTCGATGCATAAATATATCTGTAATAAATAATGTTTTCTCCAAAGCTAAGATTCAATTTCATTCCAATAAATTCACTATTTCTCTTAATACATCAAGTTAATTAACTTATAATATTTCGCTGATTGGTGAATTAAAAATATCCCACCATTTAGACATGGAATGAACAATAGTTAAAACTAGTATAGACGTCACAATTCATTGAATATAGAGCCTAATAAAATCATTATTCTGTAAATTGGTAAAACTGCGGCACAGACTTATCCTGCAAAATGCATCCTGTAAACATTTAGAGTGTATTGAGCTCTCTGTCAATGTAATTAATTGCTCCCCTGGTTTATGTAAAATTTCGTATGAGTTGATGCAAATTCGCAATTCGTTTAGCATAATTTGCGTCAAATCTGCTTGCAAGATATGAACTTAGGTATTCAATTTTGTTCAATGACATAAAAATATTCAAGCCAGCTTCTTTTCATGAAGAATTTTATCATACAAAGGTTCCAAAAAAAGTACAATGTGGAAAGATGTAAGTAACAATCGGTTAAATTGCTCAAAATTATTGACGAATTCGTATTGGAAACCGCATAAAGTAAACATATTGTTTGAATTTTATAATAATTGCTTGAAGTTCATTATATTTATTAATGAGAAGAAGCTATAAGAACTTAATCTGTTTTAGAGTTTATGTTTTGTCAGACATATTTTCATCATGTTCAAATTTGAAATATCTTTTTACAATTATTTTCGTATGCAACATATTAAAATGAGTTAAGTGCTTTTACGCATTAAGAACAATAAATTAAAAATAAAGTTTAGGGGAAATCAGGGAAACTAAAATAAAGTAAAAAAAAAAGGTTTTTTTTTTTTTTTTTTTAACTGCATTAGATGCAACACCAACCTTGGAGCAACAAAAAAGTCAAGTTAAAAACTTATGGAAACAAGCGAGAAAAAAAAAGAAATGACGTACCAGAACTAATACGGCAAATGTATGATAAACTTACACTCGTGTTGACTTTTAATGATTGTACAAACTAATATGACTAAACTTCGCCAGAATAGGTTAAAATATTCCCCAGTCACACTCTATTTCAAGAATTTCGATAAACTACATTTCCTTCGTATATTTTCTCTTGTATTCAAAAGTTGCACTTTTGAGGAAGAAAAACAATTATGAATCACATTTCGTATTTATGTATCTTCATTTAGCAGAGTCTTAAAATAATAACTCGAAGTAGGAATGTTCTTGAAAATATATACAACCAAGTTTCTTGACTTTTTTTTTATAAACAGTCAAAGCTCTTTTTTATTACGATATTTTACGAGTTTGTTCACACTTCGGTTGGCATAATTAAATTTTGAGTTTTCTGCGCGTGAAATTTGAAACGATGTTCTTGAAAGTTGTTTTACTTTTATTTGCTAGAATAAAATGAAAATATTTTGTTTATGGCTTGAAACTTTCACTTTCGGCATTTGATACAATTTATGTAACATATTTGAATGTGACTTACAGTTGTACTTAGTTTGGGCTTATATTTTAGTTTAAAAAGTTTAAAATTAAATATTTCATACATTGCCATATTCGAAATTCTGTAGAAAAGTTCTCTTCTTTAAAACTTTGATGCTGCATTTTCATTATGACACTCTATCAATATTGTTTTGCTATTCCTTTCCCCTTTTTATTTTTATTTTAACTTTTATTAACTTTAAATTTTATTCCTAACTTTGAGAAATTAGTTTATATCTTTAAAACTTTAAATTAATAAAGACAAGGCAAAAGAAAACTAAACAGAGGCAAAAATTACACATAAACTAAACAGTAAAAACAACCCTTTTATGCGTCTTGATTGCTGCAAAAATATTTTTAAATGCAAAAAAGACACTGATTTAAAGTTATTTGTTGGACATGTAAAGATCACGGAAGGATCCAGGAATTAATCCAATTCAGTTTATAATCATTTGTTAATGGATTTGAGTTTAACAAATAAATTGGAAACACACAATGAAGTATTGGAGATGGTAAAATGTTTCTTCACCTTTCACTTTTATTGAGGCAAAATATTAGAACAAACGAACGTTTTAGGCGTACATCTGTCAGTGTTATTTTATTTAGAAAAATTTAAGTTATCATGCGTCTTAACGGTCTACATCTGCATAGCATACGACAAATGTCTGCCATTTTTCACGGAAAGTCGCTCAATTTGTTTACTTGTCTCAAAATTAGGGCAGAATTTAGGACCTCATATTTCGATAACTAGGACACGAAGGCAAATAATTTATGCTTCTAAAGTCATGTTTTACCGTGCTCTCTTTATTGTTATTGATTCTATTTTTTTACTTTAGAAAAATAATTATGCATGAATCTGATGTCAAAATTTTAAATAAATTTTCTTTGTCCGTTCAAGCTATATTTCTATAGATGCTATATTTCTATAGATACTATATTTCTAATACGCAAATACGCTTGAAACATAACCATCAGCGTGTGCTAGAACATAAAAGGTTAACGTATTTAAAGGGGAAAAAACGCAACTACCCATAACAGTTTCATTAATATGTATCATTGGTCTTTTTTTTCGTTCGATCGACATTGCTCAATGCCGTTTCTTGCAGTTTTATCTCTAATGATTGCTTATATCTTGGGAATATCGCCGCTGAAGTCGCTTTGATGGGGATTGATATGACTGTCTTCTGCGTGATATACATTCTGAATAATAAAAAAGATGCTTCCGAAAGTGGGAAAATAGCGGAATATATATCACGGCTTTTTTATCTCTACATATTTATCTCCATAAATACGACATGCACAGCATTTTACGAAACACATGGTGTTTGCTGGGCATAATTCCCTATTTATCCTAAGCTGTATCTGAATATACTGCATGTTTACAAAAGAATTCGAATTATTTTTATTTAAACAATTATTTTCCATCACAATATTTAACGGATTAATGAATATTTTTTCTTTCTTGCTTTATAAAATTGCCTTGTATTTTCTAAAAGTTCTAAGAAATTTTAAAGTAACATTCTTGCTTTTTAAGTATATGACATTTTAGGGCTGTTGTGCCGTGGTCTGAATGGAGTTTCCACAAGGGACAATTCCATTCAGACCACGGCACAACAACCCTCAATTTTCATATTGACATATTGACATCGGCCGTGAAAGCCTTCATTCTTGCATTCTTGTGATTAATTCCCTTTAAGTAACTAATTCTAGTTTTCAAGTTTGTTAGCTCCAGATTTATTGTCTTGTAATTTTAATATCTTTCAGCTCTAATTCATGTACTTAAGCATGCCTATACGTTTTTTTTATGCACAGTGGCTTATCTTCAGAGTATCTGAGACAAGTTATAAAAGTAGCACTGGTCATCAACGTGTTTAATTATTATATTATAGACTAATAAGTATGTTAATCAATTGAACTTGTGACGTCAATTACTACGTTGATATTTGAAAGAAGTTGCTGACGTACATACGGCAGGTCATCAGATTACTTCACAATTTGAAAGTCTCATTTTTTTCTGTATATTTTAACAATTATAATGATTTTAGTTCCATAGATATTTCATAATAATTTTTATAATAATATCATAATAATAATATGCATTTGCCCATTATGTTCCTGAAAGTATTAATAATAATAAAAAAAATGTCCGGGGGGAGCCGTTTTCGACTTTGAGCGAGCTCTTACATTAATTATCTAAATTTTACCGCATTAAAAATATTGATTATTTTTTTCTTGATGTTTCTCCACTAAAGAAAACTTATAATTTTTCGCAGGAGAAACTGTTCGTTTTTTGAAATTTAATTGCTTTGGAGAAATGTAAAAACATACTTTTTGCGTATAAAATGTCTTGTTGTTAATTTGCCTGTGTCGGTGATTTAATATAAAGATTACGGTTATTTTGCGGGGAACAAAAACATTAAGTGCCAAACATTCCATCTCAAAATAAGATATTTATTTTTATACTTGAGATCAGAGAACAAATACAAAATTTAATACCAAATAAAAGGTACAAATAAAAGTGGATACACTCTTGGGTTTGCTGTTATTACGATCATAGCTTGTCATGTTTAGGAGTTGAAGTTGAAGAACACGAAAAATGAGGTTGATTGAACGAGGCTCTAGGGTTCTAAGCAATCTTCTCAGAATCCTCAAAAGCACTTGAAAGTCCCAATGTATTGTTATCGTGCTCTTCAAAGTTGTTTCATGTTTCAGCATTGACTAATCTCTCCAAAAAAAAAAGTGTATTCGATGTAAAGGTTTTTAAGCAAGAACATGAAATAATATTATGTTTTGTCTCAGAGGATTGAGTTCATTATACATTTGAAGCTGCAGCGCAGAAAATGAATCCGTATCCGTATTTTTTGTTTTTCCGAAGATTGAGTTGCGCATCTACTTTAGTTCAGTTTGTCTATAAACTACTGATAAAAAGTAAAATAAAATATATTAATTGTATATAAGGTGTCTAAAGATAATAATTTCTCTTACTTGAGCAAACGTGTATTCAAATTAAAGACATTACTGAAAATTACCTTTTTTCTTAGTATTTATTAAGGTTCATGAAGATATAAAAACAAAAAATTTTAGCTGCTAAACAGATAAGGCTCAAACATTTGCTTAATAATACATAAGCTTTAAGGAACTTCTTTAAGTTTTTTTTGTACCCTTTCTAAATTTTTAAAAACAGGTAAAATTTTATGATTACAGCAATGGTATGGACTCCTACAACAATATTATTTTAGATCATTTTTTTCACACTTTCGTTATTTGTTATCAAATTTAAAGCAAAAGTTGAAGCTGCGAAACACGTCTTTACAGTTAATTACTCTTTTTATCTGTTAAATTAAACATCAGTTCAGATATTTAAATTTAAAAAATGCGGTTTATTTGTCTGTTTTTTTAATTCAATTTCAAAGCAGCGGTAAAACTAAGTTTAATCAACCGGAAATAGTTAACCGGTTAACAGAATACTGTAATAGCTCTCAAAAAATTCCGCGTGTTTTTTTTTTTTTTTTTCTTTTTTTTTTTTTTTTTTTGTTTTTTTTTATTTAGTAGAAAGAAAAATACAGGGTTGTCCATATTAAACTTTCCCAACTAAAAGGTCTGTGCAGGATATTCTATGGGTCATAATGTGATGAAATTTTGAAAACAGACACTTCAGACCATGCGCTTAAGAATTATTAAAGAAAAAAAAATACTACAAAAAGTTGACGATAGGAGGCGCTGCAGATTAACAAAGCATTTTACGGATGCTCTATATGTGTGCCGTATTTCTCCACAACTCTTTCCATTCGAAAAGCAGTGTGTTCTACAGCTGAACGCAATAAGTCCACACTAATTCCTCGAACATGACCATTAATTGCGTCTTTAAGATGTGCCAAGGTTTTGGGGTGTTATTTTATTTTTAAAGATGACTTCAAGAGGGTACGAAACTTACTCTGCTACAAGAAGACGGTATCAAGACACTCCCCCCCCCCCCATGTTCACAGCATTTGTAATTCCTGAACTTCAACAACTTGGCCAATACTAGTTACGGATTCCGGGCTGTTGTGCCGTGGTCTGAATGGCTTTAATCCATACGTTTCGATCTCAACTGCGGCGGTCATCTTTAGTGGGTGTCGTTGATTAATTTGGCGACTGATGCGAAATTTCGAACTGCTGCAAGATTTTAAATTGAAAACGCAGCGCCCTCTACCTTCCGGCTCGGGATTGACAGATGACTGGATGCCAAAGCTTGTTAACTTTTACTTCTTCCTCTTTCGTGTTAAAATTGTTTGGGTGTTTGAAAATTTCAATGGCCTCTCTATGCAATCTGGGGGAAAAAATTGAAGTGCGTGAAATTATTTCGGCCTCTTAGAATTTTATATCATGGATTCCATTACTGAAAGTGTGCTCCGCGATCGCCGACTTTTCAGTCTGACCCAGCCGGCAATTTCTCTGATGCTCTTTGATTCTTGTATTAACACTCCGTTTTGTCGTCCCAATATAAACTAACCCACAGGAACAGGGGATCTTATAAACTCCTGCGGCGGACAACGGATCTCTAGCATCTTTTACGGAACGCAGCAGGTCGCTGACTCTATTGGAGGGCTTAAAAACCGTCTTAACCGTTCGGCGATCGCGGAGCACACTTTCAGGAATGGAATCCATGATATAAAATTCAAAGAGGCCAAAATAATTTCACGGACTTCAATTTTTTTCCCCAGATTGCATAGAGAGGCCATTGAAATTTTCAAACACCCTAACAATTTTAACAAGAAGGAGGAAGAAGTAAAAGTTAACAAGCTTTGGCATCCAGTCATCTGTCAATCCCGAGCCGGAAGGTAGTGGGCGCTGCGTTTTCAATTTAAAATCTTGCAGCAGTTCAAAATTTCGCATCAGTCGCCAAATTAATCAACGACACCCACTGAAGATGACCGCCGCAGTTGCGATCGAAACGTATGGATTAAAGCCATTCAGACCACGGCACAACAGCCCGGAATCCGTAACTAGTATTTACTCCGGCCGTGAAAGCCTTCATTCTTACATTAAACTTGGCCGATATTTATGCAGGACACGATATTTATGCAGGATGGTGCACCTCCTCATATTCTTCGTAGCGTTCAACAGATGTGACGGGCAACTTTAACCGATGCACGTGTGGTCAGCCGCTGTGACTTTTGGTTATGGGGATTCTTCAAGGATCTGGTCTATCGAGAACACCACACAACCTTGGCACATCTTAAAGACGCAATCAATGGTCATGTTCGTGGAATTATTGTGGACTTATTCCGTTCAGCTGTAGAACAAACTGCTTTACGAATGGAAAGAGTTGTAGAGAACCACGGCACACATATGAAACATCTGTAGTCTTGTTAATCTGCAGCGCCACCTATCGGCAACATTTTGTACTATTTTTTTTTCTATAATAAATCTCAAGCGCATGGTTTGAAGTGTCTGTTTTCAAAATTGCATCACATTATGACCCATATAACGTCTTGCAGAGGCCTCTGAGTTGGGGAAGTTTAATTTGGACAACCCTGTAGTTAAGCATACAAATCATTTCTAGCTTTCTAGAAATATATTTTCAATGAATGCGTGCTTTAAATTGATCCGAGGGGGTTTTAAGAGCCCCGAGTAATTTTAAACCACCAACTTTTCAGTTAACTGCCGAAAGGGCTGGCCAATTGCACCAAAATCATTTAACTTTGAAGTTAGCTCATTCCCTTAGCCCAGTGGTTCCCAACCTTTTCCACGTCGCGACCCCTTTTTAACCAACCAACCAACCCGCGACCCCATATTTCTCACCCCTATACATGTGTAAATATATGTTTGTGAGTGTGCGCATGTAGAAATGTAGTTTATTTTGCGTGAAAACTCAATGTGCTTAGACATAGCATTTATTCTTAGACACGATCATTGTAGAAGTGGGTTGTTGGGCAGCCGAACGTATTAATAATACGAGGGTGGGGTTCGGCTTCGGAGGAGGAAGGGTCATTATTAGCAAATGGACAAACAAATCCGGACAATTTCATTACATAAGCCGACGAAGATAATAACAATATGGACCAATAATTTTAAGTGTAGCAATGCCAAAGATACTCTCCCGAAAATTCCGAAATTGAAGTTGAAAAACAACATTTCAGGCGAATTTAAATGATGGGGACAAGAGCATTAGTAAAAGTTTCGAAATTTTAGCCTTTAACCCTTTGATGGTTATGAACGAGTTCAGCTCGCAATCGAATCGTGCTTCATAATGCGCGCAAACGAGTTCCGCTCGGGAGCAAGATTTTGACCGAAATGGTTAGTAACGAGCACTACTCGCATAATGAAATTTTTCCCCAATGCGCGCTGACGAGCTGACTTCGTTCGCCATTATTATTCTGAACTGATGTACTGTACTATAAATGCTTTGAGAAATTTTTAAAACGCGCGAGGCGAGCTATCTACGGCATCGCCAGAGAAAGGTGACATTTTCGGAAGAACGGCGGGGGAAAACAGCTGCCACTTTTGACTACTGTTTACTCCTAATGCTGCGCGAATTAAGTAAACGGAAACTGCTCATTTCCATAACCGTCAAAGGGTTAAATACACAATAGTGAACTATTTTAGATGACGGAGGTGTTGTTCAAAGAGTCTCTCCAGCACATCTTTAATTATGTGGAGGGGGACAGCTGACCATGGATTTACTTTTCTAAAATCTCAATTGCTGGCGAGTTGGGATAGAATTAAGGGTCAGCAATTAGTTCGGGACTCTTCCCGGGAAAATTCTCAAAAATAACTCCTAAGAATGCAATTTTTTCAATTTGATGTCTTTACGTTGAATGCAATTTGATGTCTTTACGTCTTTGATGATATCAGAGTAAGAATTAGTAGCGTACATAGATTTAGGTGCGTCTCCCTAAGCAAGGTTGGGAGCCCTCCGCCCCCCTTATTAAACAACAAAATTTTTTTTTTATGTGTAGCTCATATTGCTATTTATCTGAATCGTGCACCCTCAAACCTCGTGCCCCCCCCCCCCTCTGCTTAAGAGGGGCTGCTGTTTACGCCACTGGTTGTATACAGATCTCACGGGAATTATTCGAAATTGCTCCAAAAACGGAATTTTATCAGATTGTAGAAAATGTAATGGGGGGGAGGGGGGGCTATGTTTCAAGGAAACTAGAAGAGATTGAAGTACTTAAACCAAACTTTTAGCTACACAGCCCCATATCGTCGCTTCTGGGTTTACTACTGCGCCGCTTAAGTATTAATGCCAGTCAAAAGTGCTTCTATTTTTCCCACAACACATATTACTTTTTTAAATTGTAATTAAAAAAAAATGCCACTCAATGGATAATATCGCGATCCCATAAGAAATGCTTCGCGATCCATTTGGGGTCGCAACCCACAGGTTGGGAACCACTGCCTTAGCCAAAGTGCGATAAGAAACACAGTTTCAATAACGATTTATTATCCTTAAATTAAAGAATTTAAAAACGGTTATTTATTTTTTAACACAATGTAATTATTCTTGCATCGTGAATTAAAATAATTGCTTTTTATTTTCATTTATTTATTTATTTATTTATTCGTAAAACGTTTTCATTATGTATGAATATAAATCAACTTTTTTTTTTAATTTATGATACAAGGATTTTAAATTAGTATAAAAAACCCACTTTAGTTTAAAATTTCAAGCCTTTTATAATTCAAGAAAAGGTCTCTGGATATATCCAAAATAGCTGAAAAAAATGTATTATGCTTCCTAGAATGTGCTTTTGCTTTCTCATCTAGAGCTGAAACATCATAAAGTTACTTCAGAAGAGCACTTATCTTAATTTTTCCATGACTCTAAGACCATGCAAAAGAAATTGGTTATGCGGCTCAAAGTATGTAAAAAATATCTCCGAAAAGAAAGCGGAGAACCTTTTCTTTTTCATTTTCTTAAAGGAAACATGTCTGAGGATGGGAAGGATATCTTGAACCATAATGAAATGATCATAGAACGAGATATCGATAAATTCGTAATTTTTTAGGCCTTGTGTTCGACTAATTTACATAAGTTTACGATTTTAATTAGCGGGCACAATCAATTATATCTATATATTTGTGGTGGATACATGACTTAATGAAACTTCAATGAACAATCTACGAAAAATCGCTAAGTCCGGCCCCTCCCTCCCCCAATTTGACGAAGAAAACTATAAATGGAATCGCCCGAATGACCCTTCCACGCAAAGAAAGAAGCAGTTTTTTTGGCACAGGAGAATCAACGCAGGAAGTCGTTGACACACCCCCAATTTATGACCGAAGAGGAATTCAGGCTCCTCCCACGCGAGAAACATCTGTGGGGGGAAAAAGAGTCACGGTTGCAACGAAAAGCTGCTATGATCCAAGATGGAATCAATTAAGGAGGTAATAAAATATTTTGGAAAAAAAAATAGAACCGACTTCAGTTGGAAATTGCTCTAAAAAGTAAAAAATAATTTTTTTCTTTGAACACTATCGAAACTACTTTTAAACATAAGTTTTGAAGTCGGCGCAAAAACTATAGGTAAAATGATATTTAACCATATTTTGCCAACAATTTTTCAGAGAAATCATTGAAAATTAAAAGCAGAATATTTGTACCATTACACGAATGTGTGGTAATCAATGAAATGAATCCATTAAAATTTATATTTATAGTTGAATTGTAGTTGCGTATGATTACGTATGATTCTATACATTGTTCTTGCGCCGACTTCAAAACTTATGTTTAAAAGTAGTTTCGATAGTGTTCAAAGAAAAAAATTATTTTTTACTTTTTAGAGCAATTTCCAACTGAAGTCGGTTCTATTTTTTTTTCCAAAATATTTTATTTCATTCTTTTTAGTGTAAATGCACTTAAAATAATGAAGATATAGTTAAAAAACCATGCAGCTGTTCAAAAAACTTGCAGACCTGGACTCGATCTCATTCCATCAGGAACTACCCGACGCGTTTAACCACTTGACCATCGGGTCGCTGATTGAAGTGAGGATTTACGATAGCACATATTGTTTTAAATAACATGAAATTTTAGTTTTTCAATCATAACTTTTTTTCTAGTGAACAAATATCGTGATATGAATACATGGTACCTAAGTTAACCATCTCCTATCGATTTAAAAAAATCGTCCAAATCGGTTCAGTAGATCAGATGTTATGTGCGAACAAACAAACAAAAAAAAAAACATTCGCTTTGAATTGAGAACCTCCTTCTTTTTTGAAGTCGGTTAAAAATAGAAAGTAAAAGTAAGTAATTTGAATTGTGGGGGAAGAGGTTAGAGTAAGACTTGGAAAATTGGTGCAAGCTTTTGCATTTCATGGAAAATAATTTTCAACTAAAGTGGACTCTTTAGCTTTTTTCAAACACCACAAATCAAAATCTTATTTTTTAAAAATTTGTGTCACTTTAATGGTCATTCATACCCCCCCCCCTCGCAGTGCAAAAAAACATTACACAGCAGATTTTGCCTAATAACTCAACACTCATGGTGTTTGATACATTTTATTTGTTTGTAATGATGTTTTTTGGTCACAACCAATATGAAAATCACAAAAAATAGTTACTTTAATATTTGACATATATTTATCATCTTCAGAATTTTTTATTTTTAATTTTACTTTGAATTTGACGTAAATACAAGGTATAAATACAGAATTTTATAAAGGTACAAAAACTAACATAATATAATTGATTGTGTATATAATTTTTGAAAAAATTTTATATAAGTGCCATAAATCAAAAACCATTTATTGCCACAATCGATTCAAAGCCCCCAAAAATGGTGCAAACGTCCATAAGAAAATTATACAGCATCGAAGGACCCCATTGCCAATTTTAACTAAGATCCGACCAAAACTGTCATTTTCTACCATAAAAAAATATGGGTAGATCCCCATGGGGAGATGTACCTGCATAAGGACATTACAATCAGGGCCCGATTAAGGTATTACAGGGCCCTAGGCCAAATACTTTTTTGGGGGCCCCTGCACTGAGGCTTCACAATTATAGGCACAGGATAAAGCAAATTTAGGCATTGACTACAGCAATTTTAGCCATTTGGGGCCCCTAAGTTGTGGGGGCCCTAGACCGCGGCCTAGTTGGCCTATTCGGTAATCAGGCCCTGATTACAATCATTAAAATCATTTTTAAAAAAATCATGCAGTTGTTCGAAAAAATCCTTGCAGACCTGGACTCGATCTCATTCCATCAGGAACTTCAACCTGACGCGCAGAACCACTTGACCATCGGGTTGCTGATTGAAGTAAGGATTTACGATAGCACATATTGTATTAAATGACATGAAATGTTAGTTTTTCAATCATAACTTTTTTTCTAGTGAACAAATATCGTCATATGAGTACATGGTACCTAAGTTACACCATTCCCTATCGATTAAAAAAAAATCGTCCAAATCGGTTCAGTAGATCAGATGTTATGTGCGAACAAACAAAAAAAAAAGTATACGCTTTGAATTGAGAACCTCCTCCTTTTTCGAAGTCGGTTAAAAAGAAGCTAAAAAGATGGAAATCGGGCATCTGGCAATGGGAGTGAGAGAAAGAAGTAAAGTGAAGAAGAACGACACACAAGAGGAGATATAAACATGAGCACCACA
This sequence comes from Uloborus plumipes, assembly GCA_038373865.1. Taxonomy (NCBI): domain Eukaryota; kingdom Metazoa; phylum Arthropoda; class Arachnida; order Araneae; family Uloboridae; genus Uloborus; species Uloborus plumipes. The sequence goes on along the minus strand of JAXGGA010000721.1, from coordinate 34,185 downwards.
GATTGCTGGGGGATTTTTACATTTTTGGAGAACCAATCTTTTTGAATGGATGTTGGGGCCGTTTTTGAGCGTCTCTGAATATTAGAATTTTGAGCGCCAATTACGGTACCCAATAATCCGAGGGGATGTACAACCGAAACCAGAAATCAACCTGATGTGTACCAGGATGAAGGAAATTAGGCAAAAATGTATAGAATGTAAACCAGACGATGGAATAAAACTATGTGAACCTCATGTGGTGAGTTTGTTTTTTTTTAAGATGTATTCTTGCATTTTCTGAACGCCGCGCTTTTGGGTATTTCACTCCAATGCAATGTACGGTTGTTTTTTTTTTATGTCGTGTTTAATTGCGGAATGTTAAGTGAGCAATTTTTACTGTTCGGTAATTTAACTTTATAATTTGTTTTTTTATCTAGTCTTATAATAATGTTTGGTAGATGTTGTTTTAAGCACTAACGATTTCGCGGCCTAATGTATTCATTTTCAAAATTTAAGGTTCTTTGCTCACTGCATTCCAGATGAGGTTGTTTCTTTAAGAATTGGAGCAATGCTCGAAGCTATTTTTTTCTTTTCAGCAGGATATTTATCTTTTTCTTTCAGCAGAAATAATTGGGATTTTCAGTTTTAATTATGTTTTTAAATTATTTGAGGAGGTAAATTTTTGAAGATTATAGAATGATTATTACATTTAATTAACTTTTTAACTTACTACACCACAATATTATTATATAAGCCGTCTTTTTTCTCCCACCGTTTTTTTCGAAATTTCGGATTCTGCTTCGCAAGTGGTGAATAATTTCTCCAATTAAACTGTGTTTGTTCAAGCTTTTAAATGAAAAAATTAGAAAATGGGTAAGTTTGGAGATTCTATTTCGTATTGTCGAAAGAATTTTATAAACTTAAATAAAGAAAATTAATTCAATGTTTGAAAGTAAAACCTTGCAAATATTATCGTCCAGAGCATAGTTGAATTTTGTATGAAGTGTTGTTAAAATCGAACAAGGGTTTAGAATTACATTATAATAGAATTCATACAGCTGTGCATTCGATTCTATAGATAGTAGTTGGGGAGGCGGGAGGGGGGGGGGCAACAAAATGAACATAAATATATACATTTTTTTAAAAATATATTACCAAGTTTAATATTTTGTTGAAGTATTAGCAACATTTTTCCTAATAATTCCTGAAAAAGTATTTGTCTTCTGATTTTCTTTTATTGTGAAATTTTTCTTCGAAGGAATTATATACCACTCTTTTTCGAAGCATAAACATAAATGTTTCAGCGAATGAAATGAGATATGATGATTTTTTTTTCTTCACATTTAGAATTTTCGTATGGATGACTGTTATTAATTGCCAAAAATTAATTTACTACCGCATTTTTTAAAATTAATTATACTTAATTTCATTATCAATTTTAATTAATTAATTATATTTTGTTTCACATTATATATTAATAATTATTATAGTTTTAATTCAATTAGTGCTAATGTAACAAAAAATTAATACTTCTGATTTATCTTTCGTGACCTTGGACCCCCCCCCCCCCCCAAACAAAGTTCTGGATACGTGCTTGATACTAGCAGCCGAGGTTCCAATTTAAAACTGTAAACTGCACCTTAATAAACTGCAAAACTAGCAATTTCAGTTTATTAGTGTAAATTTAGCAATTTCAAAGTTAATTGCCAAAAAATTTAACTGTATTATACTGTTAAAACAGTGCAATACTGGCAGACGAGGTTCTAGTTTAAAACTGTAAAATGCACTGTAGTAAAACTGTAAAATTATAAATTGTAAAATTAGCAATTTTTACAGTTTATTACTATAAATTAGCTGTATTATACTATAAAAACAACAATAGTTTTTTACAGTGTACTGTCACATTTGGAGAAAACTATTTAGAGAATTTGTCTTACATTCGTTATTGTTAATAGATTTTCGAATAAAACTATTTCATTTGAAAATGCCTGCTAAGCAGTTTCTTTTATTGAATTTTTTTTTTCGGCATGTCGAGATAATTTATTTATTTTGTGCTATTCTTCTTATTAGTATTACTCTTAAACTTATCACTAACGTGTTTTGTAAACAATTGTTTTTTTTTTTTTTTTTTCAGTAATTATACTTGCATACTTGAGTTTTCTTACCGTTTGAGTGTAACATTTGATAATCCGGCAGGACCGTCTTTTTCGTATGTTCTTATGTAATATGATTTAATATTACTTTAAACGTAAAGTCAGGGAATTTAGTCATACATCGAGTTGTAAAAATTTATTTAACTGAAATATACAGCAACTACGTCTCATTCAGCATATTTCTTAAATTTCATGCTCAAAGTATTGTAAATAAAATAACTAAATACACTGCAAAAAGGAACTGTTATTTTTACAGTACAATACTGGCAGCCGAGGTTCCTATTTGAAACTGTAAAATGCACGGTAATGAACTGTAAAATTAGCAATTGTACAGTTTATTACTGTAAAATTAGCAATTTCAGTTTATTACTGTACTTTCGCAATCTTACAGTTAAGTACTGCAAAATTCGCAATTTTAAAGTTTATTACTGTAAAATTTGAAATTTTTAGTTTATTACTATAAAATTAACTGTATTATACTGAAAAAATAAATTTCATTTTGTACAGTGTAATAATAATTTCTCCTAATGAAACTTTTCTGAAAATATTTCACAAGCACGCAAGCATCTAATTCATAATAATCCCATCAACCTGATTCGTCAAATAATTTTATTCACCAAAAGTGGCAACATTTTATCACTTTTAGCTCAGTTCCGATCCTCAACATTCACTAAATCACTTACTATTTACAAAATGACTAACCTTTCGCTGCTCGCGGAAACACTGACAATTTCCGCTCCTGATATCCTCTTCACCGCATTAAAATGGAACAAGTGACAAGCATTTAAGCGTAAAATATTGCACAGTTTCCGTCATCCGTTAAACTAGCTGCTAAACTGAAGTGGTATTTATTGCAGTGTAAATTGATCCTATTTATTTTAGAAAACTTTTACTTCTCTATGCGTTTTCTTATTTTTATACAAATGATGGCCGGGTAAGTTCTCGGATTTAAAGCGTTATATTTCCAGTCGATTTTACAGATAGCTGATTTGAATTTCTGCCTTATTGAGTAGTACTGCTGGGGAAATTGTTGTTTTGTTGAAAATATATTGGATTAAGTGTATAGTACGTTGATATATAAAATATAACATTATGTCTGTTTTAGCAATACAAAATCAGTGCTACTAAAACATAATAACTATAAAATTTGCTGACACGTGTCTCGAATTACAGATGAATACGGTTTTCAGTCTAAAAGAAGTGAACGAAGCTTTTTGTATGGGGCTCTTTTGTTTATGATCTCTATAAAGCTGCGACTAAAATTATTAGAATAGTCAAAAGATGACTGCGTAAGGTTTTTTCCTATGCTTATTTTGCCATTCAAGGAGTCACGTTTTAACTCGGCGAATTTTGTATTTGTTCTGCTTGATTTGTTTTATACACACTATAAAAACAAAATTTTGCAAATAATGAGATTTGTGTGTGGGGGGGGGGGAGGGGGTGTTTTTCAATTACAAATATTTTTTTGTGCGTGAGATGGTACTCAGCAGATAAAGCTTTTAGTCTAATTTTACATTTGATAGACAATAAACGAAAAACTATCAAAAAACTTTATTTTGGCAGGAGTAATATTGCTTGTTTATTTTTGGTGTGTTTGGCCTGTCGTTTTATACTGATTTCATTTTTGTTCCATCCCAATAGAACCAGTTTCTTTATTTATTACTCTTTTTTTTTTTTGAATGCATGTACAAATTGAATTTACCAGCTTTAATACTGTACAAATTTGGGAAAATGAGACATTGTAGAGAGTTTTTGTTCCATTATATTTTGAACCGTCTAGTATTAAAAGTACAGCGTCAGTGGATTGATTACCCTAATGTATAAAACATTATTACAAACTGTAAACTCTTTGAAATGCATATAAAATCATACTATTAATTTTTATGAGGAAGATGTAAATATTATACGTATATTTATTAATTATAACACAACTGTACAATTCTAAAGTTGGATCACAAAGAAGTCCCCACTTTTTCCCCTCAAGATCTTATATTTTTAAAGATATCCTGGGTTCTTTGTATTTAGTTTAACATTGTTGAGTTTCGGTTTATTAATTTAAAAAATACATTTTGTTGAATAATTTAACAATGAAACATAATATTTTCCGCATATATAATTTTTCGGCCACGTAATCTAGAATATAAGTTCCTTTCATGCACAATGTACATACTGTGACCGTTTAAAAATATTGCTTTAGAACGAAAAAAAAACATGGATAAGTCTTCCCCGCTCTAATCCATCACGTAATTTGGCTCTTAATGATGTAAATATTTTATGCCTGTCTTGTATTACCTGTATGGTTGTTTCAAGTTAAGATATTTATGCCCTATTGTTTTGCAGCAGAGGATTTCACCAACACAAGTCAAGAAGTTATTTTAAATAAATAAATATTGAAAAATTTATTTTAGTATTTACTATCCCAATCTTTGTAAATATATAATATTTTCAGCGTTATCTGCCTTTCGATATTCTGCATGTCAGTTTGTTTTCTCTTTTTTAATTCCAAAGAATGTTTAAAACAGGAAAATGTACTCAAAATTATATACCTTTGAGCCCACATTCTAGCATACAAAGAACTAGCTTATCAGAATAACGAGTATCAAAACCTAAACTTTAGAAACTTGTACGGAATTCCGTTAATCATTCCGGTAGGTGTCCCGGAGAAGAATGTATGAGAGAACAGTTTCTAAAGAATTATTTTACAAACATTTTATGTGCAGGGTCTCTTACAGTCCCGAGGGAAAAAGCAGCTGCACATCTGAAGTAGAATGAGATTGCAAAAGAATACAGATGTCCCTCTTCCTCCAGATTTGGACTACTTTCGCGAAATATCCGGGAAAAATAAATTTCAACTCGGAGTAAAAAAAGACGCGAGGGATTTGAGAACAAGTTATATTTCTAATGGCAAAATCTGTAGTTTTCCGGATAGGGCTATTTGACGAGAAAGTTTGTGTGTTCAGCAAAATATTTAGTGCTTCAGGGGAAAAAAAGCAAGTTCTACTTATCCTTTAACTGGAGAGAAAACAGAATTTGAAATGATGCATAAACATAGAATTTCAAACTGACTGGGAGATTTTGTTTTTATTTGTTTGGAGGATTTGCTGTTGAAATAAGCGGTTTTATTCAATTTTGAAGGGAAAATATTTCATGTTCGCTGCAAAAATATTCATTCGATGAAATTTTAGAATAATTTTAGGTGCTTAAAAAGCATTTTTGATGGCAAGTCATAGCCTTGATGATGTTTTCTGATACGTAGATATAGATATATAAACATCGTTTTCTTGTTATGTTATTTTGGAATACATGACATGTGCTGGAAAATACATAAAAACCTAAAATCCATTTGAAAACATAAAATTTTCTCTTTATAGAAGCAATATGAAAAGAATCTGAAAGACAATTTTTGCATCTATTATTTTGAAATGTTCAAATATTTTCTGCCATGAAAATTAGAAGTTTTGTTTGTGTACATGCTCATAATACGCATTATTAAAAGTAAAATTTTACTGTCATTAAATATCCCATAAAATTCACTATTTCTTTTGACACAATATTTTTTTATTATTAATATCCACATCAAGCTATACTTATCCTGATTAAAATAAAATCATTAATTAAATCCTAAAGCTATATATAGTTTTATGAAAAAAATGTAGAGTTGTAAAAAATTGGGCTGAATTCATTTGCATTCAAATAACTTGATGTACGATAGCCCTTGTGAAACTAATCTTTTACTCCGTAGTTCTCAAAGTAATTGCTTTAGACAATGCGGGGAATATTCGTGCTAGGGCGAGATGCTTTTTCTTAGGAAGAGAAACCACGCGAACGAAAATTACGGATTTTTCTCCAAGAAAATTTTCTTGTTTTTCGTACTCTATTTTTATGGTACTTCATCACGCTACTTTGATATCAAAGATGAATAGAAACACCAGCAGCACATACACCATTACCTGCTTATTCTTTGCCCATCTAAGATAAAGTCCTCTTTCACGCTTAATTGAAGGCGTACTACAGATCATATTGAAACACGAAATGCTGTCGGGTACGTCGCTGTTTTCCTTTACACAGAAACTTTCTAGAGAAACATTGAAAGTAAGATATTTCTAGTTACATATTTTAAGGTAGAGTATCGAGTTTGCTTATTTCTTTCAATTTTTTGCCATAAAAAGATCAATATTTGTGGGGGAAATTGAATATTTTTAATGGTATCTTTGGTACTTTAAACCTTTCAAACTTTTTGTGTGTGTGTGAGGGGGGGGGGAGGATTTATCATGTACTTATTGGTTTCAACCAAATATATCACGTGAGATTTGTGGGATTTTAAACTATCTCACACATTGTTTTATTGATATTTGTATGAAGCTTTAATATTTTACATTACTTTTTTGTTACTTTTTACAGTTTTAAAAATATTATAATCGGATCTCTTTTGAACTCTTTAGGAAGTGAAACGTGAACTTGAAAAATTGAAATGTGTATATTTGTCAATGCGTATATGTTTGATTTGGTGAATACATAAATTTGTTTTCAGCAATATATAAAGAATAATTCATGGTATATGTGTATGTGTTTGGCCGTAGTTTTCATATATATTATTTACTAATTTATTACCATTTATTTTGTTCATTGTAAAATACATACAAAAACCACTGCTCGTTAAGCTTGAAACAGTTAATTCGGTTCTTGAGCTGCAAAACTACAACATTTGAAATTCAAAATCAACTATAAACATATGCTTGCTTAATGTAGTGTTTCACATGTTTTTACTATCCCTTGAACGGTTTGAGATTTTTTTTTAATAAAAATGTGTAGTAAACTCTGCTGATTGCTAATCTTGCATGTTAAGAGTACAGAAATAATTGTAGGCATATGTTGTTGAGCAATGTGGTAAGCATTAATTATTTTTGTTTCAATTACTAATTGTAAGTGCTGCACTAGTTTAGATACTATTCTAAATGAAAAAAAAAATTTAGGTAACATTTTTCAAATTTAAAATTACGCTTCATTAAACTCACCTTTACTTATAAAGGAATACTTATTATCTTTTTGTATGTATTTGCACCAAAAAGAACTGAAAATACGCTATGCATTTTATTATAGAGGAAACTTGGGTAGTTTTTCGTTTTTTTTTTCTTTTACTGTTGAATAAATCAAGAGTCTTTCAGTACATTAATATGCGCATCCAAACAATAATTTCTTAAAAAATGTTAATGAAGACTTGTACAGGTGAGATAAAGGTGCAATAAGAAAAAATAATGTATTCCCTTTAAAAGACATCACTTACGATTGCTATTGCTTCTACTTCAAATAGCTTATAAAAGAGAAAAAACTTTTGATTCTTCTTGATATTGTGCTACTATATTATGCTCAGAAGTTAAATAAATGTTTAAATAAGAAAAACAGGATGGGTCAAATCTTCCCTAATGGTCAAAGGCAAACATTATTTTTAAGTTATTATAATTTATTCCTTAAAATTATATATCATTAATTAAACAATTACGACAGTAACACTATTAAACAATATCAATCTCTTAATGCTATAGCGTGAACAATATTTTTTGTTAGTCCATCTTTAGCTAACACAAACAAACTGGATGGTTTACCCACTCGAGAGCATGCCACGTATAATTGTCCGTGTGAAAAACATGGTGTTCTCAAATCTAAGCCACAAACAGTCATCGTTTGACCTTGGGATTTGTTGATAGTCATTGCAAATGCCAATCTAATCGGAAACTGAATACGTTTGAATTGAATTGGCACATCTGTAGGTATAATAGGAATCCGTGGTATGAGTATATTTTCACCTCTGAACTTGCCATTTAAAATACTGGCTTCGATCACGTTTTTCATTAACCCATTAATGCCTGACATTTTTTTTTTCAACGATACTTTGTATACTGGTTACAAATAGTGTTTGATGGACAGGAAAAATAGTTAAAAAATTATCATGTAAAAATTAAATTTTTTATTTAAGAAAGAAAAATCGTCCCTAAAAAGGGACGCTAGGCACCAGAGGGTACATTCTTTTTTACCAAATTTTTTTTTCTGCCTACGATGTAATATTGAAAATGACAATTTATAAGAAGAAATAAAAGCAGCAATTAACATAAGCTGGGAAGTAGATTCAGAGAATAAGGAAATATTTGTGTTGTTGAGTATGAAAGTCAGCAAAGCATTTGTTCTGCAAACCAACGTATTGCATTTGCTGCATTCCGATAAGCTCTTTTACTTCAATGGGCGCATCTTACCTGAGTCTTATTTAAAGCAATATAACAACTAGCCCCATAATACCTAACTCAATCCGGTACTCTTGAGCTCAATGCGCACAGCAGCTTCTAAAATGAAAATGAAGAGCGGCTACCACCACTTTTTAGAGTGAATCAAAAACCGGTAGTTCCCGATATTTGATGCATGGGATCTTTTTCCCTATGCAACGATTGTACTGAGCAACCATATATATTTGGTTCATCAATTTCAATTCCTTTTTTTCGCTGTTGGACAATCGCTTAGCCTTTACAATAGGATGAACTCCATAAAGATTCGATGCAATAGTTATGACATTGCTATTATTCCACCGAACCAACGTAATATTATTTTACCTGTCATCGACATTTATTCAAAACTTCCTCTCTTTTCTTTTTTAAACAACGTAACTTTAGTTCATGAGCAATTTTTAATCCGATTCTTGCGCAAAACCATTCTGAGACAAATAATCACGTAGGAACGCAAGAGAAGTAAATAAATTGTCACAGTAGAGATCGAAATTGGCATTCTCGGGGAATTCTGAAATTAAATCTGCAACCCCCCCCCCCTTTTTCAAACAACAGACACATATGCAATCCTTGAATTCTTCATCAAGGTGAAATGCTAAGCTTCTGAAAGAGCTTAGGGCTTCTTCAACAGTCAGACTAAACAATAATAGACACCTAATACATAATGGAAAAGTAATTAAATACAACGAATAATTAGAGTTTTAAAGAACTACATTTTTGAAATAGCTTTCTTTCAAAATTTACCTTGAGTATTTTTTGTAATTAAAAAAAAGAAAATATTTAAGAACGTTGTATAATTAAGTTTATATATATATTAATTAATTTAATTTAATTAGATTTTGAAAATAAAATAAGTTTTAAAAATGACAATTATTATCTGTTTTTCAGTCTAAAAACATTAACTAACTTCTTTTGATATAAATTATAGATTCTAAGCAAGACACCAGCAACGGTTAAACAATGCAGCCTTTGGTGCCTAGCGTCCCTTTTTAGGGACGTTCTTAAATTGCTATAAAATCCTAAAAAAATTTAAAATTTACAAAATTGCAAAAAAAGGTAAACTAAAACATCGATCAAAGTAGCACATATATCAAACACAGATAGATTTACTTGTTAATAACTTTAAAAACTTAGCTTTTTGTTCTTGAGATTGTGAACTATGTAATTTTTGATAAAGATCATAATCAAATGGCTACAGATCACAGTTTACAGCGGTTTTGTGCTGAAATCTGTTAATACAGAATTGAAGCAATACCAAAGTAATAATTGAACACAATTATTTGGTTGAAATGTTCATTTTTGGAAAATTCAGACTCACTTTTTGGACCGTCCCTAAAAAGGGACGCTAGGCATTAATGGGTTAATTTTTGAATGACTAATCGCGTACCGTTGCACAGCCGGGGCGGGTTCAAATTACGAAGCAAGATAATTGGAGATCCAACCTTTATTTTTTAAAAAATTGGGTCACTTTAATGGTCGTTCATACCTCCCCCCCTCTCGCAGTGAAAAAAACTTTACACAGCAGATTTTGCCTAATAACTCAACACTCATGGTGCTTGATACATTTTATTTGTTTGTAATGATGTTTTTTGGTCACAACCAATATGAAAATCACAAAAAATAGTTACTTTAATTTTTAACGTATATTTATCTTCTTCAGAATTTTTGACTCTTAATTTTACCTTGAATTTGACGTAAATGCAAGGTATAAAATAATAATTTTATAAAATTACAAAAATTAACATAATATAATTAATAGTGTATATAATTTTTGAAAAAATAATATAAGTGCCGCAAATCAAAAACCATTTATTGCCACAATCGATTCAATGCCCCCAAAAATGGCGCAAACGTCCATAAGAAAATTCTACAGCATCAAAGGACCCCATTGCCAATTTTAACAAAGATCCGACCAAAACTGCCATTTTGTACTATAAAAAAATATGGGGTTGATCCCCATGAGGGGATGTACCTGCATAAGGACATTACAATCATTAAAATAATTCAAAAAAAAAAAAACAAAACCATGCAGCTGTTCGAAAAAATCCTTGCGGACCTGGATTCGATCTCATTCCATCAGGAACTTCAACCTGACGCGCATAATCACTTGACCATCGGGTCGCTCATTGAAGTAAGGATTTACGATAACACATATTGTTTTAAATGACATGAAATGTTAGTTTTTCGATCATAACTTTTTTTCTAGTGAACAAATATCGTCATATGAGTACATGGTTCCTAAGTTACACCATCTCCTATCGATTAAAAAAAATCGTCCAAATCGGTTCAGTAGATCAGATGTTATGTGCGAACAAAAAAAAAAATTAGGGGTGGACTACCCCTAACATTTAGGGGGATGAAAAATAGATGTTGGCCGATTCTCATAGATACTGGATAAGCAGAAAAAATTTCATCAAAATCGGTCAAGCCGTTTCGGAGGAGTATGGCAACGAAAACTGTGACACGAGAATTTTATATATATATATATATATATATATATATATATATATATATATATATATATATATATATATATATATATATATATATATATATATATATATATATATATATACAGGGTGTCCACTCCAATCGTGGACCAATAACTAATTTCTAAACCGTTAGAGATAAGCATATAGTTCATTTAGGAAAAAATCTCCAAATTATGAAAGGAATTTTGGGTCTATTCAATGTTTTTCAAAAAATCAAATTTTGAAAGAGTTACGAACTTTAAATTTTTATACAGCCCCCCCAGTCCTATCAATCATATTTAGTAAAACATTCTTGACACTGTAACGTTTAAAACTAAAAAAAATCACTCTTCTACGACAAAAATTGACCGAGTTATGACGTTTTGAAAAATCAAGATTTTGAAAGATTTCGCATACGGTCCCTTAAGCGATCGCTCGATGACGTCATGAAATAATGTAAAATCTTGATTTTTCAAAACGTCATAACTCGGTCAATTTTTGTGGTAGAGGAGTGAGTTTTTTTAGTTATAAACGTTACAGTGTCAGGAATGTTTTACTAAATATGATTGATAGGACTGGAGGGCTGTATAAAAATTTAAATTTCGTAACTCTTTCAAAATTAGATTTTTTGAAAAACATTGAATAGACCCAAAATTCCTTTCATAATTTGGAGATTTTTTCCTAAATAAACTATATGCTTATCTCTAACGGTTTAGAAATTAGTTATTGGTCCACGATTGGAGTGGACACCCTGTATATATATATATATAAATATATATATATATATATATATATATATATATATATATATATATATATATATATATATATATATATATATATATATATATATATATATATATATATATATATATATATATATATATAGAATATATAAAATTCTCGTGTCACAGTTTTCGTTGCCATACTCCTCTGAAACGGCTTGACCGATTTTGATGAAATTTTTTGTGCTTATCCAGTATCTATGAGAATCCGCCAACATCTATTTTTTATCCCCCTAAATTTTAGGGGTAGTCCACCCCTAAATTTTTTTTGTTCGCACATAACATCTGATCTACTGAACCGATTTGGACGATTTTTTTTTAATCGATAGGAGATGGTGTAACTTAGGTACCATGTACTCATATGACGATATTTGTTCACTAGAAAAAAAGTTATGATCGAAAACTAACATTTCATGTCATTTAAAACAATATGTGTTATCGTAAATCCTTACTTCAATGAGCGACCCGATGGTCAAGTGGTTTTGCGCGTCAGGTCGTAGTCAGGTTGAAGTTCCTGATGGAATGAGATCGAATCCAGGCCCGCAAGGATTTTTTCGAACAGCTGCATGTTTTTTTTTTTTTTGAATGATTTTAATGATTGTAATGTCCTTATGCAGGTACATCCCCTCATGGGGATCTACCCCATATTTTTTTATAGTACAAAATGACAGTTTTGGTCGGATCTTTGTTAAAATTGGCAATGGGGTCCTTCGATGCTGTAAAATTTTCTTATGGACGTTTGCGCCATTTTTGGGGGCTTTGAATCGATTGCGGCAATAAATGGTTTTTGATTTGCTGCACTTATATTATTTTTTCAAAAATTATATTAACTATCAATTATATTATGTTAATTTTTGTACCTTTATAAAATTCTGTATTTTATACCTTGCATTTACGTCAAATTCAAGGTAAAATTAAAAGTCAAAAATTCTGAAGAAGATAAATACTATATATTAAAAATTTAAAGTAACTATTTTTTGTGATTTTCATATTGGTTGTGATAAAAAAACATCATTACAAACAAATAAAATGTATCAAACACCATTAGTGTTGAGTTATTAGGCAAAATCTGCTATGTAAAGTTTTTTTTCACTGCGAGAGGGGGGGGGTATGAAAAACCATTAAAGTGACACACAGTTTTAAAAAATAAAGGTTGGATTTCCAATTATCTTGCTTCGTAATTTGAACCAGCCCCGGCTGTGCAACGGTACGCGATTAGTCATTCAAAAATTAATGATAAACGTGATCGAAGCCAGGATGAAAATATACTCATACCACGAATTCCTATTATACCTACAGATGTGCCAATTCAATTCAAACGTATTCAGTTTCCGATTAGATTGGCATTTGCAATGACTATCAACAAATCCCAAGGTCAAACGATGTCTGTTTGTGGCTTAGATTTGAGAACACCATGTTTTTCACACGGACAATTATACGCGGCATGATCTCCAGTGGGTAAACCATCCAGTTTGTTTGTGTTAGCTAAAGATGGACTAACAAAAAATATTGTTCACGCTATAGCATTAAGAGATTGATATTGTTTAATAGTGTTACTGTCGTAATTGTTTAATTAATGATACATAATTTTAAGGAATAAATTATAATAACTTAAAAAAATGTTTGCCTTTTGTTATTTTTATATTCCTTGATCGTTCACAGCGCTCCATGCTTATTTCATGCATATACCACATTCTTACATACTTACAATATACACATTCTACCATACATACATACATACTTACAATAAGTAAGCTATTTTTTGTCTACACTAGAAATTATAGAAATTACTAGGAAATTATTTATACGGCAAAACAACGTTTGCCGGGTCAGCTTGTATATATATATATATATATATATATATATATATGTGAAGTCCGCCCTCGGGCGTGCACTAAGTCAGTGTAAATAATAACAATTAGAAAAAGACTTGAAATAACGTTGTAAATGTTATACATGCAAAAATGCAAAAACGACAAAATTTCAGAAACAACTAAAAAATTCTAAATTTAACTGGGTAAGTTACTGCTTCGTCTACGGAGAGCGGGAGCAGTGGGTAAAAATAATAATTTGCAGGTTTCTGAAGAGGTCAGCTGCACACGAGTTAGCATAATGAAATAAGGATGTTTATCTTTTGAGAAGTTCAAAATTACAAAAAAGTGACAACACTACTGCCAACTCATGAATACAACCCCCCCCCCGCTCTGACCTGCAAATAAAAGAAAGACAGATCACTCACCCAGCTGTAGAGAAATAGCAACAAAATCATTAGTTAATATTCCTTTATCCATTCCGATTCCTGTCCAAGTCGATGCGGTTCGCCAAAGCTCACATCCAAGCAGCACCTCCCGCAAATTGGGTTTAACCCTACACTGCATGGTGTTGCCAATTGTATACATGGACAATTTGTCCTCCTTATGAATAGCAGAATGTAGTCATAAGGCAACTCAATGCATAAAAAGCAAGTATTGGGTATATTTAAAGCAATTATCACCATTTATCCACCATACATGGCAGCACTGGTCTGTTACATGCTCTTAAATGAATCCATATGGATAGCTTTTAAAATCACTTAAACTACCAAGTTTTGAAATTATTTTTTAAACTGAAATATTTTTCTTTGTCTTTTAAAAAAATAACATGAGCAAAATAAACATTTATCTTTCGTTTGCGATGCGTTTTACATCAAAATAATTATTTGGAAAAAATCTAGGACATAATACATGTCTGTAGCCATTTGGCAACATTATGTAGTAAGCATCCAGAGAATACTTTGATTCATTTCTGTAGTTCATGAAGTATGTGCTTTGTTTATGTTTCGCGCTAGCTTCTTTCTCTTTTTGGAAGGTATAAAATGATCATGCAGACCCAAAAGTGGTACTTTCGGCCGTTCTACCGTTTATTAGACCTCGCAATTATCAATGCTTAGCTGATGTTCAACAGAGTGTACAAACAAAAAATCAATAGGGAAAAGCCTTCAAAACGTGTTCATTTTAGATTTCAGTTAGCACAAACGTTGTGATTACACGAATACGTAAAATTATTAATAATTTTAAAATATAGTTTTGAAAAAACTAAAAAATACGCATTTACATAGGAATGCGCTGTGATCATCACGTGTTTCCCTCTAATTTTCAAAACTACTGAATATCCGCACTTAAGTTTACATGCACTTATAATACATCAACATGCAATACAGTTTAGCCTTTAGTGTTAAAAATAATATTAAATATATTACTTTTATATTTGCAAAGAACGTAAATTTTATCTTTTATTCAGAGTTACATACATACATACAAACAAACCCACATGTGAAGTTAATAAAAGCGTATTAAAAAGATGGAGACCATTAGCTACAGAGGGACTAGAGTTACAAAAAAAAAGAAAAGAAAGCTTGCGCGAGAGAGCCTTCAAAAGATATCAGATTTGACGGAATTGATCATCAGAAAGAACACAGTACAAATAAACAATGATGTAAAATATCAAAATATAAAGAATTACAAGAGTACAGTGCACCAAATGTTCAATTCCTCTATTTTTTTACAAAAAAAAAAAAAAAAAAAACTAATTTCAAGACTATCATTTAAAATTATTTTTATCTGTTGAATGCATGGTGTAGCCATTTGGCAACAAAACTATTTTTAATTAGAAAGTGGTAAAAATTTAGAGTTAAATTTTTTAAAATATTTTCCCATGTTTTCTTATTACATTGACAAATACATATATTTTTTTCTAAGAAAAATAAAAATTCATGCAGTGTAGAGTTAAGTACTACCCATCATTAGAGTTAAAAGGACACCGTTGCGATTAAGTAGTTGTATGGGTGAAAAAATATCGATTCTGCAAAAAGATCTATTAAACAAATGAAGGTAGTAAGAAATAAATTCTGCAGGATAATTGAAGGGTCAGGGGGAAAAACCACGGTAGTCCACTTTTTGTTGAATTTAAACTAATGCTACCACCTGTTAGAAAAATAAGTGTAATTTCGTTTAGTATATGCAATATTCGTGAAAAAACACTGTAGTCCATGTATTATTGTCATTTTAGAACAAGTATACTGGGGAAGTATATGAGTTCGTAAAGTTTATATTTCGTTTTTCTCAAAATGAATCGAATGTGACTACCGTGGTTTTTCCCCCTGACCCTTCAATTGTTTTGGTAATATAGACCAGCAATGAATTGATAAACCTGTTTGTTGAAATGTTTCTTATCATTACAGATCTTGAAAAATCTGCAGAGTTAGCCGATGATGATATTAATAAAAAAAATTTATGCGGATTACTAAACCAATGAGGCATGCTTTTTGCATGAAAGTTGAAGTGTTCTTTTTTATCATACAGATCTGTCGAAAGTTGAGAATATTTAATTTTAAAGGAAATATCCAAAAAGTTAGCAGAATCAATTTCCTCAATGGCCTTATTTAATTGTAGGGTTTGTGGATAAATTAGCTTAAATTCCTCTTCCATATTTTTATTAAAAACAAGAATATCGTTGATATATCTGAAAATGCTGATCCTCTTATTATATTTGACAGTATAGTTGAATTCATAGTAAAAGAGGTATAAGTTAGCTGCTGTGATGGAGTAGTTTGTACCCATGCCAATTCCATGTATTTGTTTAAAAGTAAAATTATTAAAAGTGACAAAGTTATTGAAAATGCAAAAGTGGCAAGGACTGTCGAAAATACTTCTATCGATAACAAGTTCCACTCCGATACTAAAAGAATCATAGATTTTCACGAGAGTAACATATAAGTCTTCTAGTGGAATATTACAAAACAGATTCTCAAAATCAAAAGTATATATAGATGTAGGTGTGGAATTTATTTTACTCTTGATTTCATAGCTGTTACCGATGCACCAGAAATAGCTCGAGAGCATATATTTGTTTTTCAAAAAGGTGTAAATTTGCTTCAACATAGATTGAAGTTTGATGTTAATGCTTTTCCCGAAGCTGTTTGTTGCTGAACAAATAAATCTGAATTTATCGGGGATTTGTGAAACTTGGGCGTTATGAAAATAAATGGTGTACACTGAAAATTTGAAATGGAAAAATTAAATGAGAATTTCGATTAGCAAAGTTTATTAAAAGCAATAAACTGCTTTTAGACAATTTCAGTGCTAAGATTAGACTTGTTATAGTAAAAAGATGAATTAAGTTCTTGTAAGCTATGATACCATAGTTATTTGCTGCCTTATCAATGGGAACAAAAATAAAAAGATCTTTTAATTTAAGTATATATTCAAAATTATGTTTGTCAAGTTCTTGATACTGGTATTCTTTACTGTTGATTTTTGCAGTTAAAAAAGTTTTAAATTCAATGATAATTTTGTCCTTTTATTCTTGGAAGGCTTCAAACGGTGTTGAATTTGAGTATGCAGTGTTTTTAATGTAATTATCCAAGTTCTGTATGAAAATTTTAACTACTTTACTAAAGTTACATTTGGTGTTTAACCTGAATTTCGTTCCGAAATTCATGCGATTTTTAACATTTGTATTTTTTATAATGTTTAAATTACCAGTGATTACGTGTTTGTGATCAGGATCAGTAAAACTAATAAAATAATCGTCCATACACTTACAAGGAATAATAGCTTTTTCGAACACACCAAGCAATATTCCTTGTAAGTGTATGGACGATGATTTGTAAGTGTATGGACGTTGAGTGTTATTTGACTTTTTTGTGAAGTAAATTATAAACAAACGCGTTACTTCCCTTGAAATTTATATGTGATAAGCTGTCAGAAACAATTGTCACTTAAGAGTTTTTACGCCTCTGTGGCTGAGAGGTGGAAAAGCGCTTGATGGGATAGCTCCAGGACTGCAGTTAAAGAGGTTGTTCTTCTTACTACTATTATATATACAAAATTTTGTTTGGATGGATTTATGGATGGAGCAGTCAGTTGATAAGCAGTCGAAAAAATTAACTTTTTAACTAAGCCTTTTTTGAGCCTCTGTCGCCGAGCGACATAAAGCACATGTTCTGACAGCTTCTGGAGCGCAGTAAAATAGGTTATGAGTTACCGGTGTAGTAAGTGTTATTTGACTTTTTTGTGATGCTTGGATTACCACCGCACAATTTACGCCTAAAGGTTGGCTCCGTAGTAATCATGCTTCGAAACATAAACCAACCAAAACTGTGCAACGGTACGCACGCGTTTGGTGGTTAGAAAATTGATGAACAATGTAATTTACGCGACGATATTGAAAGGAAAATTCAAAGGTGAGGAAGTTCTCATTCCGAGGATTCCGATGATTCCAACCGATATGCCGTTTGAATTTAAAAGACTTCAATTTCCGAACCGTCTTGCATTTGTCATGACCACCAACAAATCACAAGGCCAATCCTTAAGAGTTTGTCGTTTGAATCTAGAACATCAGTGTTTGTGGCATGTTCACGGGTCGGAAGACCATCTGCGTTGTTTGTTTTTGCTCCTGATAATAAAACAAAAAATGTAGTGTATCACAAGGTACTTTAGTGAAGAGCAACCTATGTACTTAAATACAGAAACAATAATGAATGATTAAGGGGTGTATGATCCAGGGAAGAAGGGTAAACTCATTCTGGTGCTTTTAGAACTACACACGTACACTGGCAGCTGTATGGCACTTCGCATTGTCCTGCTGATAGATGCCATCATCCTGAGGAAAAACAATGCACATATAGGGGTGGACATGGTCCACAAAGACAGATACGTACTTGTATTAGTTCATCGTGCCTTCCACAATGATGAGTGAGCCCAGAGAATGCCAGGAAAACATTTCCACAGCCCATAATGCTCCCGTCTCCAGCTTGGACCGTTCCGGCAATGGTTGAGGGTGTTTGGTTTTAGAGATTTCACGCCTTATATGCAAAAGTCCATCTACCCGATGGAGTATAAAACGTGATTCATCAGTAAATGTTGTCTCTCAATAAATGTCCAACTGCGGTACTAGCGTGCAAATTCCAGGGTTCATCGTCGATGGGCAGTAGTCATCATAGCTGCATGAACCAGTCTTGTGCTTCGGGAGCCCAGACGCAGCAACGTCCGCTAAATAGTAGTTTGGGAAATGATGTTGGTAGCCCCTTGGTTCATCTGTGGGGTCAGTTGCTCAATGGTAGCCCGTCTATAAACCCGAACGCATCTCCGAAGCCGTCGTTCGCCTCTGTCATCTATGGCTCCTGGTGCACCACATTTTCCACGTCACTGATTTTTGATAGTCCCATTTTGCCATAAACGGTACACTTTTACCACGATGGCAAGCGAACAGCTTTTTAAACATTAATTTGTATTTATTAATTATCAGTTCTTCATTATGTTGGGACTAATGAAAAATTGAAAGTTTGAAAATTTCAACTTTAATTCGTTGGAGTAACTTCGTCATTCTTATAAAAATAGTAAAACATTCTTCCCCAAGAATAATCTTACAGTAGTAACTACTGCAAGTAACCTAAGTTCACATTTTTACAAAAGGATTTAAAACAGTTTACATGGAAGAAGCTCTATTAAATGTTACCTCTCTAATGAAAATCTTTTTTAGTTTTCACAAACAAAATAAAATATGAACGTTCCTCAGGAGCACCTTGAACCCCGGATATCCTCAGGTTTTCCCGCTTAAAATATAACTTGTCTTTAAATCCCGAGAGTATTTTCTCTGTCGGAGCTGAAATTTATCGTTTCGGAATGTTTCAGGAAAGTATCCTAGGACTAGAAAACGGGACATCTATATTCTTTTGCAATCTCACCGTGCTTCATATGTGCAGCTGCCGTTTCCCTTGAGACAGTAACTTTCTTCGTACCTAAAACATTTGCGAAATCATTGAGCTTAGACCTCTCGTACACGCGACTCTCCTTTTAAAGCATTGTTGATGTCATTTTTAGTTGCGTTTGAGTCATTCTTTTGTCCAACTGTCTCTACTTCTTGTCTGTTATCCTCATCAGATATTTGCTTTTTCATAACGCATTGTATGACTCCATTGTTTATGTGTGTTTTAGTCTTAAAAATATACTACATTTGAACACCCAAAAGTGCATGTATGGCAACTAAAAACCAACATTAATTGATTTATTATTATTTATTTAAAACAGTTATTTTAAATTATTGTCGAATATCTGCAGAGTGAAATCCCGTTACAACTAACCTCAAGGAACCACAAATGTTTGTTATCAAAATTTATTTTGTATGAAAAATGCATTCATTTGATACGAATGTTTCTTTGTAGGGAATTCACTAGTTAATTATTTATAATTTTAATTTTATCAATGCATGTACAACGCAGTGAGCTAATTGTGGCATACGCGGGAGAATTTTTTTTTCTTAGCTTTAGTTAGTCTCATAAAACTAATAACTGATATGACCTCCCCTGGATTTAATACCATCATAGACATGTTTTGGCAAAGAGTTTAATAGACTTGCACATATAGTTTTGATTTCGGGGTCTTTGTTCCATATGTCAAAAACATAAAATTAGCTTTTCCATTGTTGTACTGTCAAATTTGAAAAGCCGATTTTTGACGATAGCTCACAAATTTTGAATCGGATTTAAGTCCGGTGAGCTCCCAGTTCAATCAAGTATAGTCAGTTAGTTTTTCCAGCACAAGTTTTTGCAGTGACATGGTGCGCCGTCTTGTCGGAAAACGTGACTTTCTTTCGACTACAGTTTGGCCATGGTTGGAAGTACGTTTTTGGTCAAAATGTTTTCATAGCTGGCAATATTCATCAATCTTTCTACAGGAACAAGAAATTCAGTTCCCGAAACGCTGACACAACCCCAAAACATCTTTTTTGGCGAATACTTGGGCGTTAGATTGATTTGATGCTGACGGAGCGGTTCTCCTTTGCTTATCACAAGCTTAGATCTAAATCCCTGAACCACGAAATGTGTTTCGTCAGAAAACTAAAAATTTTCTCAGTCCTTCTCAGTCCATGTTGTTGTGCCAATTTCACCCTTATTTTCCAACGAGACGTGAGAAATTTCTTTTTATAAGGTCAACGTGCTTTCCACCCGCGTTCTAACAGCCTGCATCGTACTGCTGAAGGTGCAATATCTACGCCAGATGCCAGAAACAGGTCAAAACTAGTTGATTGAGGATTGACAAAACTCATTCGGTGTAAAGTTACATCATCACGAGAGAAGTTAATCTTTTTCTACCGCATTTTCCGATACGGTTGGTTCCATATCCTTCCACACTTCTTGTACTCACTCCACATATTTTACCTATTTCTACTAACGTCTTAAAAGTGTGTTCTTTGAGTGCAATTACTTTAGCATGTGTTTCTGGGCTGATATACTTAACGCTAATTTCTCCCGCAACAAGTGAGCAACTAACACTGCCGAAAAAATTTACATACTTGTGACTTACCAGATGGGTATAAACATCTATTAGTTTGATATTAACTGCCATTTACACTCTAAGTTGATTTTGAGTGCTTATTCGTAGACTTTAATGTGGTAAAACGAAAAAAAAGAGCATTTCTCAATTAATTGCCACACTACTGTATATATATATATATATATATATATATATATATATATATATATATATATATATATATATATATATATATATATATATATATATATATACACTCAGGCACATTGAAAATAGCGACCCAAGAAGAAATCGTCGGATTGATTAGCGACTGCGTCTACAGTGGTGTCAAGCCAGATCAATGTGGAATGTCACACATTGGCAAAAAGTTGTGTTTAGTGATGAGTCTCGGTTTGTTTTAGGGACTGATGATAACCGTGTACGGGTGTGGAGGCGACCAGGTGAGCGGTACAATTACTCCCACACTGTTCTACGTCACACTGCCCGCACAGCTAGTGTAATGGTCTGGGGGGCTAGCTGGTCCAATCTAATTGTGATGCGTGGAAACTTAACCGGCCAACGTTACGTTGATTAAATTTTTCGACCCCATGTTGGACCTTTCCTAAATGGTCTCCCAGGGGCAATTTTCCAGCAAGATAATGCTCGTCCGCATACAGCAAGAGTTGCTCAAGACTTCCTACGTCATTTTCAGACTCTTCCATGGCCGGCCCGCTCCCCGACTTATCCCCTATAAAGCATTTGTGGGATCAGCTAAAACGTCAGATGCTATCGTGTTACTCTGTGCGTGATTTGGAGTTGGCTGTTACAAATTTGTGGACCCATCTGCCTCAGGACAACATCAGGCGTCTAATCAACTCAGTGCCGGACCGTGTGGCGGCATGTATTGTAGCTAGAGGTGGTCCAACGCGCTACTGAAGTTGCTCTGTATTTGTGTCCTTGCACACCCTGTATTCGTTCAATTGTCTTGATTTTGAGATCAAGTGAATCTCTCATCTGTATCATTATGTGTATTAAATTTCATTTCAATCCGATGCTTTCTTCTTGGGTCGCTATTTTCAATGTGCCTGAGTATATATATATATATATATATATATATATATATATATATATATATATATATATATATATATATATATATTAGGGATGCACCGATAAGCAAATTGGCCGATTACCGATTATCGATTAATCGGCTGTAGATAATCGGCCGATTAATCGGCAGAGCCGATTATTGACCAGGATTATTTTTTTAATATTACCAATTTCACCATCGCTGTTTTTTCCCCTTTCTTTTACAATTCCGATTTTAGAAATAGTTACTTATTTATTTCTGAGAGAAGACTTGTTTCTCTATTTTTCGAATTTTCCCAAAATATTTACAAAATTTTATTAAACTTCGTTGAACCAATTTTCATAGTTTTGTGAATAAATTACAGAAACACACTAGTCATGAAAATTATTTTTAAAACAATTGGGGGGAAGCTGTGGTGAGCACTGTAATTTAGGGGTGTTTTTAATTTAAATTTTTTTTAAATTATAAGTAGCCATTTAATTTAGGAACTTTATTCTTTGAAAAGTAGAGCTTAATAAAAGCATTAAGCTATAGAGAAAAGTATCGACACATGAAAAATATTATTCCATTGTTTATATGTGTATATTTATTTAAAATAGGAATATAAAATTATTAAATCATTTATAATAAAGAGCTTTTTTTTTTTTTTTTTTTTTTTTTTTTGTATTTCATTCTTTGTGTTGCGGTGGTATTGAAAGGATAAAAGGAATGAATGAAAACATTTAAACATTGTGCGTTGTGTAAAACCATGTTAAGGGTGATGCATGAATGAAACCAATAATGATGAAACTAAGTTTTTGACTTACCGTACTTGTTTATTCACATCTCACACAAAATGAATTATATGAAGAAATAGAATGATTCACAGATGATCTCCAGTATGATGCAGTTGTATTCTATCAGTTCAATATTAGTTCATATCATATAGAGTTCCTCGTGGCCTAGATTAGGCCTATCGGATATCGATCACTGGAGTCCTAATTTTTTTGAATCCCGATACATCCAGGATTCATTCTGTAGCACAAACAATAATATAGTCTTGAGTAAATAGTTGATCACACTTTTCGATGTAGTTGAAATTATTTTTGCATTCTATCGCAGGAATTTTTTCTTACGCCTCTTCCAAACACATCTTAGCTTTTCGAGGGGGGAGAGAGCGCACACAGCACCAACACCTTCCATCTTAGCAACTCCGCAAAAAACGGGGGAGAAAAAAAGATGACTTGCAATATCTTTCTGGAGAGAGACCGTCCTGGATTCCCATTGGCTCTTTTCCCCAGACAAGAGCAGTCTCGAACTCAGATGGTGGTTGACAAGCCATACACATGAAAACAGCGTCCCCTCTTCAACCTCCGCAAAAAGAATCCTGGATTCCCATTGGCTCTTTTCCCCAGACAAGAGCCAGTCTCGAACTCAGATGGTGGTTGACAAGCCATACAGATGAAAACAGCGTCTCACCTCTTCAAAACTCCGGCAGCAAAGGAAGAAGTGAAGATACACAGCCGAGAGGAATGACTGCTGCTGAAGTGAAGGCATCTGCGATGTTTGTTTACATGGGGAAGGTGCACTGCAAGGGTTTGTTGCCGTGTGTTGGCGTAGGATTAATGAGGAATGTGAAAGTCTTTCTTTCACATCTCTACCCCCCGGCAGAGAAAAAGTGGCGTGTAACGTATGCATATATGTGTGATGAAATCAATTTTCAAATGGACCAAAAACATTCATTATCATAACATAATTTAAAAAATTGGTAAGTCAAAATCAAAACATTAATGAAACACAATCTGAAAATTTGGTAAGTCAAAATCAAAACATTATTGAAACACAATCTGAAAATTTGGTAAGTCAAAATCAAAACATTATTGGTTTCACCCCAGCCTTTTCAAGAATCACCTCAGATCCAAAGAAGAATGATCAACCAAAAAAATTTTTTTTTTTACCAAATATGAATCATTAATTTATAAATTTCAAAGAAAAACTGCTTTTACTCTCTCATAATAGCAATGAACATGTTTTTTCCTTTTTGAATTACTACAGTATGTACACATGATAGATAAAATTGAAGCAATTGTCTAAAATAACTCTTAGCAGTACCAGCCTAACTAAAAATTACAATTCTGAGGTCGCGAGTCTCAGAAATAAAGACATTCAACTTATTATTTCACCACATGTAATACACAATTGAGCAAAACAACAGCAAGAAATTCAAACTTCATTACAATACATATTTCAATTTTATTCAAACTCTTTTCTTCTCTCTTCTTTTTTTTTTTTTTTTTTTTGAATTAATTAGCACTAAAAATTTTACTAAAATGCAGTTTGATTGGCTTCTCGGTTGAATCATTAACATTTTGAACCAGATAGTTGTTATTTCTAAATTTTTTGGTTATGAAATAAGGGCCTTTATACTTTGGCATAAAAACATATGGCTTGTGAAAATTTTTTATGAAGACCCTATCGCCATCCTTAAATTCAGTGACTTTTCTGCCTTTGAGTTGACTTTTGTGCTGATCAAAAAACTTTGCTTCATTTTCAACAACTAAGGCTTTATTTTCCTTAGAGGATTCATTAATTTGTTTGATATATTTGTCGTATTGAGGGCCTACAATTGGATCAGAAAAAATATTCATAGGAGTATTAATTTCCCTACCGAAAAATAGTTGGGCAGGAGAAAAATTGGTAACGCTATGAACACTGGCATTGTAGTGCAGTTTAAACAATAGAAGTTTCTGAGACCATTCGAAGGTATTTTCTGAAATAGATGCTATTGACTCCTTTAAAATTCGGTGGCACCTTTCCACCAAGCCGTTCGTCGAAGGTAAATAAATGGATGATTTCCTATGATCTATATTTAAACTCTTGAAAAATGACTCGATTTCGTCCGAAATGAAGTTCTTAGCATTGTCGGAAAGAATTACTTTGGGAATACCATAGCTTGAAAAATAATCATTCAGACACCTAATAATTACAGATGATGTTATACTGCTTAGGGCATAAGTTTCCAAAAATCTTGAATACTGATCTAGAATTGTTAAAATAAAAAATTTCCCATCTGTGGAACGACACAATTTCCCCACACAATCTATTGAAAGACTCTGTCCACTAACCAATCCAGATTTTGAAATGAATTCAGGTTTTGATTTACTTGGTTTGGGCTTGTTAGCTAAACAACTCTCACAAGACTTACAGAATGCTTTGACTTTAGAAAACATGGAGGGAAAGTAGTACAACTTTTTCAGAAAATTGTAGGTTTTTTGAGTGCCAAAATGCGGTATATAAGCATTTTCAATACAAGGAATAACTAACTTTGATGGGATGTAAATTCTTTTGACAGTTTGTGTTTTACCTCTTCTCTTAATTTTAATGCATTTCTGTAAAATGTTATCCTCATTGACACAAAATTCTTTAGAAAAATTCCCCTCATTGTTTTTAAGCTTGTCTATGATGTCTAGAACATCTTTATCCTGTTGTTGTTCCTGAAAAATTATTTGATTCGAAAGATCATGTTTAGGCTGAAAAAGGTTTAAATTGTTTGTAGTTAATTCCTCATCATACACTCTACTCAAATAATCAGAAGGATTTAATGAACCTTCAATGTGTTCAATGTTGTATGTGAAATCCTGTAGAAAAAGCATCCACCTACACACTATGTCAGGCTGTTTGTCTAGTTGAATAAAATTGGTCAAGGTTTTAGCATCGGTAAGAATGGTGAATGGAATACCTAGCAATTGTTCTCTGAAGTGTTTAACAGATGCAAAAATGGCATAAAGCTCCCTTCGGATTGAGGGATACCTCGACTCAGCAGGAGATAACTTTTTTGAATAGAATTCTATTGGGACAAAAACATCATTAACTCTTTGCATCAGGATTGCCGACAAGGCCTCCCGACTAGCATCAGTCACTAAAAAAATAGGAGCATTTGGAGTAAAAGATTTAAGTGTGGGTTTCTTAAGGATGATGTCCTGAATCTGATCAAAAGCATCTTGACATTCATGAGACCAGAAGAAAGGAACATTTTTCTTAGTTAAATTTACAATGGGTGAAACAATTTCTGCATATTTATGAATTAAGTGTCTAAAATAGTTGGTCATGCCCAAGAAGGTTTGAACTTGTTTCATATTCTTGGGAATAGGAAATTTTGTCACTTTGTTGATATTGTTTTCAGATGGAGAGAACCCATTACTATTAACAGTATATCCTAGGTAATTTATGCTTGGTTTGCATAGTTGCAATTTCTTAGGATCCAGGGTGAGATTGAAAAGTTTAAGTCTGTCGAAAACAGTTTGCAAAATCTCCATTTGCTCTTGGATAGACTGGGACGCAATTATGATGTCATCCAGAAAGAATTGTAAATTGGAACCTTTTAAGTGGCCTAGGGCTTTAGAAATCAGCATGTGAAAATATGAAGTACTTAGTCGACTACCAAAAGGCAAACGAGTAGGTTGAAAATTTCCTAACTCTGAACAAAAAGCCAACTTTTCCCTGTCCTGTGGTCTTAATTTGATTTGAAAAAAAGCAGCCTTTAAATCCAAAACACAGTAAAGCTTCTTTCCAGCAATGTTTTGAATAATGTCATTAATTTTTGGCAAACAAATCTTGTAAGGTTCAGTGATAGCATTAAGAAGTCTGTAGTCGACAACCATGCGGAATTTTAAATTTTGTTCTGGCTCATTAGTGTTTGGAGTTTTGCGAACAAAAATAATTGGAAAACAATAGTTGGATTTGGTCTCTTCAATTATACCTGCCTCCAATAACTGCTTAATCTCTTGTTGGGCAAAAGCATGAGCAATTCTAGGAATGGGGTAGGGTTTCGATTGTAAAGGAAATTCATGTAAGGTTTTGAATTCAGGAATTACAGCATCTGTACAACCTAAGGTCTTATAGGATTTGGAAAAAACAGGATAATTGTCCATGAGTAGTTTCTGCATTTTAACTCTGTCACATTCATTTAAGTGATTTAAATCAAAATCATGGATAGAGAGTTCATCTTTTCTTAAGTTCAAAATTTCCTGCATATTTAAATGATTAATTTGTAAAACTTCGGTTTGATTGGTTGACTGTATTATGTCATTTTCAAAAAATTCCTGCACAGAACCTAAATTCTGACCCTTTTGAATAACAAGATCATTGTTTGAAGTGTTTTCAATAATGATGGAAAAACTATTTGAATCCTTCGCATAATGAATAGAGTCCAGCATACTGCATGATATTTTTATATTGCCAGGAGAAAAAATTAATAATTTAGAGTTTTTGAGCTCCTTAGGGGTCCTAAGGCTGATAATCTCAAATGAGTTAGATTTAATTCTGAGATTAGAGGGAGATTTGATTTTGATTATGTTGTCAGATTTATTACAATTTTGGGATTTGTAACAGGATTCAACAGTGGTTTCATCAGAATTGACCACATTCATAGTTTGATTGGAGTTTGATGTCATAAAATGCAATGTGGTTTTGTCCGAAATGATTCTCTTATTTACAGAATCCAAGATAATTTTGTTCCGGTGAAAAAAATCATACCCAAGAATTATGCTGTAGTTGGAGTTCCAATTAAAATTGGTAACAAAAAATAAACCAGAGAACCATTTGTCTTGGATTTTGAATTTAAGGTCTATGGCTGATGAGTAGGGAACATAGTCATTATTAATTGTTTTGATTCGAATAGATCTGGACACATAATGGATTTCAGTAGTCTGTTTCATTTTTGTTAGAGCTTCTTGCTGAATGAGTGATAAGTTTGCACCACTATCTAAAAGTGCTTCATAATGGTTAGAAGCCACAGTAATTTGAATAATGGGTAAAGAATTGTCTGAATTAGTACAGGACATTACGACCTTAACATTAGACTCGTACTGAACATTCGCAAAATTTTTAATGTTGTTGCTGTTCTGTGGTGAGCTGTCAAGCTGCCCCCTATCAATATTCTCTAGTTTGGAAACATTTGAGTTGAGATTCGAATTCATTTTTTGTGCATCAAAATTGACATAATCAGAATTAGCCCATCTACTAGTACTGCCAAATTTTAGGTCAGTGGTAGCATTTGTTTGGTTTTTGCCCACTGCCTGCTTTTTGTCATATTCTGAGTGGGACATAGTTTGATTAGTTTGTACATTTGATGAAAAAGGTAAGGTAGAAGACCCTGTCGCCATCCTTAAATTCAGTGACTTTTCTGCCTTTGAGTTGACTTTTGTGCTGATCAAAAAACTTTGCTTCATTTTCAACAACTAAGGCTTTATTTTCCTTAGAGGATTCATTAATTTGTTTGATATATTTGTCGTATTGAGGGCCTACAATTGGATCAGAAAAAATATTCATAGGAGTATTAATTTCCCTACCGAAAAATAGTTGGGCAGGAGAAAAATTGGTAACGCTATGAACACTGGCATTGTAGTGCAGTTTAAACAATAGAAGTTTCTGAGACCATTCGAAGGTATTTTCTGAAATAGATGCTATTGACTCCTTTAAAATTCGGTGGCACCTTTCCACCAAGCCGTTCGTCGAAGGTAAATAAATGGATGATTTCCTATGATCTATATTTAAACTCTTGAAAAATGACTCGATTTCGTCCGAAATGAAGTTCTTAGCATTGTCGGAAAGAATTACTTTGGGAATACCATAGCTTGAAAAATAATCATTCAGACACCTAATAATTACAGATGATGTTATACTGCTTAGGGCATAAGTTTCCAAAAATCTTGAATACTGATCTAGAATTGTTAAAATAAAAAATTTCCCATCCTGGTCACGGCACCATTTTTATGTTGCGGTGGTATTGAAAGGATAAAAGGAATGAATGAAAACATTTAAACATTGTGCGTTGTGTAAAACCATGTTAAGGGTGATGCATGAATGAAACCAATAATGATGAAACTAAGTTTTTGACTTACCGTACTTGTTTATTCACATCTCACACAAAATGAATTATATGAAGAAAAGGAATGATTACAGATGATCTCCAGTATGATGCAGTTGGCTATTCAGTTCGATAGTTCATCATTGATAATTTTAGAGTTCCTCGTGGCCTAGATTAGGCCTATCGGATATCAATCACTGGAGTCCTAATTTTTGAATCCCGACACATCCAGGATTTATTCTGTAGCACAAACAATAATATAGTCTTGAGTAAATAGTTGATCACCCTTTTCGGTGTAGTTGAAATTATTTTTATATTCTATCGCCGGAATTTTTTCTTACGCCTCTTCCAAACACATATTAACTTTTCGAGGGGGGAGAGCGCGCACACAGCACCCACACCTTCCATCTTAGCAACAACGCCAAAAACGGGGGAGAAAAAAAGATGACTTGCAAGATTCCTTCTGGAGAGAGACCGTCCTGGATTCCCATTGGCTCTTTTCCCCAGACAAGAGCCAGTCTCGAACTCAGATGGTGGTTGACAAGCCATACACATGAAAACAGCGTCTCACCTCTTCAATCCTCCGGCAGCAAAGGAAGAAGTGAAGATACACAGCCTAGAGGAATGACTGCTGCTGAAGTGAAGACATCTGCGATGTTTGTTTACATGGGGAAGGTGCACTGCAAGGGTTTGTTGCCGTGTGTTGGCGTAGGATCAATGAGGAATGTGAAAGTCTTTCTTTCACACTTTGAATAACTTGTTTTTTTATACTCACTACAGTGCTACATGTTATACTTGTATTTGCAGAAAATTATTTATTTCTTGTTTATAAATGTATCGATCGTAGTTTCTTGTTCAAGCATATTTGGAGTAATTTTGTATTCAACATCTTTCTGCCCTTGATTAGTAACATTTGACTGATTATAAATGAAATGAACTATTCATAATTTCGCATTCTAACTTAAAAGCTCATGAATTCAACATTGGATTATCTTTAAATATTCCAATCAGTTTTGAGCATTGTATGAACTATTTGCATTGTTTTTACCCTGTACACAATTTCATACTGCATGTCATAGTAAGGATTGCAGAAAACTACGTTTATTTACTGTTAATAAAAACATTTATCATAGTTTCTTTGCGAAGGTATACTTTAAAAAATAATATTGAAAAAAAAAAAATCGCCGATTAATCGGTAAGATTTTGCCGATTATTAATAATCGGCAACGTGGCCGATTATGGCCGATTAATCGGCACTGCCAATTAATCGGTGCATCCCTAATATATATATATATATATATATATATATATATATATATATATATATATATATATATATATACAGGGTGTCCACTCCTATCGTGGACCAATAGCTAATTTCTAAACCGTTAGAGATACGCATATAGTTCCTTTAGGAAAAAATCTCCAAATTACGAAAGGAATTTTGGGTCCATTCAATGTTTTTCAAAAAATCAAATTTTGAAAGAGTTACGAAATTTAAATTTTTATACAGCCCCCCAGTCCTATCAATCATATTTAGTAAAACATTCTTGACACTGTAACGTTTAAAACTAAAAAAAAATCACTGTTCTACCATAAAAATTGACCGAGGTATGACGTTTTGAAAAATCAAGATTTTGAAGGATTTCGCATACGGTCGGCCTCCGCGACTCTCTCTGAGTGGGCCTGGAACAAGTGTTACCGCGGCCATTCGACCCCTGAGCTAAGCGATGGGAGAAAATTTGTTTCTTCACTGTTTGGGTCAGCTTTAAACGTTGTATTGATTACTCATCGCACGTGTTTCTAAATTTCGAGCTGTGCAATTCCTTGTTTGAAATCGTTTTTTATCTAGATTACGAATACAGAATTAAGTCCCAAGACATCGATGTTCATGTGAGTACCTAACGAGTTTAATTTGTCTTTAAAAACTGCATTTTTTTAAAGCAAAATATAATTTTATGATTTGTCGTATAAGTTAAGCCTTATGCAAGTCCACGTTTATCACAAAGTTCAGAAAATAATGTTTTCAAATGAGGTTTGCAGTTTTTATTTCAAATAATTTATTTTGTATGCTAGAAATTTTTTGCATTAATGATTACTAAAAATATTTTGCAGCTGAAAATATTTTAAATAGAAATTCTGTTGATTAATAATCACTAAAAATAAATTTAAATTCCCTAAAAAATTTTTAAAACTTTTTTTCCTAAATTGAAGAAGAAATACTGCCACTGGTAATGCATAAAAGCAGGGGTGTCCATCCCCCTCAAGCTCAATGGCGCAAACAGCCCCCCCAAATTTTTCACAATCCTCTTTTTTATTAAATTTATTATTTGTTTTATATTATGTATTTATTTATTTAAATATTATTTATTTATTTTTTTAAATTATAGCTATTATTTTTTTATTTACTATTAATTTTTTAAAAATACTAATTATGATCGGAATAGAATCGCTTTTGTTTTGTTTTAGACATTCCAAGCACACACACAGGAAATAAATGAATGAAAAATTATAATAACGAAATAAAAGAAATAATTTAAATTGAAAAAAATAATAAATGAATAATTTTTATTTTAAAAAAATCAGAAAGAATTTAAATTAAAAAAATAAATTAATGAATAATTTAAATAAATAAATACATAAATTAGTTTTAAAAATCCCCCCCAAAAATTTTGATGGCGCAACTTGCTCCATAATCCCCCCTTGTGGGCACCCCTGCATAAAAGTAATGCATAAAAATAACTAAATATTCCCAAATTGAGGATTTATTTAGATATCTTGAAAATTTGGTAAATGAGAAAACACAGGTATTTCTTGACGAGATATTAAGTAAGTTGCAGCAATTTCTGGTAGAAGCAGATGAAAATGAGGAGCCCATTATTTCTGCGGTGAAAATTTATCACGAACAATTAAAATTGTTAACTTTATCTCCACAATCTAGAAGATATTCTCCATTCATGCTATCATGGGCGTTTTCCGTGTTTGCTAAATCTTCGTCAGTGTATAATGAGCTAAGATCCTGTGGTATCTTCGTGTTGCCGAGTGAAAGATATCTTAGAAAAATATCTTCGGTATTGTCATTAACGAAGAATCAGGATGGGACCGAATACAAAAAATATTTAACAGAAAAATGTTTAAAACTACATGCTGATGAAACTACAGTGAATTTGCTTCTTGATGAAATCATTATAAGACCCCACATCAGCTACCATTCCAATTCTCTAACTGGCTTAAGTGTCAATAAAAATTTAGAAAAACCTTCGAGTGTGCAAACATTTATGATTTCCTCAATTTTCTCCCAAAACAGAGCAGTTTAAACTCAAAACAAATATATAAATATACACTGATCATGATTAAATAATAAATTGTAGTTAACTAAATGCATACGCAAATACAAAAATCGTAAGCGTTGAGAAAACGATACAAGAGAGAATGTTAAACGTCTAGTTCGGCGAAAAGCAACCATCGCTTAGTTAGTTTCGCTTCTACCTTGTTCCAGGCCCACTTAGAGAGAGTCGCGGAGGCCCCGATACGGTCCCTCTAGTGATCTCTCGATGATGTCATGAAATAATGCAAAATCTTGATTTTTCAAAACGTCATAACTCGGTCAATTTTTGTGGTAGAAGAGTGATTTTTTTTTAGTTTTAAACGTTACAGTGTCAAGAATGTTTTACTAAATATGATTGATAGGACTGGGGGGCTGTATAAAAATTTAAATTTCGTAACTCTTTCAAAATTTGATTTTTTGAAAAACATTGAATAGACCCAAAATTCCTTTCGTAATTTGGAGATTTTTTCCTAAATGAACTATATGCGTATCTCTAACGGTTTAGAAATTAGCTATTGGTCCACGATAGGAGTGGACACCCTGTATATATATATATATATATATATATATATATATATATATATATATATATATATATATATATATATATATATATATATAACTAAATATATATATATATATATATATATATATATATATATATATATATATATATATATATATATATATAACTAAATATATATATATATATATATATATAACTAAATATATATATATATATATATATATGTATATATATATATATATATATAACTAAATATATATATATATATATATATATATATATATATATATATATATATATATATATATATATATATATATATATATATATATATATATATATATAGGGTGTTTCAAGTTAACCGTCATGACCTTTATTTCCTCAACCGTTCGTCCTAAATGTATACTTCCATTTGCAAAATTGCTCGAAATAAGGAGGAGAGTTAAGATATGGAAAGTTTGAAGCGAAAAATATAATTGGTTAAGAAATAAAAAAAAATAACTTTTTATAGGGGCTCCAGGCCCCCGAACTTATATTTAGAGAAATAATCTCCATTGAAAAATAATACTAACACAAAAAAAAGACATTTGTGCGATCAAAATCCATAGAGAAATGAAACATGAAACTTTATGATTTATACCACTTTACACTAGCGTTATTTTGAGTGATTTTGGGGGCTATATATATAAACGCAAAATTCGCACCATTCAGAGTTCTTTCATGACAAAATATTCTTTATTTTCCAAAAATATATTTAACTGCAAAAGTTATTCAACATGGAAATTAAAATACGAAAAAAATGAATAAGAAAGAATGAAAATGTCTTGCTGAATTCGCGAATATAAATTTACCGACTGTATAGTGATTGCTTGAAATAACGTAATCCTTTCACTGCAGAATAAAATCGGCTTAACTAGATGCATTTCGTTAAGGCTTGAAGTTACGATGTACACTACGGAACATTATGTAGAAATGGTTTTGCTTTACGGACAATGTAATCGCAATGTATATTATTTCTTAGATTCTACATATTTCGTGTGTTTAATAACTATCTTTGTATAAAATTGTATAATAATTTACCTTGTCTTGTTATGTTTTTTAGTTTTGTATCATCTGTATTTATTTTTGAATACAATGAGAAGCGAATATTTTCTGACATGGACGAAACAAATTTCATTATCGTCCCTAATCTAAAAGCTCGTTATTCATCTGGCAGGGCGAAAGTTTTCTTTTGTCAATTTGCTTACGGGCCCTGCGCATTTAAAACTCGAATATCTCCGCAAATTTTGATCGCACAAATGTCATTTTTTTGTGTTAGTATTATTTTTCAATGGAGATTCTTTCCCTAAATATAAGTTTGGGGACCCGGAGTGCCTATAAAAAGTTAGATTTCGTATTTTTTGACTGAAGTATTTTTTCGGTTCAAACTTTTAATATTTTG
>JAXGGA010000720.1:0-194224 GCA_038373865.1 Uloborus plumipes | reverse complement strand
TGCATAGAGCACATTTTCAGGAATAACTTCCTAAAATGTTGAAGATAAAACAGCAAAAAATTTTCAGGATATCAAAACATGTGCATTCGATTAATCTTAGCATATACTAAAGAGCTAATTATGATTTTTGCTTACTAACTCATGTTTGGTTGTCATGTATGTATACAGTAATTTAAAACAAGCAATATATTGCTTTTTCATTCTTTTGATATACAAATATATAAACTTATAGCGTAAAATAAATTAAATCAACAAGCCAAAATTAAAAGCACAGCTTTTGTTCGATGAACTTCCCTCAGGAAGTTAAGCAAAATTGACTTATTTTCGCAAAAGAAAGAAGCAACTAAATGATAGAAAAATATTCTACAGAGCTGAATTCAAACGATGCAATGGAGTCAATTCACCGCTAGAGGGCCGCACACTAGACGTCACGTGTCGACTAGGATTGCTATTCTGTTAACATGCTTTCGTATTGAGTTTTAACTGGAGTTGGCAGATCAAAATTAGTTTGCTTTGGCTATTTACGCTATTTTTGTAATTAATAATATAGTACTTACGTTTAGTTTAATCTTTTTCATTGTGATTTAGGTCAGATTGATTTAGTTTTAGTGTCTTATTTAGAGTTGACTTTTCCTGTTTTTTACTTCGTAATATTTGTTATTAGTTTATTTCTCTCTGAATTTTTCTTAGCATGAGAGAGGTAATTTTAGAATAAAATTGTAAGTGTCAGTTAAGAGTCTAAAAACAGCATAAAAAGTTGTTTTTAATTTATTTTTAAAAAATGTTCTTTGTAATGAATACATATTTTAAATTTCTCCTAGTATAGTAAAATGACTTTCTGCTAAAATTGAAATTGACTTTTTCTAAAATATATGCATTTATATAAACATTATTTTGTGTGTGAATATATTGGGCAAATACAATTAAAATACCCATGGTTTTGTAAGCAAAAATATAGGACGTAATGTGAAACTTCTGTTTTGCTTTATTTCTTTTCTTTTCTTTCTTTTTTTTCACTAATCAAATTAGCTTTATAATTTGTTTTCTTTGTCTACAATAGAACCATTAAATATATACTCAGTCATATATTTATGCGATCTGTTTTTAAGAAATTTTAATTCTGCCATTACGAAACTAAGAATATTTAGATTTTATACATAAAAGTACCATCCAATGAAATTGTAAATGTTAGGTGGTATATAAGTAATGTTTCACGCTACCAAAATTTTTAATCAAATGCATTTTATACATAGTAATAAATTAGTACTGGATAAAACAGTAAAAGTTTTGTCAATTAATAACAATAGTTGATGATTAAATTACAACTGTACGTTTTAGCAATATATGTATATTTTTCAGCTATTTGCTTCTTGAATTCTTCGATAAAGATTTTTTTTTTCAACGACATACAACAGGTTTGTGCTTTTAAACATTTTTTTATTATATGTATACGGAGAAACAGTAGCGTACATAGTGCCCCACGGGGGGAGGGCTCACAATGTTTCAGGGCGTGCAATACGGAAAAATAGCACTACACGGATTTTTTTTTTTTTTTTGTTTTTTTGTCAATCGTTTAATAGAGGGGGGGGGGGTGAGAATGGACACGTACAGATCTTGCGAGGGAGCTCACCGAAGTCTATTCACGTTAATGCTGAGAAAAATGTCAGCACAATAATGGGATGAAAACATTGCGAAATGAATTTCCAGTTCCTTCCTGTTTTACAAGAAAAAATATTTTATTAGAGTGGTTAATAGCAAAATGAATGCTTTAAAATGAAAATCGCAAAATAACAGTTGAAATCATTAGTTTTCTTTGAAACAGAAGATTTATATTTTTTTTTCAACCTATATTAACTAAAGTATATTTTCTCCGCAGAGCAACGGTCAGACCCAGGTCTTTTAAATATTGGCCAGAGAAATATTCATAGACACTAAATAATTCATTTATGCTACATGTTTTTATCTATAAATTTTAAGTAGTAAAGGAAGTAGTAAAATGAAGATTTGGCTGAAATATGCTTTTTTTAATGAAATGTAAAATAATGAAAATAATAAAAATATAATAACAAATAATAATAGTTATAAATAAAGACAATAAACTACGTGGACTTTTTTCTCCATGTAATTTTCGAAAAACTTCTATTGTTCTGCGTTGTATATTTATGTACCTGTTAGGAAAATTTGTACTAATTAGAAATGCTACATTGTTTTATTTTTTTGTTTTTTTGCAAGAAGAAGAAAAGAAAATTTATTTTGCAAACTTACATGGACATTTAAAAAAAAGTTAACAACTTTATTAATCTGCAACTTATCTGTAGAGCTTCGTTGGTTGATTTGTATTAGCTGGGGATTTCATATATTTCAATGTTATGTAAAATTTATGAAAACATTTGGAGGGAAACAATTTAATTTTCAAAAAAAAAAAAAAAAAACAGCACTTAGACTCGATGAAGCATTTAAACACTTTAAATATCTCCTTTTCTTTTCTGTCTTAAAAAATAATTTTGTAGAGGTCGCACCTTGTTTTATTAGTACTCTTTTGTGAAATTTTGACACTTAAAGCATTCTTCATCGAAATAATCTGCAAAAAACAATGATTTTTTTACCGTAAGTTTTCTCATTTTATTTTTATGAACAAAACTTTTAAATGATCCTTATTTGTATGAGGAAATATGAAAAATAACTTCTCTTTGCAATTGACTTCAATTGCAACCTTAGTGCATCCACAAGCAACACATTTTGTTTAGAAAAAGAACGGTTCTTCAGTAATGCTTTTCAACGCTTCATCCCCGTTGCTTACATCGGCTTCCCAGTTGACACGTGACCTAGCGCGACCTGTGACGTTGCGTGAAGGGACTCCATTGAAGGAACGGCACCAACGTCTAAGATCTTAACAAAAATTGAGGCTGTTTCTTCGATATTGGAACAAGGCGAGTCAAGCATGTGTTTTATTTTTATGCATATTCAAACTTCTATTATAAGCACACTCTCCTATACACCAATAACCAAAAGTAAAGAAGAGATTTTAAAAGATACCAGAAGAGAGATGATTATTATTTATTGTAAACAGTGCTAGACATTCCTGGCCCTCAAATAAATCAAGAGGACAATATTACTTTCTAGAAATGCTGATATGCTAATTGTTTTCTCATTAATGAACGACAGTACAGAATTACTATTTAATAAATCGTGAAATTAAATCCTTTAAAGCATGACTCATTTTACCCCACGCTATGGTGGTAAAATGAGTCATTGACAACACATTTTCTAACTTATTTATCGGTATCAATATTTTGTTTTTTCAGAGATATTTCCCTTTAAATGTCCTGAGGAAGAGTCATTTGCATAGCTGAGCAGTTTATTCACTGGTTGAATTAATATATTTTTTACTGTCAAAGCCCGATTGTATAAGTGCTCTTTTTTGACCCATTTTACCCCACCTGACCCTAATCAGGGGTGAAAATCTTCCGCGGATCCGCGATTTTCCGCTTTTTGTATTTTTTCGTTCTTTCCGCGATCAAAGCCGCAGAAAGTAAGTTTTTTTTGCGAACTTATTTTTCTTAAAATTAAATTATTTTAAAATGATTTGCTTAAAATTGATCAGAGATGCCTTCTGTAATGTTACTTTGCAAAAGTAAAGTCAAGTAAGGTCGTATTTTGTTCACATATCTGCAAAATATTCCATAAACAGGACGTTAAATAACTTAATATATCAACGGCGAACTATTTTAAGCCTAAAATGTATGTAAACTATTACAAGTAAGAGTTTTAAGCAGATAAAAATGGAAAAAAATTGGTAAAAAAAACCTGGGCATAAATGGGTTAACTTGTGAAAAACAGCTTTAGTAAAATGATATACCTATTACGGGTTTTTGTATGCAGTAACTAACAAGCGTCCCGGTTTTAGGCTACTGGGCATAAATGGGTTAATGTAATTTGTATGTTTATTTGATCTGTTTCTTAAATACAGTATATATTTTTCAAAAAATGATAAGTTTTATTTTATGTTTATTTTAGAATAACCAAATTTTATTCAGGCTCGGAAATAAAGTACTTTCTACTCTCTTACCTGCTATAGTTTGTGCAGTGGGTATAGCCAGAGAGGTTACTGATCTAGTGCGATAGATTCTTTCCAAACTTTTTTTAAACTTGTATTTCTATTGAAACAAAATTCTTTTTTTATTTGAGCTCCAATCGTGCACAAAAACTTTGCATTGGAATATTTATTAATTTACTGTTGTGTAATAACAAATTATTGCGAGTATTTAAAGATATAAAACATTAATCATAAAATTAGGAAGTAACGAAAAGAAGAAAAAAAGAAGTAAACTGCAATTAAAAATACTTCTCAGCCAGATTGAAGTTTCCATGTTTTCTTTTTCACAAATCATATCTTAGCGTCGAAACAAATTTCAATTTTTAAGAAAGTGGTTGGTCTTTCACATGCTTCACCGGTGGCGTAGCGAACGTCGGTATTTGAAGATCATGATTCTCGCCGCCTCCACAAGCTATACTATAACCTTCGCCTAGAATTGCCTAGAAATGCAAGTTTATAATTTCCATTTCGAAAAGTGTTAGAAAGAGAGCGCCCATCCCCATGCCGTACACCTCACTATGTTGCCCAAAATCGTATATTAAAACTTCATTTTTCAAGAAATTATCACCAAGTAAAAACAGCTTGAAATTGTATCCTTGAGTCTAATTTCAGAATACTTTCCGAATGGATTTCTAGATTACTTTTCACCTAACGTCTCCAAAAGTAGCCTAAAACTGCGTCGCCTAATTATCAAATTTCGAAAGCAATGGGGAACTTCCCCTCAAAAGTTACCATCGATAACTGAAATATTTACAAATAGAACAGAAAAGAATACTAAGAATCTTTCAAATTTTCTGAGGGAGGGTCGTGAATCCTCCCTTTCCAAAGATAGTCTGAAAGGGACTTGAGTTTTGAAGAACGTTTCGGGGAGAGAATCTTGAACCCCTTATTTCCGCTCACAAAACAAATCCTCGTGTTGCATTTTTAAAACTTAACGTAGAACAATAACCGAATTTCAACCTCTGAATTCTTAAAATCATCAAAAAAAAAAAAGAATTACATCTTAAAGATTTTTATTCTGAAAAATTTCTAAACAATTTCACCAAAATCACGTTCTTTGAGTGTCCAATGTCACCTGTAAAACGATAGCTTGCAATTGCATTTTTCTGAGTTCAATGTTGTAAAATTTCTTGAGAGCTTCCGAACCATCAAATTCCTTTAAAGACATCTAAGATAGCCTGAAATTGCATTTTTAAAAGCTTAATTTTAAAAAATTTCCTTGAATTGCCCTCGACTGTCTTACGTGAGCAAAGAATTTACACATTTTTTGATTTTGCTAAAGCAGCAGCTTTGTTCAATCACAACTGTTTGAAACAAATTTTATTCTTATAAGCAGCGGTACCAGTGGTTAATATTTTTCTTTTTCCGGCAAAAAAAAAAAAAAAGTAAAGCGTTGATATTTTGTTGCTGAAAAAGTTGCTCGTGGTGACGAAAAATGTCTAGGTGCATAAAATATTTCCCCATCTTCGTCTAAATAAAAGTAATGCATGTCATTTTCAGTGACATTTGTCAACTCTTAACCTTGAAATTATATTATCTTTAGTCGACTTATGTCATTCTTCGGCACGTAATGCATGATTTACCGTTGGTCTTCGTTCCGATTTAGAAGTAAAGATATAGAAGTGCTTTAACCTCTATGTTATTTGATCAGGTGTTCCCAAAACTAAACTGAGTCTGCCTTCATAAGAAAAAAAGCCCTATCTCCGAGGTGAAAAGATGTTTGGGAAAACTGGAAGACATAAATTTTTAATCTTCGTCAATGTTGTAATATTTAACCCTCGTGGGTCCCTCCCATTTCAGTTACACTCAAGACCCTTGGGGTCATAAATGACCCCAATGCTTCTTTTAATTAATTTATTATGATTATTGAATGTTACATGCATTATTTAAGTTCACACACTTTTTAATGCTAAAAAAATAATATAAAATGACACAATCAAAGTAAAATTTAGTTTATGCACTAAAAATTTAAATTTTAGAGCAAAACTTACAATAACTGTAGATTTATTTACAACTGTTACAGACCTGAAAAAACAGGATTTTTTGCAAGGGAATTTCAAACACTTATGATATTTTTCGATGCATTTTCTGTCCAGATCTCTTGGACAAAAGTTGCAACGTCCTCTTTTTTTGGCATTCTGGGGGAGTGACCCCAAGGGTCTTGTGTGCAAAAAAATGCAATTCGGGAAAAATAAAACACAATAATAGCATTATTTTGAATAGAAAACTAGAAGAATAAAAGCCACAAAATGCCATTAAAAACAAATGGTTGATTAACAAGATATAGTTAACAGAAATTGCATTGGGGTCACATATGACCCCAAGGAACCCACGAGGGTTAAGAAAAATTAAGCTAATGATTAAAATCCTTCAGGAACAAAATTTTAAACTTCTTTGATAACTATATCTTTGAACAAACAACAAAAAACATGCCAAAATGTATTGCAGCAAAATTTGGATTTAGGGCCTTTTAAACTGGCGGTAGTGTAGTTTGTTACCCGTAAATTGATTCGATTCGCTATTAGTACTGGGGACTGATTTAGAACTGAGGTATCTCAAATACAGGGTGAATTTGACCGAATCTGCGATACGAATGGGGGTGATATAATAGCCTAAGGGGAACATAAAACCACCCATTATTGTGTCCTATTCGTAACCGTAACCGAGCTATTGTAGATATAAGAAAAATGAGTGAAAAAGCAAAATTTTGTGAAAAATAGATTTCTGAAATTCCAGTAAGACCTACACCCAAAATACATATTTGGAAAGAACAGATTAAATTCGACAAAATGACACTTTTTTCATTAAGATAGTCGTACTTTACGGCGAGCTACAAGCTTTAAAACATTGGAAACACTCAAAATTAAAATGACACACAAATTTTTAATCTATATTTTCACAAACCGAATGAGCTGCACCTGGTCAAAGCTACTAAAAACTGGCCTATTTCACTAGCTTTCAGACGATACAGCAGAAAATCATTTTGGGCTTCAAGTTCAGCAGGAATTCAGGTTTTTGTTTGAAACAGTATGAAGATCGACATTCTTCGGAATAGGGAAACTAGCGAAGAATCAGACTTTTCTCTTCTAAATTCTCGATTTCAGGTAAGTGTGCTGTTTAATTTGTTCAAGAAATTAAAGTTTTATAGCTAATAATTTTAACACTTTATTAAGTTAACAATCACAACAGAAGATAACAACTCGTAGAAACAAAGGAAGCATTACTTTAAGGCGCTTATCACGAAAGAAAATGCAAAATTAAAAGTTAGACTAACATCAATGAGTACATTTGCATGCAAGCAATCTTCAAAATTTACAGGAGCTGCTGAAATTAGCAGCCCCCACACCGAATTCATGCCCTTAGCCTTTTTAAGAGCGGAAATTACCATCGCTCTCAATCAAATTTAATTTCTCAGTTTCACTATTGCTCCATCAAACTGAATGCTCATGTCCTGCAAACGGTTACT
Source organism: Uloborus plumipes (assembly GCA_038373865.1). NCBI lineage: Eukaryota > Metazoa > Arthropoda > Arachnida > Araneae > Uloboridae > Uloborus > Uloborus plumipes. The sequence continues at coordinate 186,662 of JAXGGA010000720.1, read as the reverse complement.
TCTTTGCAGTAAACTGCTTGTTTCAAAAATCCCAAAATAAAAAGTCCACTGGTGTCAGGTCTGGCGATCTAAGTGGATAAGGAGTGGGACCCATACGAACAATCTATTGCGGGTATTGTTCTGTCAGAAAGTCTCCAAGCTCATTTGAAGAATGTGCAAGAGCACCGTTGTGTTATGAAAGGATTTCCGCTCTCTCTCTCTCTCTAACAGGAAACTCACGAAGTAAGCGGGACACATAATGGTCCAGAAACTCTAAGTATGTGCTTTGTCAGGTTATCTTGAACCACATATGGCCCTATTAAACGATCGCTGATTTCGCCAAGCCAAACATTTTAGCTTAATTACACTTGGAACCACGAGCTTATCGTTAGTATCACAATTGTGTCAAAGGAAACAGTCTTCTTAAAATGACATTTAAGGCATGGGATACATGCAAATTGTTCAGTAACATATACTACCTATGCAATTAATCACATATGTACAATTCTTCTGACCATTTCACATTAGAGCAAGAATTGAACAACCCAGATCTCCAAAATCGGGTAACATTTTGTAGACGGCTACTAGCTCCTAGACATTGAGCTACACCATTTCCTGAGAAAGGTTCTCTGGACAGATGAGTCGTTGTTCACTCGAGGGGAATGATAATTTTACATAACTGGCATCAATATCTCTACTAATAATAAAGCTGAAGGTTTGTCTTTCTTTCCTTCCTTCTGTCTGTCTGTCACGCGCGTAGCGCCAAAACCGTTCGGTCGATTTTCATGCCACTTGGTACAAAATTAGTTTGTAGCATGTAGTTTTGCTCCTAGAAGCGATTTTTCGAAAATTCCATTTCGTTCTTTTTCTATTCGAATTCTTAGCAGAAATTCGATAAAATAGGGAAAAAAATATTTCACACACATTTTCAAGTCTTATGTCATTCGAAAGCTTGAAATTTTCTGCATAAAATGAAGTTTTTTCGAAGTTTCTACGATCATCAGGAGAGCTGTAACAATTGTTTTTAGAATCCCGGAATTCAAGGCTTACCTTCAGTAAAGCAAGCCAAACGATTCTAAAATGGTTTTGCTCGAGAATAAAATTTGTTTGAAAAGAGATGAAATGAATTATTTTATCAACGGAAATCAACTTTTCATGTTGTTACCATGGTTACGTGTTCATACTTATTTTTGTTTCGTTATATTTCCAGCGTTGCCAGACGCAGTATTTTTGATACTACGGTAGTATTTTTTCGGCCCAAATAAGGAGCGTAGTATTTTTCTGGCAACCCTGTTTCCAATATACTAATGACTTAATTAAAAGATTTGGCGGGGTTTTTTTTTTTTTTCATTTTCATAGATTTCGCATTTCAACAACATTGATTTTGGCAACGTTTGGAAACAGTAGTATTTTATAATATTTTTTTAGAGTAGGCGTAGTATTTTTTTTGTTTCAATTCTCTGGCAACCCTGTCTTTTTCCCGGTGAAAATGCTTTGGAACCTTACTTGGCGCGTTTTCGAAAAGTCACCAACTGGCGCGTTTTTGCGTGTCTCGCGGAATTGAAAGCTCCGAGAGAAACTACGTAAAATAGCCAGGGTTACCACGCTTGGCGCGCCTATCGCCCATTTAGCGAGAAAAGGGTACCTAAAGCACAGATTAACCAAATATCATATCAATTGCGTTATTGCATCGTTCTTTTTAAAGTGGTTCATTTCGGAAAATGTATTGTTTTGTTTTTAAAGCTAGGAAAGAAAACTTTCTTCTTCTTTTAAACTTTGGTAAGATTTCTGTTGGTTTCTGTGAGCAACAAAATTGTTCTTATTTTCTCTTTTGGCTTATTTTTGTGAATCTCCCCTTGGGGTTGCATTCGAATGTTCCAAGGGGTTGTTTTACCCCTTTTAATGGAGTAAATCAGTCTTCATTTCAATGCGACAAAAGTGATATGAATTGGCGCGACCACTTGGCAATATATCGCCAAGCTTTTGGTCGTCAAGTATTTGCCGCCAATTTGGCGACATATCGCCAAGTTGGCGAAAAAAATGCTTTCTTTTTTTTTTTTTATTTAGACTCAATTTGGCGCTATTGGCGATATTTTGCGAAAAATCCACTGAATGATGTTAAAATCGGCGATATTTAGGAGATTAATCATTGTAAAACATTTTTTTTGCATTGTTTCGTGGCAAACTAGGGATATAAATGTTTAAACTGTTATCTTGCTCACTCCGAGCACTATTTTAGCACTTAAGGCATCTACTAAGAAATTTACACGTAAAATTAAGTAGCGTCCATAGTTAAGTCCATACCAGATTTTTATATCATACTTTGAAGGAATTATAGTTGAATTACAACTAAAATAGAGCATTTTTTCTGCTATATCAATTATTTTACAAATGAACTTTTAATTTTTATACCACGGGCAAAGCCGTGCGGGTACCGCTAGTGCTGAATAAAATCCATTTTCAATCTATTAAAGCTTTTCATTCCAAAAAAGACTCAGTTTAAATGCTTTGCTTGGTGTAATCGGCGATCACTTCATATTTTCAAGGTAACCTGACAAAAAGCACATACTTAGAGTTTCTGGAACATTATTTGTCTTGCTGACTTCGTGTTACTCCTGTTAGAGAGAGAGAGAGAGAGAGCGGAAATCCTTTCCCAACACAACGGTGCTCTTGCACATTCTTCAAATGCGCTTGGAGACTTTCTGACAGAACAATACCCGCAATAGATTGTTCGTATGGGTCCCACTCCTTATCCACTTAGATTGCCAGACCTGATACCAGTGGACTTTTTATTTTGCGATTTTTGAAACAAGCAGTTTACTGCAAAGCAGTAACCATTCGGCTTGAGGGAGCAGTAGCAAAAGTGAGAAATTAAATTTCATTGATCGATGGTAGTTTCTGCTCGTAAACGGCCAAGGGCAGAAATCAGGTGTGGGGGCTGCTAATTTCAGTAGCTCCAGTAAATTTTGAAGATTGCTTGCATGTAAATGTACTTATTGATGTTAGTCGAACTTTTAATTTTGCATTTTCCTTCGTGATAAGCGCTTTAAAGTAATGTTTCCTTTGTTTCTACTTGTTATCTCTTGTGGTGTCTGCTAACTTAATAAAGTGTTAAAATTATTATTTAGCTATAAAACTTTCTTTTTCTTGAACAAATAAAACAGCACACTTATATGAAATAGAAAATTTGGAAGGGAAAAGTCTGATTCTTCACTAGTTTCCGTATTCCGAAGAATCAATTTTCTTATTATTTCAAACAAAAAAGCCTGAACAACTGCTGAAATTGAAGCCCAATATGATTTTCTGTTGTATCGTCTGAAAGCTAGTGCAATGGGCCAGTTTTTAGTAGATTTGACCGGGTGTAGCTCATACGTTTGTTTTTGAAAATTTCAATTGAAAACTGTGGTGCAATTTTATTACTGAGTATTTTCAATGTTTCAAAGCCTGTCTCGCCGTAAAGTGCAACAATCTTAATAGAAAAGGTGTTATTTTGTAGGATTTAGTCTGTTCTTTCCTAATAAGTCGTTATTTTGCGTGTAGATCTTACTGGAATTTCAGTAATCTGTCTTTTTCTCAGAATTTTGCTTTTTCACTTATTTTTCTTATCTGCCAAAGCTCGGTTACGAATAGGACACTATTAATGGGTGGTTCTATATTCCCCCTGCGCTGTTCTTTCACCCCCTTTCGTATGGCAGATTCGGTCAAATTCACCCTGTGTACTAAAGAGGAAAACATATTTTCGATCATTAACCTTTTATGTATATTGTGCGTTTTAACTAGAAAGTGAAATTCAAGTAAAATTAAAGCCTTGGAGTTTGATCTAAGTACTGAGGTTGGATTCCAAAACCTCTTAACGATGCATACAACTCTAGCACACATGAGTAACAATTTTGTATTTTGATTGTGCAATGTTTTTTTTTTCGGTGTTCTACAATCCAATATCATTTTTCCAGTGTCTGTAGATTTTCAATACATTCACTCAGGATGTCTTTACCAAAATACATAAGAATTAAAAAAAAAAAATTAAAAAGTTTTTTTTGCAAATGTTAAGATAGAGCTTCATCCATTTACAGACAACATTATACAGGGTGTCTACTCCAATCGTGGACCAATAGCTAATTTCTAAACCGTTAGAGATAAGCATATAGTTTATTTGGGAAAAAATCTCCAAATTATGAAAGGAATTTTGGGTCTATTCAATGTTTTTCAAAAAATCAAATTTTGAAAGAGTTACGAAATTTAAATTTTTATACAGCCCCCCAGTCCTATCAATCATATTTAGTAAAACATTCTTGACACTGTAACGTTTAAAACTAAAAAAAAATCACTCTTCTACGACAAAAATTGACCGAGTTATGACGTTTTGAAAAATCAAGATTTTGAAGGATTTCGCATACGGTCCCTTAAGCGAACTCTCGATGACGTCACGAAACAATGCAAAATCTCGATTTTTCAAAACGTCATAACTCGGTCAATTTTTGTCGTAGAAGAGTGATTTTTTTTTAGTTTTAAACGTTACAGTGTCAAGAATGTTTTACTAAATATGATTGATAGGACTGGGGGGCTGTATAAAAATTTAAATTTCGTAACTCTTTCAAAATTTGATTTTTTGAAAAACATTGAATAGACACAAAATTCCTTTCATAATTTGGAGATTTTTTTCCCAAATAAACTATATGCTTATCTCTAACGGTTTAGAAATTAGCTATTGGTCCACGATTGGAGTGGACACCCTGTATAGTACGCATACTATTACTTATACTGCCGTGGGCAGGTAAACGGCAGTATCTGCAAAAATGAGTTTTCGAGATAATTGAAGAAACGCGTTTTTGATTTCCCACAAAGATCAATAAAACATTGAACTTCGAACATAGGCGATACTATATGTTTATACCGATATATTTTTTGGGTAATCGATTGAATTTTGATTTTGCAAGCGCAGAGAGAGGTAAAGCAGATACTGCCGTTTACCTGCCCTTTTCACTCTAATTGTCATGCGGAATTGACTGGCAGTCGGCAGTAACTGCACAGTATGCTACTAAATGTCCAGTATTTACATATTCGACAACATGCGGAGTAGATATGTTATTACGAAATATATTATTGCATTGTAAATGATATGTTTTATTTCAAAATATACATTAATATCGTGTACCCACTTGATATAGATTTAATATAAACGAACACGAAATATAATTAAAAAACATAATGAAACTGTTGCAAAATATGAAGAAGCAAAACTTGAAGATTCTTCAGCCATTTTTACTTCCTTTTACTTAGTAAAGGAAGTATTGTGATCATGAAGAAAATTTCACTCAAATTTCGATCTAAATTTTGATTTTGCTCACCCCTGAATGAATGTTGAATAGTTTTTTCGACCTATCAGCACATGCATATGTACCTACTAACGTTAAACAGCCAAAATATCCTTTTCGACCATGCCCCAGTTAATTACGACGAGTTTTCTCGTGACGTCTGTATGTACGTATGCATGTGCGTATGTATGTATGTTTGTATGTATGTGCATATGTATGTATGTATGTCGCATAACTCAAAAACTATATGCCGTAGAAGCTTCTAGTTTGGTATGTAGGCTCTGAGGGTGGTCGTTGTGCACCTCCCCTTGTGGTTGCATTCGAATGTTCCCAAGGGGGTCTTTTACCCCTTTGTGGGGTAAATCAATGTTAATTTCAATGCAGATTGAGTGATATGATTTGGTGCAACCACTTGGCGATATATCGCCAAACTTTTGGTCGCCAAGTGTTTGCCGCCAAGTTGGCGACAAATTTGGCGAAAAAAATGATTTTTTTTTTAAATTTGGATTCAATTTGGCGCTATTGGGCACATTTTGCGAAAAATTCACTGAATCATGTTAAAATCGGCGATATTCAGAAAATAAATCATTGTAAAACATTATTTTGCATTGATTCTTGACAAACTGGGGATGTAAATGTTTGAATTGTTATCTTGCTCAATCTAATGCACTATTTCAACCCTTGAGGCATTTATTATGGAATTTAAACGTAAAAGGAAGTAGTGTGGCGTGCACACCAGATGTTTTAAAATTACTGCAAATCAGTTAATGCTTTGTACTTTGCATCAAAACAAGAAATCTTGAGAGATCAAAACAAGAATACTTTGAGAAAAAGAGAGCTTGAAATGCTTATTGTGCTGACGATTTTTTTCATAGTACTATTAAAAATGCAACAGCTAGGGATTAAACTGCAAAAACTATCGTCTGTTAGTATGAAAGCAACTGTAATTAAAAGAAAACAAAACAATGTAAATAAAATCATTTCATTGCTGCATTTTTGTTTGTCATCTGCCAAGTTTGGCTTGTGTTTCTTTGAAATCGTGAAAAATATTGTCTGCCAGTGGAGAGAAACTTTATTTGAAAGGAAAAAATCTGGTATGGACCCCACACTACTTCCTTTTACGTGTGAATTTTTTAGTAGATGCCTTAAGTGTTAAAATAATGCTTGGAATGAGCAAGATAATAATTCAAACATTTACGTCCCAAATGTACCACGAAACAAAGCAAAAAATGATTTACAACAATTCATTTTCTAAATATCGCCGATTTTAGCATCATTCAGTGGATTTTTCGCAAAATACCGCCAATTGCGCTAAATTAAACCCAAACTCATAAAATAATTTTTTTCGTCAAATTTATCGCCAATTTGGCGATATGTCACCAAGTTGGCGACAAGCACTTGGCGACCAAAAGCTTGGCGATATATCGCCAAGTGGTAACGCCAATTTATGTCACTTAAGTTTGCATTGAAATTAACACTGATTCACCCCCAAAAGGAATAAAACACCCCCTTGGGAAAATTCAAGTGCAACCAATGACCTCCCGTGACCTCCCATTAGGGCACCCCTATTTTCGCTTAGTTTAAGTACAAAGGAAAACGTTTTTTGCGGCTTGATGCAAGTTTTGCACAGCGATTCATATTATGTTCATCCTGCAGACATGCAGATACTGCCGTTTACCTGCCCACAGCAACGAAAAATGCAGTTACTGCTAATTACCATTGGTTAAGAAACAGTTTTTTTTCATCGGAAACTAAAAAAAGATGCTTGTACCATAAAACTAGTGTAACATAGATTTCAAAAATGCAAAAAAATGAAAATCGAAAAATTTGCAGTTACTGCCCTTTACCTGCCCACGGCAGTATAATAGTCATTACTTATAATAGTTGAGTGATTCCATACCAACTCACCGAATGGGGGTCGCACGACCGACTCGGATTTTCTTTTAATTTGGCACACATGTTGATGATATAGAGGCATGGAAAAGTCCAAATTGTTAGGTTCCTGCTCCTCTTATTTTCTGAGATACATGCCCTCAAAGTTTGTCGCCACGTCAAAATACTAAAAAAGTGATGTTATTTAATCAATTTTTATAAAAAATCGTACTCATGTAAAATAAAAGTGTTAGATATCTATGGAAACTAGTTACTCCAGGCATTCCGAAAAAAAAAAAAAAACTAGAACGTTCATAATGAAAATTGCCAAGGTACAGGGCTCTTTGAAGTTGTCACCACAAAAACTTGATTTTGCAGATTTTGCTAAAATTGAGGCATTTATTACAAAAAAAGGCAAACAAAACCAAAGGTTTTCTCACTTTCTGGTAGTGTACAGGTCCTCCCTGTAAATTGCTACGCAATAAATTTTTTTGGGTATCTCACTCCTTCTTGGAAATATTTTAGCTTAAAAAAGAGCCATAAGGCAAAAAATGCGTTTTTGGCCATCTTGGCAGCCATTTTTCTCATAAAGGGGGAGCAGTAGAAACTTTAATTTTTTTTAAAAACAAGCCACTGATATGTTATCTATTCACAGGAAAAGAGTTTACTTTTGGTTATTTCTTCCATTAAGAGATATCCTGCTGACAGTATATGCATATTTTTCGCGACGACCATATGCTTTTGTTCCCCCTCTCATGGACTTAAAATTAATTAAACCAAAAAATAATGATATATTTATTATTAGCTGTATTATCTACCCAATATGTCTTGAAATTTAATTTATTAAATCATTGAACAATAAATTAGATAATTGATGAAAACAAGAAAAAGTATTTCTCTGATGCCTGAGCATTATGCATTCATAATTATAAAGCACAAATACTTTCTTGAGAAATTAATTAACATAAATGAGCTCTAAATATTTATATTATAAGCAATACCTAATCTTGTGATTGGGATACTCCTGTTTTTAATTGAAGAATTTCTTGAATATCACATGAATATCAGGAAAATAAATGAGGTCTTTTCGTTTGATGTAGGATATTTTATGACAAATTTAATTTGATGGGCTACTAACTGAGCATGGTGATAAAGAGCTATTAATTTCAGCATCGAATTCCATTTTACCTTATTAACAGTTAAATATTTACACAATAATTAAATAAATAATTTAATATAAAGCCATGCTTGAAGAATTAAATTTAGTGCAACTAATTTATTCCCATATTAATCTTTACAAAATTGTAATGCGTTGAGCACTGATAAGAACTGACAAGAAAAAGTTTACTCACTAAACTATTAGTTCACAGATACTATAAAGCATACATTCTATTTTCTACAAAATAATACTGCAACAAAGAACAAGGGTATCGTCCTGTATATAGCCATCAATCAGGAACATCCAATCACAAGATTGGGTATTGCTTATGAGATAATTTTCGAAGCTCCTTTATTTTAATTGATTTTTCAAGAAATTCTTTAGTACCTAGCCCTTTATACCCTTGTTCTTTGTTGCAGTATTATTTTGTAGAAAATAGAATGTACGCTTTATAGTATCTGTGAACTAGTATTTTAGTGAGTAAACTTATTCTTGTCAGTTCTTATCAGTGCTCAACACAAGTCAGTTTTGTAAAGATCAGTATGGGAATAAATTAGTTGCACTAATTTTAATTCTTTAAGCATGGCTTTACATTAAATTATTTATTTAATGATTTTGTAAATATTTAACTGTTAATAAGGTAAAATGGAATTCGATGCTGAAATTAATAGCTCTTTATCACCATGCTCAGTTAGTAGCCCATCAAATTAAATTTGTCATAAAATATCCTACATCAAACGAAAAGGCCTCATTTATTTTCTTGATATTCATGTGAAATTCAAGAAATTCTTCAATTAAAAACAGGAGTATCCCAATCACAAGATTGGGTATTGCTTATAATATAAATATTTAGAGCTCATTTATGTTAATTAATTTCTCAAGAAAGTATTTAGTGCTTTATAATTATGAATGCATAATGCTCAGGCATCAGAGAAATACTTTTTCTTGTTTTCATCAATTATCTAATTTCTTGTTCAATGATTTAATAAATTACATTTCATGACATATTGGGTAGATAATACAGCTAATAATAAATATATCATTATTTTTTGGTTTAATTAATTTTAAGTCCATAAGAGGGGGAACAAAAGCAGATGGTCGTCGCAAAAAACATGCATATACTGTCAGCAGGATATCTCTTAATGGAAGAAATAACCAAAAGTAAACTCTTTTCCTGTGAATAGCTAACATATCAGTGGCTTGTTTAAAAAAAAAATTAAAGTTTCTACTGCTCCCTCTTTATGAGAAAAATGGCTGCCAAGATGGCCAAAAACGCATTTTTTTTGCCTTATGGCTTATCTTTAAGCTAAAATATTTCCAAGAAGAAGTGAGAAATCAAAGTTATGCATTGTGTAACCATTTATGGTAAACATCTATACACTACCAGAAAGTGAGTAAACCTTTGGTTATGTCTTCCTTTTTTTGGAATAAATTCCTCAATTTTAGCAAAATCGGGAAAATCAAATTTTTGTGATGGCAACTTCTAAGAGTGCTGTACCTTAACATTTTTCGTTATAAACATTGCCATATTTTTTTTCTGAATGCCAGGAGTAGCTAGTTTCCGTAGATATCAAACACTTTCATATTGCATAAGTAGAAATTTTAAGAAAAAATTATTAAAAAACATCAATTTTTTGGTATTTTGATGGTCCGGACAATTTTCGAGGACCCGTATTTCGGTAAATAAGTGGAGCAGGTAACTTTCCTTTTGGGCTTTTTCATACCTCTATACCATCAATCTGTGTACCAAATTTAAAAAAAATCCGAGTCGGTCGTGCGACCAACTTTTTTTTTTTTCGGTGAGTTGGTATGGAATCGCTCAGTTACTAATAATAGTCGAATAGAATACGGCTTAGGTCAAGGGTCATCAGAGTAGGCGATAGAATATAATTAGGGATCGATCTTATCGGTGGGGCGGTTGTCGATGAATACCAATCACTAATTTATGAACAGTAACGCAATAAATACGATTTTTTGCTGAAACGTGTTGTTAGTTCTGGGTTCCATAGAAAAATGAATTAAATGTTTAATTATTAAACTACGATTAAACTGTGGACGAAAAAAAATATTTTTCAAAAGTATTATACATTTTGTAATGGGGTATTTTTTTATTTTAATTACAAGCCCAAGCTCCTGTATAGGCTTCAATCAATCGATGAAGTATATTTTAACACAGTTGAGAAATAGTCGATAAGATAGTCAGCTAATCTTTAAAGGTCCATTATCAAAGTTAGGTGGTTCTTGGCTTAGACGAATCAATCAAAAGAGGACGACTTTTTAAAGTGATTTATTTTTATGTGCATACATTTTATCTTTCGTATTTTGCACACATTTGTGCGCGTCCACAAACACCGGAACAGTTCGTACTCGTTTACTTCCACGAATGTCCTCTGCTATGATTATTTTGGGTTTTCACACTTTGACGAAGGAAGCAAACATCCTTTCTTAACGGACAAATATAACTCTTTAGTTTCGTGTGGACTACTTACTTTATCCCGAAACTTAACAGACGAATAACGGCTTCCATCATTTTTTTTCCCTAAACCGTGCTGCATAACACTAGCTACCGGAACTACTTGTACTATCTCCTACCCCAAAAAAAGAGGTATTCCTACCATTTGTCCAATGTTTTTATTTTGATGGCATTTATATTACGTTACTTCTCATTGCCTCATAAGGGCCTACCGAGATCCAGAGGTGTAGCAAGGGGTGGGCGAATCGGGCGACCGCCCAGGGCCTCGCGGCTCCCGGGGCCTCGCATCTCTACTTTGCCCCGAATTTTTCTCCATTCGAACTTTGTTCCGAGACAAAATTTTACAAAGTATTCCAGAATCATACAGTTAAAAACACTATTTTTTCTCTTCAAAAAAAAAGGGGGGGGGGTCTTGCTTCGAACTTCTGTCCGATCCAAGTTTTTCTGAACTTTCGGCGTGCTCTCTCATTCGCTGTTTACAGTTTTGGCTGAATCTTTATCTGAATTTAATTAAATAACATCTGGGACCCGCTCACCCGGTTAGGGGAGTGAGTGAAATAAATGAAAAAATGCTCTATCCCTTTTATATAGTGGAATGTAATTCAATGTAAAATGTAAATATTTATAATTAACTATGAATTTCAGCATAGAATTAAGAGCAAGAATCTGAGAGAGTGTCACGCCTGTGATTCATGACCTCTCAGATTTTCTCCCAAAAATTACCAAATGTTTATTATCTTATTGAAAGACCAAATCCAGAATGTTTTGCTCTAAAGTTGAGTTGTTTAGTTTTCATGGACCCCTAAATATGAAGGTGCGGTATCAAAAATTAAGCGGATTTTCAAGACATGGAAGTTGCCGTGAGCCAAAACTCTTACCAGGAATTGTTTAACTCCAATTTTCTTTTTGTATATGGAATATAGAAGGTTGAAACTTTACAAAATGAATGTTAAATTTGTGGTAAGTTGTTGCCGTAAGGTCAGTGAAGGCCCTCAAAACAAGGCATTTTTGACGTTTTTTAGCGTTTTTGAGGTCCAAAATCAGCTTGTACATTTCAGTTGGCACGGCAAAAGTAGTGTCGTTTGAAAGACCAGTGTAAGCACTTTAAAATAATGTATAAATAACCGAGGAAAGTTCAACGTGCTTTTAGTTGCGTAAGGCCGAAATATGAAAAATGTCATATTTTACCGATATTCAAACGGTCATAACTTCCTCTGCCAACAACATATTGAAATTTTTTTTTCGCCAATGTCATACTCTATTCTTTGTCTTAACAGAACAGTTGAGTCCTTTGAGGCGAAATGTAAAAAAATTTTTTACAAAAAATGCACAGGAAAAAATACATTTTTTGTAAAAAAAATTTTCACATTTCGCCTCAAAGGACTCGACTGTTCTGTTAAGACAAAGAATAGAGTATGACATTGGCAAAAAAAATATTTCAATATGTTGTTGGCAGAGGAAGTTATGACCGTTTGAATATCGGTAAAATATGACATTTTTCATATTTCGGCCTTACACAACTAAAAGCACGTTGAACTTTCCTTGGTTTTTTTTAAATTATTTTAAAGTGCTTACACTGGGTCTTTCAAACGACACTACTTTTGCCTTGCCAACTAAAATGTACAAGCTGTTTTTGGACCTCAAAAATGCTAAAAAACGTCAAAAATGCCTTGCTTTGAGGGCCTTCACTGACCTTACGGCAACAACTTACCACAAATTTAACATTCATTTTGTAAAGTTTCAACCTTCTATATTCCATATACAAAAAGAAAATTGGAGTTAAACAGTTCCTGGTAAGAGTTCTGGCTCACAGCAATTTCCATGTCTTGAAAATCCGCTTAATTTTAGATGTCGCACCTTCATCTTTAGGGGTCCATAAAAACTAAACAACTCAACTTTAGAGCAAAACCTTCTGGATTTGGTCTTTCAATAAGATAATAAACATTTGGTAATTTTTGGAAGAAAATCCGAGAGGTCATGAATCACCTCATAATGCTAGGCGTGACAGTTTCTCACATTCTTGCTCTTAATTATCTTTCTTCACAATTCAAAAATTTCAATTTTTCAATGTTTCTTTTGAACATTTGTCGGTCATAATCATACCAAAAAGAAATTAAATACCAATAGCAAAAAAAAAAAAAAAAAACTAAAAAAGTCTTATGCATAATGAAGTTAAATACATCTTTATTCTTGTCAAAAAACTATTTTACATTACGTAGTTTGTGTAAACAAATACATAGTTCTCGTCTCTTACTTGATTGTATAAACTGTTTACTTAAATGCGATGACTAACTTAAGAATATACTTACGCTTTTACTTATAATCGTTTTCGGTACATTTTTTTTTTTTTTCGTCTTCCTCTCTCTTCAAAACTTACTTTGAATCATATCAACGTTTGTCGTTGTAATATGACCCTTTTCAGGCAGATAATTCTTAAAATTGAACTAAGGTATTTAACTAAATTTTTTGATGCAATCTTTTTTTTTGGCTATAATTTTTATTTATTTCGCTGTTTGCTATTTTCTGCTCTAACTGTGTTTTAAGAATTTAAGTGCGTTTTACGTTTTTTTTTGCCTTTTTACTTTTTTCTTTCGGAAAGAGCGATATCTATTTCTTCTCATACTCGATTGGATATATAGTTCGGTCTCTAAAGTCAAAGGCAGTTTCATTACCGCTAGATCACACGGGATTGTTAATTTTGCTCTTAAAATAACTTTGTTAAATATGTCACATTTTAGCAATTTTTCAGCTATTGTATTTCTCCCTCGCTCTTACTTCTTGTCAATTAATGCCAACGATTTGTGGAACCACAACCCATTTTATTTTGATCGAATGAATAACTTTTGAGGGATTTTGCTTGCTTCTTTTTTTCCTCCTATTTTTGTAGTCTCAATTACCAAAAATTCTCCCCGAGCCCCTAAAATTGGAGATAAGACTGCTCTACACCCCCCTAAAAAGAGGTCATTGCATCACTCTTCTGATACCCATCCCGTTGCAAGGTTAAATCCAAAAAACGACGTGAGCATTAAAAAAACGCGAAAAACCATGGGGGGTTGTGTCAGTGAAAATACACATAAATTGGAAAAATAGTCTGTTTCGCAATCGAATAAGTTGTTCGAAATACAAAAAAAAGCCTGTAATATCTTAGGAACCAGTTAAAACTCAATCCAGCCCAGGTGGTAACTGGAAACTGAGAAAATATTAAATAAATTGTACGTGCAATTCATTGTAAGAGAATGTTTTTCTTTTTCTTTTTTTTGAGCAAAATCTAAGTGAAAAATCTGGGAGTTATTGTGAGGGTGAGGGGGGGGGGGCATAAGCTCCTCCTTAATTTCTGAACTCGGGGCCTCGCAAAATTTATTTGCCCAGTCTTAATTTTGTTCTTGCTACGCCACTGCCGAGATCAAAAATACTCCAAATCAGAGATTTTCTTTATATTATTTATTTCTCTCCAAATTTCAGCGATCATGTCGGTAATTACTATGATTGGTCATCATTTCCAGATTAAAATAAAAGTAAAATTATTTTATTCAATAAAAAGTTATGTTTCCCGTTTTCATACTGCGAGATAAAAAATGCGATGTTTATTTGGGAATTGGATTTTCTTTTACTATTATCAAGATTAGTTAAAGGCTATTTATTAAAATTTGTTTTCTTTTCTTAAAACTTCGTTTCGGGAATGTTTAAACGCAATTCTGTGCTCATTTTGAGCTATCAAAAATTATTTACTATTTTCATTTTACAGTGAATGATTTTTCAGAATTCAATTGAAAAATTAGCAAAAATCGTCACATTTCTATTATAAGGAGAGATAACGCAGGGCGGTCGAAAAGTAACTTCCCCTACATACGAAGCCCTAGCCGCGTATTTGTTGAACCAATCGAACCACATGGTTAGATATATGTTTTTGAAAGCAGGCGTTCGAGATGTTGATAATTTTAAACAACGAAGTATTCACGACTACGGTTACAGTGAAGGAATCTGAAAACTCCCTCTTTTTCATTATGTAAATTCATCAGCTATTGAAAAACCTTAAATTACTTCGGAACAATAGGCGTGAGATGAAAATCGCCGGCATAATGCATTCGTTAGGAGCGTTGTAAAGGACTGGTGACAATACGAGAAAAGAAGGGCTTTGATTAACTTTACATAATTTATAGGGTAGCAGCATAGGAGCAAAGTATCGGGAAAACTTCGCGTGGAAAGGAGCATTCTTCAGTCCGGTGTTCGAATAAGAAAACGAGCAAGTTTCGTCACACTAAATCGTTCCAACATCATTTGTGATTTTTTAGCACGTTGATCAGTTAACACAAAGAAAAAAGTGAGTGTTGTCATTCGAAAAGTTTCTAAATTTGTTCACTTTTACCGTGATTTTTGTTTAAAATCATTACTATCTCGAGCACATTCATTCACTTAACCATACCTAAAGCTTAGGTCCGATTGGTTCATCAGAGCTTCTAAGATAGACCGCTGGTTCTACGATCAATGAGTTTTTTGTGTCTCCAAACAAAAAATAAACTGTTTAATTTCACACTTATTATGTCACACTCCAGGGTCCCCCGTGCCAACCACAACTCGTGATTTAACCGGGATAGGGCTCTGAAGAACGCTCTGTTTTTGAACCAGACAAAGGGCCGAGCAAACCCTTGCCTCAGCACCCCCAGAGGTATCGTTTCACTTGAAGGACTTCGTGACCGCGACATTTTTAACGTCCCCCGGCCACCATTAATGAAGACGGAGAATCTTTGATCGGCTGGGATCGAACCCGGGACCCTCCGGTCACGAGTCCGACGCCTTACCGATCGGGCTACCACGGCCCCACTCATCACTAGTCGCCGCTATTTTTATGATTGTAGTGACAAGGGCTAGACGAAATTTCAATTTTTGGGGGGTTTATCAATACCAGGGGAAAATGCGTTGCCAGGAGAATGACACTATTTTCATAATTCTAGTTTGATTTACTATTATTTCACTTGTTTATCTTGAAAACACGACATGTTGTATACAAGTCGCACCGCAGATCCTAAATAAAAACATTTCCCGCACTATTTACGTTTATTCAAATTGCATTCACAGGGGCAATGAAATTTATTATGCTTATAACACAGTTTTAATGTATATTTACCCTTTTGGGGAACGAAATCGCCAGGGGGGTGACGCCAGAGAAGTTATAATAATCACATATCTATATATATTAAAGAAAGTCGTGTTAGTTATACTATTTTATAACTCAAGAACGGCTGTACCGATATGGCTAAAAATTGGTGGGTAGGTAGCTTAGAGCCAGGAGACGGACATAGGCTATAATTTATGAGTGTCAGTTACATAAATGGAAAAAATGTCTTATTGACTAAGCCTTTTTACCAAGCCTTTTTTGACATCTCCATGGCTGAGCGACATAAAGCACACGTTCTGGCAGCTTCCGGAGCGCCGTAAACAAGTTGTAAGTTAGCGGTGCGTTGAGTGTTATTTGACTTTTTTGTGAAGTAAATTATGAACAAACGCGTTACTTCCCTTGAAATTCATATGTGATAAGCTGTCAGAAACGATTGTCACTTAGGAGTTTTTACGCCTCTGAGGCTGAGAAGTGGAAAGCGTTTGGTGGGATAGCTCCTGGACTGCAGTTAAAGAGGTTGTTCTTCTTACTACTATTATATATACAAAAGTTTGTTTGGATGGATTTATGGATGGAGCAGTTAGTTGATAAGCAGTCCGAAAAAATTATCTTTTTAACTAAGCCTTTTTTGAGCCTCTGTCGCCGAGCGACATAAAGCACATATTCTGACAGCTTCTGGAGCGCAGTAAAATAGGTTGTGAGTTACCGGTGTATTAAGTGTTATTTGACTTTTTTGTGATGCAAAGTACTTTAAGTGAAGAGCAACCTATGTACTAAAATACATAAACAATAATGAATGATTAATGTAGGTACATATTTTTTTTCGGTTTTTCTAATAAAAAAACTTAATAAATTCAAAAATTTGCTTATTTATTGCCTTTAAGGCGGAACAGAGTTTGCCGGGTCAGCTAGTTACCTATAAAAACATCACGCGTTCTTCTTACCAGAACTTCACGTAATCCACGATGTCTGCACACAATAAGCATTACATTATACATACGCACATTTAGGTAATGATTAAATATAAAAATTTCTACTTACCAGGGTGAAAACTCTAGCGACTGGCGTAGTACGCTTTTCGGCACTTTCAACGAGAACCGATGCAATAATATTCGATTTTTTTAAAACCACTTAGCGTGCTTTTAACTTTACTTCGTATTAAACTGATTATTCCCAGTCAAGGTCATCCTTTTGCATTTTTTATGCTAACTTTCTGTCTTTGAAATTCACCAGGTGAGGGTGACACTGTTGATATGGCACGTCAAAACGTGTATTTGTTAAAGATATCAACTCATTTATGCCCAGTAGCCTAAAAACAGGACGCTTGTTAGTTACTGCGTAAAAAAAACCTCTAATGGGTATATCATTTAACTAAAGCTTTTTTTCACAAGTCAAATAGTTCTTCTTCTTGAGAACCAGTTAGAGCCACTAGTTGGACATCAGAGTTTATTTATTGAAAGCCATTTTCAGACAAATCTCTCAAGCAACGATCCAGCATGGGTAGCCATAGAAAGTAATTTTTTTTTTTTTTTTTTTTTTGCGAACTTATTTTTTATAAAATTAAACTATTTTAAAATGATTTGCTTAAAATTGATCACAGATGCCTTCCGTAATGTTACTTTGCAAAAGTAACGTAAAATACGGTTGTATTTTGTTCACATATCTGCAAATTATTCCATAAACAGGACGTTAAATAACTTAATAAATATGGCAGCGCCGAACTATTTTAAGCCTAAAATGTATGTAAACCATTCTAAGTCAGTTTTAAGCAGATAAAAATTGTTAAAAAAAACTTGGGCATAAATGAGTTAATAAACATTTTTTCAATGCTTATTGATGAAATATGTTTCATTGTTTATGTACGTATATGATAGTGGTAAAAAACATTATGCCAAGTTAGCAAAAATTGAACGTCGAACATGTTTGTGTAAAAACTAGTATTTGGACAGGCCAGGGGAGTATACATTTACGACTATTTTCAGCTATTAATGCTAAATTAAGTAGTTGTAGTGAATTGGGTGGTCCTTGTAAAAGATAAATCTTTTACATGCTTAACACGTTGGGAGCGCATGAACTCCTGGAAAGACAACAGGTTCACGTAACGGGCGGCTGTCCTCTTGGGGTAGAACTTTGAATTTTCACAATTGAATATTTAAAAAAAAAAAATTTAATTTTTTTCTCTTTTATCTACATTAAAAATGGAGTGGAATTGGTAAGTTAGACAACAAAAATTTTTCCAGCCCGATGGTGGTCACCATTGTCATGAGGTCAGCATTGAACGTGTTAAGCATGCAAAAATATAAATACAATCAGTTTCACACTAAGTTTTTCCATTGGCCGTCTGAATTCAAATAGCTTAGAATCACTCATACAGAGGAGTTACTTTGGTTTCCCCTGTATGGTTGAATCAAGAAATGGAAATGCGGGAAACGAAATGTAAACAGAAATGAAGTCATAAACTTGATCATTTGGCGCTAAAAATGAGACCAAATATTTTGTTATTTTTAGTCTTTAGCGGGATTTTCATATACTGTTTAAAAAATGTCCTGAAAATAACGGAAAAATATACGGCAGCTGAGTTGCCGGAGTTAATCCGTTTCGTTAATTATATTTCCGTGATTTTGAAAAAACTCCGTTCGTCATTTTTTCGTTTCTTAATTCTCTGTTCTTCATTTTTTCGGTTTTTATTATCCCCGCTTATACCTATACGCTTATACTTATATATATCGAACACTGAAATAACATAAAAGTGACAAGAGTGTTTGTCGACAGTGAGACGGGTATGGAATTTGAGTGAAATATGGGAAAATAAGGGTATACGTCCAAAATGTCGTGGCCGAAATGTCGCGGGCCAAAATGTCGCCGAGCCAAAATGTCGCCGAGCCAAAATGTCGCGGGCTAAAATGTCACGGGCAAAAATGTCGCCGGTCCAAAATTTCGCCCGCCCAAAATGTCGCCGAGCCAAAATGTCGCGGGCCAAAATGTCGCGGGCCAAAATGTCGCGGGCCAAAATGTCGCCTGTCCAAAATGTCGCCGGTCCAAAATGTCGCGGGCCAAAATGTCGCCGGTCCAAAATGTCGCCTGCCCAAAATGTCGCGGGCCAAAATGTCGCGTGGTCAAAATGTCGCCGATCAAAAATGTCGCCGGGCCAAAATGTCGCGGGCCAAAATGTCGCGTGGTCAAAATGTCGCCGATCAAAAATGTCGCCGGTCAAAAATGTCGCCGGTCCAAAATGTCGACGGTCAAAAATGTTGCGGGCCAAAATGTCGTCAGACAAAAATGTAGAAGGTCCGACATTGATACAGTTAGTATCAAAAATTAAAATATATGAAAAGGTTTTTTTACACCGAATTAGCAAAAAATTGCTAATTGCTGTTGATGAACGTGTGCGTTAACGATAGTATGGACTAAAATTTTTGAAAATACTAAAAAAAATTTACCCTTTCGGCTTGTAACTGTTTCGAGCGCTTTCCAAGAAACAAATAGTTTTCAAACAAGCGTACGTTATTTATTTACAATAGCTTATTTCACCGTAACTCGCTATCTACCAACTTAAAAACGAATAGATTAGCAGCCCAAGCCAAGTTTAATTGATATCGAAAGGAAAATTTGTGTGTTAAAAAAGAAGTTGAAGAACAGTGAAATGAATAACACAGATATACAATGTTTGAAACTTGGTTTCTGTTAAAATTTCTTACATGATCAAAAGCAAGTCTATATTATTTAAATAATAGAGGTCTTTTTATTTTCTTCATAAAATGTGTAAAAGAAAGTATTGGATCAGTGAAAAATTGTCAATTTGGAAGAATTTACACTTTCTGACGTGTGAGGAATTCAATTTTATCGTTTATTTTTTTTAAGGGAAAATGTGTAAGTGTGTATCTGCGTGACTCATTTTTTGGGGGCGACTCTACCACAAAACTTAGTGCGTGAATTAGAATGAAATTTGGTACATACATGTACCAACCAATATGTGATTCAGTGCTGATTGGTTTTTGCCGCTAGTTCTTCCAAGTTTTTACATGCAAGAATGTAATGGAACGTTTTCAGCATAGCGTGATTAATGTCTGAAGAAGGTTCAGACGAAATAAAATAAAAATTGGCCCATAGGAAGCCTTCAGAAGACACGCCACATCATCGAGGAAGCAGAGCAATTGAACTTTTTATTTTTCATTATTTGTGAGTGATGTATATCAAGAAGAAATGCAAGTATTCAGACAAAATTTTGTTTGTAGAATGGTCTTAAAGGGAGAGATGCTTATTCATTTCTGGCGTTAATCAGCTCAGACATGGTTCTGTACCTTCGTTACAATCAGTATTTAAATGTGGAGTTGAATATAATACCATTTTTTCTCTTAACATTTCACCTCCCCTTCCACCACTCAGTTGTTACAAAGAAAGCAATAATTCCATGAACTAATTTGATTTCAAACGTCCCCAAACAACTCTTAAAGAAATGTTCTGTAAGAAAATTGCCGGCTACGCGGTGATTAAACGGTATTCCGTTTTTGCAAAAAAAAAAAATGCCTTTACAGCAAATTTATTTGTTTAATTTCTTTGTGTGAAAAAAAAGAAATAATCCTAAATATAGTTTAAAAAAACTAAAAAATACGCTTTTAGAGTAAATTAAATTCAAAAGAAGATTTTGAAAACTGTTGAATATCCGCTAAGTTTACATGCACTTATAATATGCATTTTGTGGACGATCGATGCCCAACTCAGAACTAATGTCAAATGCACTTATTATACATCAACATGCAATATAGTTTAGCCGGTTTGGGGTCAAAATGTCGCGGCCGAAATGTCGCGGGCCAAAATGTCGCGGCAAAAATGTCGCCGAGCCAAAATGTCGCGGGCTAAAATGTCGCGGGCCAAAATGTCGCCGGTCCAAAATGTCGCCGAGCCAAAATGTCGCCGAGCCAAAATGTTGCGGGCTAAAATGTCGCGGGCCAAAATGTCGCCGGTCCAAAATGTCGCCGGTCCAAAATGTCGCGGGCTAAAATGTCGCCGGTCCAAAATATCGTCTGCCCAAAATGTCGCGGGCCAAAATGTCGCCGGTCAAAAATGTCGCCCGGCCGAAATGTCGCCGGTCAAAAATGTCGCCGGACCAAAATGTCGCCGGTCAAAAATGTCGCCAGTCAAAAATGTCGCCAGTCAAAAATGTCGCCGGGCCAGAATGTCGCCGGTCCAAAATGTCGCCAGTCCAAAATGTCGCCGGGCCAAAATGTCGCCGGTCAAAAAGGTCGCCGGGCCAAAATGTCGCCGGTCCAAAATAACGCCGGTCCGAAAGGCCGCCGGTCCAAAATGTTTCCAGTCCAAAATATAGCCGTTCCTAAATGACACTAAGTGCATAGTACAGATTTAATGTTTCCAGCAATTCACAAATTCAATGCAGCTTAATTATGTAGCTCAATTTTACTAATAAGCTTATCACGATATGATAAATACACCTGTTTAGTAACTTTTTTTAAACGTAACAGTTTAGAAAATTAGCTTAATTTATTAACAAAAATGTAACTAAATTGATTTCTTCTAACGCTTAAATTATTTAAGTACCAAAATAATGCCATAGTTTATTCAGGGCTGTACTAGGGCCCAGGGACGCTAAATTTCTTCCTTTTTAATACGCTTTTATTAGTTTCACATGTGGGTTTGTTTGTTTTTTGTTTGTTTGTTTGTAGGTATGTAACTCTGACAAGGGGACCTTACAGGTTGTCACTCACCGATTTTGATGAGTTTTATATATTATGTAGAGGGACCCACCCTAAGTATTTTAGCAAAAGGATATGCCCCAATGCGCCTTAGTTTCCGAGATATAACGACGATCCAAAGTTCAGCTCGAAGTTATTATAGAGGTACGGTTGAGCAGTGGTCACAACAGCGGCCGTAGCCCAGTGAGCAAGGTCCCCCACTTCGACCGCTGGAGGTCTGGGGATCGAGTCCCGTGACGTATTTTTTTTTCTTTAATATCGAAAAAAATTCGATAGTTAATGGAAAATCGTTTAATTATTCATTTTTATTTTATTTATTTATTCATTTAGAAAATAATTTTTTTTTTTTTCAATTTTTAATATTGTTAATTCACGGGACTCGATCCCCAGACCTCCAGCGGTCGGAGTGGGGGACCTTGCTCACTGGGCTACGGCCGCTGTTGTGCCCACTGCTCAACCGTACCTCTGTAACAACTTCGAGCTGAACTTTGGATCGTTATATCTCAAAAACTAAGGCGCATTGAGGAATATATTTTTGCTAAAATACTTAGGGTGGGTCCCTCTACATAATATATAAAACTCATCAAAATCGGTGAGTGATAACCTGTAAGGTCCCCTTGTGAGTCAAAGATAAAATTCACGTTCTTTACAAACGTAAAAGTAATATGTTAAAAAACCATTATTATTACCAAGGCTTCACTAGATAGCGTTTTATACAGGCTGCTTCATTACTCAAAACATCAATGGTAAAGATTTGCCCGCTAGAGAGCGCTGAATGATGTGTTTGTTTACATTTATTAGCACGTTGTTTCTGCTGTAAAAAGTGATGTTCATCCTATCTTTAAGGGTTAAAAAATATTTATATAGTTTACTGAAGTGGAGTACAGAGTGAATTGATGCCGAAGGCCTTATTAGTACTGCTTTTTAGGGGAAATAAATTCCCTTTTCAGGTAAAGTTGGTCGCAACTCATGATTCAGTCATACGACATTCATTCATGTTTACTTTCTTCGAATTAGCAACATATAGCAATGGCGTTCAATTTTGACATCTCTGCATTAATAAAATATACGCTTTTCTTCGCAGCCGATAAATAAAAATGTAGCAATGAAATAATATTGTTCTATTTACTATTTTGTTTCATTACTATTGCTCACACGATCTTAATTGCTACGCAAAAGCTCAGATGTTCATTTTGATAGCGTTGACCCATCAGAGCGATAAATGGCGAATCTATTCGCAGAGACATTTCCTTTTGATGCCCCAGAATGAATGCACCTGCAATGAAGCGATTGGTGTTCAACGGAAAGACGATTGACAACAAAACATATTAATTTCTTTAGTAACAACGAAATGAGCATATATAATCGCTTGGTACTAAAGAGCAATACAAGTACGAAAAAAATAAACAAAACTACAATATTACGACGACCAAATGTAATTTTTTTTTTCATTTACACAACATTAAAAGGTAATGTTCTTTTTATGTTAAATTTCACACATTGATAATATTTCGATAATTGGGAATCTGGTGTGGTTGCCAAATTTTTGGCGATAATTACTTTATTTTGTTGCTCTTTAGTTTATGTTTGCGAAGGAAGTATTTCCCTCGCTCATAAATTGGCCACAAAGATTTAACGCCAATAGGGAAAGATAACCAGACTTCCAATCACCGAAATCTTCCCTTTTTTGTTTCTAATTTCACACATACGTTTAATACTTGAAAGTAAAATAATGGGCCAACTGAAAAAAAAGCTGCGAAATAATGTGAGAATTCTTGTTAAAAAACTCGCCAAACAAATTAATTTGACAATCTAAACTCATCAAAAGTTTTGATGGAACTATCGTTCCAAAATCGCCATTTATCGCTCTGCGGTGCCAGTGTCGTTTCATAGTTTAATTATAATTAGAATCAATTAAAATGAAAAATAATTCGCTAACTAATTAAAACAAGCCGTTAAAATGCAGAATAAACCAGCAAATCGAACAAACTATTAAATGACGTTAAAATATAATAAAATAGAATTGAATGCCAAATTGTAAAATTGTCGCCAACAAATTAAATTTTAATTTTGTCTTTTATTATCTGATTTGTTTATAATGTTAGTTACCACAAAATTTGATAGATGTCGCTAGGCGACATGCATCCGTTTTTATCCCAAAGATTTTGATGAAATGAAGCAGCCTGTATAAAACGCTATCTAGTGAAGCCTTGTTATTACTAAAGGCTAAACTATATTGCATGTTGATGCATAATAAGTGCATTTGCCATTAGTTCTGAGTAGGGCATCGATCGTCCACAAAATGCATATTATAAGTGCAAGTAAACTTAGCGGATATTCAACAGTTTTCAAAATCTTCTTTTGAATTTGATTTACTCTAAAAGCGTATTTTTTAGTTTTTTTTAAAGTATATTTAAGATTATTTCTTTTTTTCACACTAAGAAATTAAACAAATAAATTTTCTGTAAAGGCTTTTTTTTTGCCTTTTGCAAAAACGGAATACCGTTTAATCACCGCGTAGCTGACAATTTTCTTCTAGAACATTTTCTTTAAGAGTTATTGGGGACGTTTGAAATCAAATTAGTTCATGTAATTATTGCTTTCTTTGTAACAACTAAGTGGTGGAAGAGGAGGTGAAATTTCAAGAGAAAAAATGGTATTATATTCAACTCCACATTTAAATACTGATTGTAACGAAGGTACAGTACTATGTCTGAGCTGATTAACGCCAGAAATGAATAAGCATCTCTACCTTTAAGATTCTTCTACAAACAAAATTTTGTCTGAATACTTGCATTACTTCTTGATATACATCACTCACAAATAATGAAAAATAAAAAGTTCAATTGCTCTGCTTCCTCGATGATGTGGCGTATCTTCTGAAGGCTTCTTATGGGCCAATTTTTATTTGATTTCGTCTGAACCTTCTTCAGACATAGTAATCACGCTATGCTGAAAACGTTCCATTACATTCTTGCATGTAAAAACTTGGAAGAACTAGCGGCAAAAACCAATCAGCACTGAACCACATATTCGTTGGTATATGTATGTACCGAATTTCATTCCAATTTACGCAGTAAGTTTGTGGTAGAGTCGCCCCAAAAAAATAAACAATAAAATTGAATTCAGCACACATCAGAACGTGTAAATTCTTCCAAATTGACAATTTTTCACTGATCCAATACTTTCTTTTACACATTTTATGAAGAAGAAAATAAAAACACCTCTATCACTTAAATTATATAGACTTGCTTTCGATCATGTAAGAAATTTTAACAAAAACAAATGTCAAACATTGTATATCTGTCTTATTCATTTCACATTTCTTCAACTTCTTTTTTAACACATAAATTTTCCTTTCGATATCAATTAAACTTGGCTTGAGCTGCTAATCTATTCGTTTTTAAGTTGGTAGATAGCGAGTCACGGTGAAATAAAGCTATTGTAAATAAATAACGGACGCTTGTTTGATAACTATTTGTTTCTTGGAAAACGCTCGAAACGGTTACAAGCCGAAAGGGTAATTTTTTTTTTTAGTATTTTTCAAAAATTTTAGTCCATTCTATCATTAACGCACACGTTCATCAACAGCAATTAGCAATCTTTTGCTAATTTGGTGTAAAAAAGCCTTTTCATATAATTTAATTTTTGGTACTATCAATGTCGGATCTTCTACATTTTTGTCTGACGACATTTGAACTGGCGACATTTTTGACCGGCGACATTTTGAACACGCGACATTTTTGACCGGCGACATTTTGGACACGCGACATTTTTGACCGGCGACATTTTGGACACGCGACATTTTTGACCGGCGACATTTCGGACACGCGACATTTTGGACCGGCGACATTTCGGACACACGACATTTTGGACCGGCGACATTTTGGCCCACGACAATTTGGATCTTCGACATTTTTGCTCGCGACATTTTGGACCGCGACATTTTGGACCGGCGACATTTTGACCAGCGACATTTTAGACCGCGACATTTTGGCCCGGCGACATTTTGGACCGGCGACATTTTGACCAGCGACATTTTAGACCGCGACATTTTGGCCCGGCGACATTTTGGACCGGCGACATTTTGACCCGCGACATTTTGGCCCGCGACATTTTTTCCCAGCGACATTTTGGCCCACGACATTTCGGCCGCGACATTTTGGGCGTATACCAGTTTAGCCTTTAGTAATAATAATGGTATTAAACATATTACTTTTATACGTTTGTAAAGAACGTGAATTTTATTTTTGACTCAAGAGTTACATACATACAAACGAACAAACAAAAAATCCTACTTGTGAAACTAGTTGTGAAACTATTGAAAAAGGAAGAAATTTAGCGTCCCTGGGCCCTAAGTACAGTCCTGAAAAAACTATGGCATTATTTTGGTACTGAAATAATTTAAGCTTTAGAAGAAATCAATTTAGTTACATTTTTGTTAATAACTTAAGCTAATTTTCTAAACTGCTACGTTTAAAAAAAGTTACTAAACAGGTGTATTTATCATATCGTGACAAGCTTATTAGTAAAATTGAGCTACATAATTAAGCTGCATTGAATTTTTGAATTACTGGAAACATTCAATGTGTACTATACACTTACGTCATTTTGGAACGGATATATTTTGGAACGGATATATTTTGGACCGGCGTTATTTTGGACCGGCGACATTTTTGACCGGCGACATTTTTGACCGGCGACATTTTTGACCGGCGACATTTTTGACCGGCGACATTCTGGACCGGCGACATTCTGGACCGGCGACATTCTGGACCGGCGACATTCTGGACCGGCGACATTCTGGACCGGCGACATTTTGGACCGGCGACATTTTTGATCGGTGACATTTTGCCCGGCGACATTTTCGACCGGCGACATTTCTGACCGGCGACATTCTGGCCCGGCGACATTTTTGACCGGCGACATTTTGACCACGCGACATTTTGGCCCGCGACATTTTGGGCAGGCGACATTTTGGGCAGGCGACATTTTGAGCAGGCGACATTTTGGCCCGCGACATTTTGGCCCGCGACATTTTGGCTCGGCGACATTTTGGACCGGCGACATTTTGGCCCGCGACATTTTGGCCCCGACATTTTGGCCCGCGACATTTCGGCCGCGACATTTTGACCCCAAACCGAAAATAAGAAACAGAAAAATAGAGCAACGAAAAAGGGAGCGTAAACTAGCTCACCGGAAAATTGTGGACCAATAGCTAATTTCTTAACCGTTAGAGATAAGCATATAGTTAATTTAGGAAAAAATCTCTAAATTACGAAAGGAATTTGGGTCTATTCAATGTTTTTCAAAAAATCAAATTTTGAAAGAGCTACGAAATTTAGATTTTTATACAGCCCCCCAATCCTATCAATCATATTTAGTAAAACATTCTTGACACTGTAACGTTTAAAACTAAAAAAAAAATTACTGTTCTACCACAAAAATTGACCGAGTTATGACGTTTTGAAAAATCAAGATTTTGCATTATTTCATGACGTCATCGGTGGAGCGATCTCTCAATGACGTCATGAAATAATGCAAAATCTTGATTTTTCAAAACGTCATAACTCGGTCAATTTTTGTGGTAGAACAGTATTTTTTTTTTGTTTTAAACGTTACATGTTTTACTAAATATGATTGATAGGACTGGGGGGCTGTATAAAAATCTAAATTTCGTAACTCTTTCAAAATTTGATTTTTTGAAAAACATTGAATAGACCCAAAATTCCTTTCGTAATTTGGAGATTTTTTCCTAAATGAACTATATGCTTATCTCTAACGGTTAAGAAATTAGCTATTGGTCCACGATAGGAGTGGACCCCCTATATATATATATATATATATATATATATATATATATATATATATATATATATATATATATATATATATATATATATATATATATATATATATATATACAGGGTGTCCACTTCAATCGTGGACCAATAGCTAATTTCTAAACCGTTAGAGATAAGCATATAGTTTATTTAGGAAAAAATCTCCAAACTACGAAAGGAATTTTGGGTCTATTCAATGTTTTTCAAAAAATCAAATTTTGAAAGAGTTACGAAATTTACATTTTTATACAGCCCCCCAGTCCTATCAATCATATTTAGTAAAACATTCCTGACACTGTAACGTTTAAAACTAAAAAAAAATCACTCTTCTACCACAAAAATTGACCGAGTTATGACATTTTGAAAAATCAAGATTTTGCATTGTTTCATGACGTCATCGAGAGATCACTTAAGGGACCGTATGCGAAATCCTTCAAAATCTTGATTTTTCAAAACGTCATAACTCGGTCAATTTTTGTGGTAGAAGAGTGATTTTTTTTTAGTTTTAAACGTTACAGTGTCGATAATGTTTTGCTAAATATGATTGATAGGACTCGGGGGCTGTATAAAAATTTAAATTTCGTAACTCTTTCAAAATTTGATTTTTTGAAAAACATTGAATAGACCCAAAATTCCTTTCGTAATTTGGAGATTTTTTCCTAAATAAACTATATGCTTATCTCTAATGGTTTAGAAATTAGCTATTGGTCCACGATTGGAGTGGACACCCTGTATATATATATATATATATACACACTGCTCGACATTGAAAATGCAACACCAAGAAGGAGTGGTCAGAAATTGATGAAATTTGGTAAAAAGACAGAGACAGCATGGAACAATAAGTGATATTTATTTCAAAATAAATAAGCAAAATTTAGAGCGAGGACGGCGTCGGCTCAGTAAGAAGTAGGACCACCGCTGACAGCGATGCACGAAGAAACACGTCTAGGCATGGAGTCAATAAGCCTGCGGATGGTGTCCTGAGGGATGGCACTTCTTTCCCTTTCAACCATTTGCCACAGTTCGTCCTCTGAACAAAGCAGTGACAGGTTCTGCAAACGGCGTCCAATCACGTCCCACACATGTTCGATTGGTGATAAGTCATGGTGAGAGTATGGTGGCCAGGAAAGCATCTGTACACCTCGTAGAGCATGTTGGCTGATTCGAGCACTGTGAGGCCGGGCGTTATCCTGTTGAAAAATTGCATTTGGCTGACCCTGAAGGTAGGGGATTACCACCGGCCGCAGTACATTATCTACATATCGTTGGACCGTCATAGTGCCCCGAATACGAACTAGAGGTGATACGGAATTGTATGCAATAGCGCCCCAAACCATTATGGCACGTTGTCGCGCTGTGGGGCGTTCCACAGTTACTGCCGGATTCGATCCTTCTCCACGTCGATGCCACACACGTATGCGATGACTATCGCTGGACAAACAGAAGCGGGATTCATCTGAGAACACTACGGTTTGCCATTCTGCCATCCACGTCGCTCTGGTCCGGCACCATTCCAAACGTTGGAGTCTGTGCTGTGAGGTCAATGGCAGTCTTCTTTGCGGGCGCCGTGATTGCAGGCCACATGCAACAAGTCGACGGGAAATGGTTCTGGTCGACACAGGAACATCCAGGTTACCTTGCACGTGCTGCAGAATCGACGTACAAGTGACTTGCGGGTCCGCCACAGCTTGTCGGTGAATCCGTCGATCCAAGCGGTCTGACGTCACTCTGGCTGCACCTGCACCCCTCAATGTGGCTACATTTCCTCTTTCCAACCATCTCCGACCCAGCCGATGCACAGTGCTTGCATCCATGTGGGTATCAGCTGCAATTTGACGTATGGACCAACCTCCATTTCTCAGTCCAATCACCATACCCCTTGTAAAGTCATCTATACGCTGGAAGTGTCTTCGTTGAGGACGGCGTGGCATTTCCTCCTATCACACGTATCCTTCGAGACAAACACCAAATTTCTCCGATAATTAGTCCGGCAGAAAAACCAACATGAACATAGCCCACTTTTCAACTTCATTCTCTTATATCTTACTTCACGTGCGTCGGCGAGCTGCGCATTTCATATCATTTGCATAACTCAGTGACGTGCGTCTACGGTAAAATTTGCATGAATTTCTGACCACTCCTTTTTGGTGTTGCATTTTCAATGTCGAGCAATGTATAACTAAATAGGGCGCAAAAATGTAAACTTTAAAACTCTTAAGAATTTTGTCTTTTAGAAAAAGTTTGAAAATGTCCGCATGAGTTCAAACTCTTAAACATCTTGCCTTTAAAAAAAAAATACTAAAGCAATACAAGAATTGGCTTTTTTTTTTCATTAAAAATTTTAGTTTATTAAAATAACATGATTTTTTTTGAAAAGATTACATCAATCTCGCATAAAATACTCAAATATTTTGAAGATGGAATGATCAATGCATAGTATTTCTGAGCGCATAACTTCAAAATATTAAAAAGTATTAACAAGGTGCATTTTTTATTTTCAAATATTTTCTCTTAAGTTTGAATAAAAATTAAGTTCTTTCGAATGTTTTTTTTTTTTCCTTTCTGAATTTGAAACATTCGTGGTTCCTTTAAAAAAAAATCCTGTATTTTTACTGATTTTCTCTATTTTCATATTTTTTGTTATGGTATTCATAGTGAACATCACTTTAAGAAATGCACTCTCAAAATTGACGATATTTTCTTTGTTTTTGATGAAATCGCTTCCATGGATATGCCCCGAGCTAACATTTCGTCAAATTCAAGAAACTGCATCTGTCAATTTTTTGGGGATGAATTTCGTCAAATGTAGCGAAACATTTCTTTATCCTAATTTCGTCAAATTGACCATCATTTTTGTAATTTTGACAGTATTAATTTCGTCACATTAATATCGTTGTAGTTGAGCAAGTTAGTTTATTCAATTTTTGAGTATTCGTTTTTTTTTTAATTTTAGTTGATATTTTAATCATAATTCATAATTTCTCTCTCTTTATATGTAGTCTCCCACAACATAAAAATTAAAAATTGTAGATGAAGAGAGGCACATGACAAAATTCGACTTTATTAATGTAGAAATTCAGATGTTAAATTTCTTTTTTAAAAATCAGCAGTTAACTCTTTGTCATTAACTACCTATTGATTATTTTGCTCTGTTAACAATGCAGGAATAAAATTTAGAATCAATGCAGTAAATCTCAAGAAAACAGTACAGGTACAACTCATGAATACAGTGAATTATTAGATCAATAGGTTGCTGTAAAGGAACGAATTGCATTTTCTGAAAATTATTATTTTTTATTATTTTAATGCACGATAGCTCTGATTTGACTTTCCAAACGTTTGATATTTAAATAAACGCTTTTACATTGTTTTTTCATTTATTTCTTAATACGTTTTGAACGGAAGATGAAAACAAATGTGTAAATAAAGTAAAGTCATTAAGCTTTTAAATCTTTAGGGAAAATTACAAAAATAATTTTACTAACTCTCAGCACTCATAGTAAGTTTATATATGTAACTCTTAAATGTCTATTAGTTTACATCATGAAATAACTACTGAGTCTAGACTCAAATTAAATTAAAAATAAAAATATTAATAACAAAAGTAAAAAAATGATAAAAATTGATTGAGCAAGAGCCATTCTTACCTCTTATCTGGAAGAGCCTCACAAAAAAGACAACAACAAAGTGTGTGGATTTCAAAGTATACTCACACACCCTTTTGTTGCCCATTTTGATTGAATTAACTGTGATTAATTATGGACTGATAAACCAAATCTTTAAAATGTCGGGCAAGGGAATGCTATAAAACCAGCCAACGTTCTTCAAAGCAATCTCAAATTAAAACAAAATGGCTTCACAAGATATATTACGATACAACAGACACGAATAAAATTATACTTTCGAACGCGATGTGTTTTGGAAAGCAGTGTCCTCTAACAGACTAATAAAGCGAAGAGTATAAGGTCCGCGTCTCTCAAAGGAAGCTCTAATACGCATGTATTAATTCACAACGGCTCTGCATGTTACATGTTTTACCGTCTCGTACTTTGACCAACGAATCATAGTTAATGCAGAAACCATACGCCGCTACCATAAAGACGTAAAAATTCCGTTTTTGTGAATCCAACTCGGTGATTCACGGAATATTTCTGCTTCTTAAAGGAAAAGATACGTTTTGAAGCGAAAACGGAAATTTTAAAATCAGTGAGAAACTTCCTGAAAATTCAGGGTTTTTTTTAAACAGTGTAGAATCGAATGTTAAATACAGGTGATATTTCAGTCTTCAATTCGTAAAACTCATTCCTGCACCGACTTACAAAACACTAGAAGGGATTGGCATTTAAAATATTCCTTTCCTCCCTCTAAGGCACTTTGATATTATATTTTCGTTTCTTTAACACATTCCATTTAGTTACTGTTATTGCAATTTCAGATTTCTGATGCCAACAAAAAACGCTAAATTTCTTTGCGCTTGTAAGTACCATTCTCTATATTTACTTTACTTTTTACTCATTTGTTTGTGTCAGTAAGTGTCATCACTTTTACCCATATCTATTGCATTGCTTTTAAATATAAGGGAATATAGGCATTCAAGTAGTTCCTGTCAAAGTCATGAGATAAACATTTCAATGAATATTAGTTTTAATTTAATGAGGCATTAACTTACAATGTCTGAAAGTTAATTTGGTTCTTCAATGAAAACAATATATGCAGAAATACGAATTTTATTCTTTAAGCTCTATGAAGAAGAATTGAGAATGTGTCTATCCAGTTTTGAAGATAAGTCTAGCAGATGGTGTCCGTTATTTTTCGCCAGTCTCTTTTAAAACTTACTTTAAACTCTCTCTGGCATCTCTACTGGTCTTTTGGCTTGACAAATGTTATTCTTCAAATGATTGAGGATCCCGAGGCGATAGTTGTCGTCCAATGGCCTCCACAAAAAATAGTCACAAGGGAGCGCAGATATTGAAATAGCTAAGTATGCACGTTATGTAGATGCACGTAGTTATGATAGAATGGTCATTGAAAAATGACCACGTCTTCGTCGGCGATTGAACAAAGAGGTCTATAAACTGGACGCCACTCCAGTCAGGACTGCCAACTCAAATAAGAAAGCTGATCTGCCCTTCCCTGTAATTTTATGTAAACAAAATATCTATAGCCGATTAAAGTAACTACTTTTAACAAACGCTGCGACTCATCTTTTAGCTCTAATCCTCAAGTTCCCCATACAGCTAGTTGTAGTTTTCGTAATATTTTCTTTCATTTTCACTCAATTTTCCCGAGGCTAAAACATCAATTAAAAATAATCTTCATGGTATAATTTCCTTCAGGGGCTGTCCATTTTTGATGTCCACCCTTACTTTATCGCAAAATGACCTACTTCTCCTTATCCCTTGTCACGTGTCGCTTTATATTGCAGAAACATAGTTTTATGAACGAATGTTTTTATTTCAACCAAAATGCTTGCTTTTTCTTATCCTGCCCCTCCCTATTGAAGGGCTTGGAGGATGAAGGGGCTATGTTACATTTTAAAAAATGCGCACTCTGGACAATGGTAAGCATTTAATACAGGTAAGCAAAAAAAAACTTGATACATCATAAAGTAGATATCATACGCACACTAACGACAAAACCCGAAAACAAAAAAGCTGTAGGGTCATTCCATTTTAAATCAACAAATGGAGTGCGCATCACCATTTTTGATTTTGATGAAAATTTGCATGTGTATTCCTTTTACTTCCCAGAGCTCAAAATAGTGTTCATTTTATTTTTTAAAAATTTACCCTTTGATATATAGGCCCCTTTTGTTGTTGGCAACAGCGAAAATCGGGCGTTTTGATGCTTTGCCTTATGAACTATAACTTTTTTTCTATCAAAGATTTTGAGCTCAACTATAGCTCATTGGAAAGCTAAGAAAAAGATCTTTTTATATATGCTATCAATAAATTTCAGATTAAAAAAAATACTTATTTTTTCAAGGTCAAAGTTTACGACGAAAATGACATTTTTTACTACTTTCGAACATTAAAAAACCCATGAAGGGTTCAAAGTAACAAGCCGATTTTTTCATCATATATTCATAGTCATGATTACTTACTGTATAAAAAAAATTGGCTTGTTATTCCACCCCCTTTATGAGATATGCCCCCCCAAAGTTGTAAAATTTTTTAAAAATCCAATTTTCAACGCTAAAAAAATGCATGTGGGGGGCAAGATAAAAAATTTTTTACATGTGGTATTTTAAGTACTTTTTACCAGCTTTCTAATAAAACAAAAGTTGCTTTGTTATTCAAAGGCGTTTGGCAGATATAAGGGACTGAACTTTCAAAAAATTGCACAAAAACAACACGATTATTTTCATTTTTTTAAGTCTTTTTTTTATTTAAATGTATTTATATACCTTATTCTTTGCCTTAAATGCTAAAAAAAGACTAAGAAGATCAATGAAGAAACATATTTAAAGTTTAATAAGAAAATTTAATATTTTTAACACCTGGGAATATAGAATACCACTAAACTTGTCTGATTTTTAAACATCTGATTGCTGCCTACAACAGGACTGAGCATTTCTCAACTTGTCCAGGTTTGTTCATACCATGTGGTCATCCTTGTTCTGACTTGCTCTCACATGTGTATCTTAGTTGTCTTTCAAATTCTGAAACAAGTAGGTTGTTGAGCTAGTGTTTCTGCTGTAAAATCTTGTGAAGCTGATGTGATTTCTTTTCATTGCGAGTTCATTCATATTCACAGAATGTTTTGTTAAAGGTAATAGAAGAAATTCCTTAGAATCCTTAAATATAAATTTAAATTTGTCTTTCTACATGTAAACTGTGAATAAGTTATGGATAACCCTAAATGCTCCATAGGAGTTTTTGAGAATGATGATTGTACTATTTTAAGTTACAGTAGGCTTAGTCTACTGTAAATAGTATTTCTGAGTACAGTGATGATGATAAAACTTTACTGCACCTGAGTACTGGGTGTAAAACTATTGAAACTGTTTGTACATACCATGCAAAAAAATTTCTTGCCAAGTTTTGCCACCTTTATGGAACTTCTTGCTGGTAGGTACAAACAGTTTCAATAGTTTTACACCTAGTTCTCAGATGCAGTAAAATTTTATCATCATCACTGTATTCAGAAATACTATTTACAGTAGACTGCCTACTGTAACTTAAAATATTACAATCATCATTCTCAAAAACTCCTATGGAGCATTTAGGGTTATCCATAACTTATTCACAGTTTACATGCAGAAAGACAAATTTAAATTTATATTTAAGGATTCTAAAGAATTTCTTCTTTTACCTTTAACAAAACATTCTGTGAATATGAATGAACTTGAAATGAAGAGAAATCACATCAGCTTCACAAGATTTTACAGCAGAAACACTAGCTCCACAACCTACTTCTTTCAGAATTTGAAAGACAACTAAGATACACATATGAGAGCAAGTCAGAACAAGGATGACCACATGGTATGAACAAACCTGGACAAGTTGAGAAATGCTCAGTCCTGTTGTAGGTAGCAATCAGATGTTTAAAAACTAGACAAGTTTAGTGGTATTCTATATTCCCAGGCGTTAAAACTATTAAATTATCTTATTAAACTTTCAATATGTTTCTCCATTGCTCCTTCTTAATCTTTTTTTAGCATTTAAGGCAAAGAATAAGGTATATAATTACATTTAAATAAAAAAAAAAGATTAAAAAAAATGAAAATAATCGTGTTGTTTTTGTGCAATTTTTTGAAAGTTCAGTCCCTTATATCTGCCAAACGCCATTGAATAACAAAGCAACTTTTGTTTTATTAGAAAGCTGGTAAAAAGTACTTAAAATACCACATATAAAAAAATTTTATCTTGCCCCCCACATGCATTTTTTTAGCGTTGAAAATTGGATTTTTTAAAAAATTTACAACTTTGGGGGTGCATATCTCATAAAGGGGGTGGAATAACAAGCCAATTTTTTTTATACAGTAAGTAACCATGACTATGAATATATGATGAAAAAATCGGCTTGTTACTTTGAACCCTTCATGGGTTTTTTAATGTTCGAAAGTAGTAAAAAATGTCATTTTCGTCGTGAACTTTGACTTTGAAAAAATAAGTATTTTTTTTTAATCTGAAATTTATTGATAGCATATATAAAAAGATCTTTTTCTTAGCTTTCCAATGAGCTGTAGTTGAGCTCAAAATCTTTGATAGAAAAAAAGTTATAGTTCATAAGGCAAAGCATCAAAACGCCCGATTTTCGCTGTTGCCATCATCAAAAAGGGCCTATATATCAAAGGGTAAATTTTTTAAAAATAAAATGAACACTATTTTGAGCTCTGGGAAGTAAAAGGAATACACATGCAAATTTTCATCAAAATCAGAAATGGTGATGCAACAACTTTTTTGAAAATTTGTTGATTTAAAATGGAATGACCCTGAACAATAAAACTTTGAACTTTAACCCTACACTGCATGGTGTTGCCAATTGGATACATGGAAAATTTGTCCTCCTTATAAATAGCAGAATGTAGTCATAAGGCAATTCAATGCATAAAAAGCAAGTATTAGGTATATTTAAAGCAATTATCACCATTTATCCTCCATACATGGCAGCACTGGTCTGTTACATGCTCTTAAATGTATACATATGGATAGCTTTTAAAATCACTTAAACTACCAAGTTTTGAACTCATTTTTTACAGTGAAATATTTTTCTTTGTCTTTTAAAGAAATAACATGAATAAAATAAACATTTATCTTTCGTTTAAGATGCGTTTTGCATCAAAATAATTATTTGGAAAAAATCTAGGACATAATACATGTCTGTAGCCATTTGGCAACATTATGCAGTAAGCATCCAGAGAACACTTCGATTCATCTCTGTAGTTCACGAAGTACTATGTGCTTTGTTTATGTTTCACGCCTGTTTCTTTCTCTTTTTGGGAGGTATAAAATAATCATGCGGACCCAAAAGTGGTACTTTCGGCTGTTTTACCGTTTATTAGACCTTGCAATTATCAATGCTTAGGTGATGTTCAACAGAGTGAACAAACAAAAAA
Organism: Uloborus plumipes; assembly: GCA_038373865.1. NCBI lineage: Eukaryota > Metazoa > Arthropoda > Arachnida > Araneae > Uloboridae > Uloborus > Uloborus plumipes. The sequence goes on along the minus strand of JAXGGA010000720.1, from coordinate 150,130 downwards.
TCAATAGGGAAAAGCCTTCAAAACGTGTTCATTTTAGATTTCAGTTAGCACAAACGTTGTGCTTACACGGACAAGTAAAATCATTTATAATTTTAAAATATAGTTTTGAAAAAAACTAAAAAATACGCTTATACATAGGAAAGCGTTGAGATCATCACGGATTTCCCTCTGATTTCCAAAACTACTGAATATCCGCACTTAAGTTTACATGCACTTATTTCATTACATGCACTTATTCATCAACATGCAATACAGTTTAGCCTTTAGTACTAAAAATAATCTTAATATATAAAAATTACGTGTCCCTGTGTTTGTGGCCAATGGACTCCTCAATTACTGAACCGATTGTAACCAAATTTTGCACGCAGTTTCAGTTTGGTCCAACTTAAATGATAGGATAGTTTATATCTCAATTTAGGACCGCAATGTATTTTTAATTGCAAATTATGTATTTAGCTACCAGCTTTTCTGTGTTCTTGGCTAAACCTTTTCACTAAGCCTTTTTACTAAGCCTTTTTTGACACCTCCATGGCTGAGCGACATAAAGCACACGTTCTGACAGCTTCCGAAGCGCAGTAAACAGGTAATATCTTAATATATAAAAGTTACGTGTCCCTGTGTTTGTGGCCAATGGACTCCTCAGCTACTGAACCGATTTTGACCAAATTTTGCAAGCAGTTTCAGTTTGGTCCAACTTAAATGATAGGATAGTTTTTATCTCAATTTAGGACCGCAATGTATTTTTAATTGCAAATTATGTATTTAGCTACCAGCTTTTCTGTGTTCTTGGCTAAACCTTTTTACTAAGCCTTTTTGACACCTCCATGGCTGAGCGACATAAAGCACACGTTCTGACAGCTTCCGAAGCGCAGTAAACAGGTAATATCTTAATATATAAAAGTTACGTGTCCCTGTGTTTGTGGCCAATGGACTCCTCAGCTACTGAACCGATTTTGACCAAATTTTGCAAGCAGTTTCAGTTTGGTCCAACTTAAATGATAGGATAGTTTTTATCTCAATTTAGGACCGCAATATATTTTTTATTGCAAATTACCTATTTAGCTACCAGCTTTTCTGTATTCTTGGCTTCTATAAGATAAAATCTGCTGCTGTGTTGTCAGTTGCTTCGGAAGCAAAAAGCAATAGTGGTAACTATCAAGGATGTCGAATCGGTTTCTGGCATATTCGTCCCGATTCTCTTATTTTAAATAGTGCGTTTAAGTCTTATTAAATCAATATTCGGAAAAGTATTATTTGCTTACGTCTCCTTTACTTAATTCAATTTATTAAAGTAGTTTAGATACTTAACATATGCTATTTTGTATGTTTTAAAAATATTTTTCACTCATGTTTAGGTACAAATATGTTTTTAGGAAAATTATTTTAGTGAAAAAAATCATACCTTTTTCGAGCTTTGAGTTATAGAATATTCATATTGTTTAGTGATTTTTATGTCAGGTGTATTTAGACAAAGAAAGGCTCACTGCATTATGTGATCTTTTACCTATGTAATATTTAAATTTTTAGTGATTTAGTTCAGAATTGTATTTGCTAAGCGTAGCCATCTGTAGCAATAAATTTGCAAATTATCGTTCAACAATACATTTGGTATTTACTATTCAAAAAACAAATTCTTAGGAGGGAAAATATACTATTTTATGGTGCGAAGATTAAAATTATTTCTATACACACAATTTTTACCGTCACATTGCTTTGTAACATAAATATACACCTCATAGTTTGCGATTCAAAATTCGACTGTTTCGTAAATATCGTACCTTTTCGGGTTTTTAAGTTATACAATATTCATTTTTTTGTGATTTTGTATTTCAATTGTATTGTAATAAAAAAAGGTTTTACTGTAATTTGTGAACTTTTACCTGTGTAATATTAAAATTTACAGTGATTTTGCTCAGAATTGTATTTTCTAAACGTACCTCTCTGCATTCATAAGTTTTCAAATTATTACTATTATAGCTTATTTTTTTATTTTTTTTCCTTAGTAAATACAAATGTATTCTTGGACGACAATTTGCACATTTATAACCGTAGGTAGTACGATAGTTCGCTCAGTATATAAAATTTTTAACTAAATTATACCTAAGCCACAGCAACGCGTGGCCGGGTCAGCTAGTATTAAATATATTACTTTTATATTTGCAAAGAACGTAAATTTTATATTTTATTCAGAGTTACATACATACATATAAACAAACCCACATGTGAAATTAATAAAAGCGTATTAAAAAGAGGGAGACCATTAGCTACAGAGGAACTAGAGTTACAAACAAAAAAAAAAGCTTGCGCGAGAGAGCCTCCAAAAAATATCAGATTTGACAGAATTGATCATCGGAAAGAACACAGTACAAATAAACAATGATGTAAAATGTCAAAATGTAAAGGATTACAAGAGTACAGTGCACCAAATGTTCAATTCCTCTTTTTTTTTTACCAAAAAAACTAATTTCAAGACTATCATTTAAAAATCATTTTTATCTGTTGAATGCATGGTGTAGCCATTTGGCAACAAAACTATTTTTAATTAGAAAGTGGTGAAAATTTAGAGTTAAATTTTTAAAAATATTTTTCCATGTTTTTTTATTACATTGACAAACACATCTATTTTTTTCTAAGAAAAATAAAAAATCATGCAGTGTAGGGTTAATTACTCGCAATTTCTGTTTTGTCACATAACCCCTTCATCTCCCAAGCCCTTCAATTATCAAACTCCTAATTTCACGAACTTCTTCCCCTTTCAAAACATCATTTATATCATAGGGGCCCCAAAAAGGCACGTGAAAAGTACTTAATATTGTTGTATTAATCTCTAAGGGGCCTCAAACCAGGAAATCCGCCACTGAGTTTCAGAGCGTGAATATTTATTTTGCAAGAAATATCGTCATCCAAAGTGCCTATCAAAATCTTTCACATGGAAAACGGCCTAGTTTTAGCACTTTGTAGCTCAAGGTTGTCCCCTTCAATTTTTTAGTTAGTAGGGGAGAGGGGGCACATGTGAGCAAAAATGACATTTTGTATGTTTTTCATTTTTAATGTGAGATCAAGGAGGTTAAAGGAGAGGAGCTAAATCTCTGCTATCTAAAAGTGGCAACAAATTCTCACCCGCCGCCAGAGGACGCTAGCTCAAACGCTCCCTACTTCCTACGGGAATCAATGTAAATGATACTGAATCTGTCCTCTTTTTAAATGCTGCTATGGGAAATAAAAAAAAAAATTTTCAACTGGATTTTGATGTAAATCTTTGACTGATATTATGAATTAAGCATGATTTTCATCCCACGAAAATAGGTGCCGTATTCTTTGAGAAATAGGTTTAATCGAATGCACTACCAACTTGCCAAATCTGACAGAATCTGTCATTTTTTAAAGACTGCTGTTGGCAAGAGTTTTTTTTTTTTTTCAACTGGATTTTGGTGTAAATCTTCGATTGACATTATGAATTTCAGATCTTAAATGAAAAAAAAAAAATGATAAATAAACTTGAAGCAAGGACAGAGAGGAAAAATTCAGAGACAAAAATTTCTGGAAAGAATTTTTAAGTCTTAAAATATGATTTTTGTCTATTTTAAACGGGGTTAGAGACAGGGGTGCCCATCCCCCCCCCCAAGCTCAATGGCGCAAATCCCCCCCCTCTCCAAAATGTTTCCCAACTCTCTTGTGCTTTTTATTTTTTTACCCCTCTTTTTTATTTTATTTATTTTTTTAAATATATTTTTAAAAATATTTGTTTATTTTTTAAATTGTAAAAATTATTTTTTTATTTATTATTATTTTTCTAAAAATACTAATTATACGTAGAACAGAATCGCTTTTTTTCTTTTCCAGACATTCCAAGCACACTCACACGCACACAAAATAAATAAATAAAAAAATAATAAAGAAATAAAAGAACTAATGTGAATTAAAAATATTAATTTAGGAATAATTTTTATTCAAAACAAATCAGCCCATAATTTAAATTAAAAATAAGTTAATCAATAATTTAAATAAATAAATAAATTAATTAATTAGCTTTAAAAAATCCCCCCCAAAATTTTTATGGCTCAACTTGCGCCATAATCCCCCACCCATGTGGGCACCCTTGGTTAGATATACATTATATTAGTCTAGGTTTAAGTAAAAAAGATAAAAAAAAATCGAAAATTAAGCCAATGAATATATTTTTAATTGTAAAAATGATGTAAATATAAAATTTCCTATTAGGTAAAAACGAAGAAAAATAATAATGAATAAATAATTTTTTCAATTACTGATTACAAATGGTAATTAAATAAAAATATGAACATGTAAAAAAGAAGGTAATATGAAAATATAATCTAATAATTATTTTGTCTACTAAATATTTTTAATTAATAAAAAAATTAAGTACCGACATAATTAATTTTTTGCCACATGCTTAATTTATCAACAATTTAGAGAGCTGATTCTTAGCAAAAAAAACATCGTACAATACAAAGAAAATGTCGCATACAATCGCATATATGTCAGATTTGGCATGTTAGATGCGGTCGATTAAACATCTTTCTTAAACATTATGGCAAAACTTCAATGGGATCAAAGTCATATTTAGTTCATAATGTCAATCGAAGATTTACACCAAAATCCAGTTGAAAGAAAAAAACAGCAGTCTTTAAAAAATGACAGATTCTTTCAGATTTGGCAAGTTGGTAAGTGCATTCGATTAAACCTATTTCTCAAAGAATACGGCGCCTATTTCCGTGGGATGAAAATCATACTTAATTCATAATGTCAGTCGAAGATTTACATCAAAATCCAGTTGAAAATTTTTTTTTTCTTTCCCATAGCAGCATTTAAAAAGAGGACAGATTCAGTATCATTTACATTGATTCCCGTAGGAAGTAGGGAGCGTTTGAGCTAGCGTCCTCTGGCGGCGGGTGAGAATTTGTTGCCACTTTCAAACTAGCGCATCCGTAGAACATTTCTCTCCTTTCTACTCCGTGTGTGAGATATAAAAAAAACAAGTGCTATACATGATAAATCAAACATTTGCTAATCTTTTCATGCAGTTACGTCCCTTCTTCAACAGTGAATTCCAGCCAAAAAAATAAGTCGAAAATTTTAATTTTGTTTACATCTGCCCCAGTAAGGGGGCAGTTGTAAACACACCTGGGGCACAAGTAAACATGGATACATAAATGGAAATAAAATACACCTACGCATATTTTTATGTATACTGCTTATTACACATTAACAAAAGCTTACAATGAAAATATCAAGGTATTTATGCAACATGATTAATTGACTCAATTCAACAAATATTGTAGCCTTTTACACAAAAAGAAACAGATGATGCAGCTCGACGTGTGTCACCTAAAATTGTAGGTGGTGGTAATTTTAGCAGAATATCATCAGTGTTTACCATCGATGTATCATTTGTTTTTGGAAACATAAAAGTTCCATTCATTATGAATTTTTGTCTTTTGGTAGTGAATTCTACGAGGACAAAGTCATTCACAGCTCAATTTTCTAGTGCAAGGTTGACTTCAGCACAAATTTCTTGGTAATTGCGGTCTTCAAAACTAATGTCGGACTCAGCGTCACTTACTACAACTTTTAACTTCCTTTTTCTACAGTTTAGCAAGTTTAACTTTCTTTTCTTTGCAATTATTTCAGATTTTAATTAAATATTCAGTATAGAAACTTCTAATATTTCTAAATTAGACTATTCAATAATAAAAAAATCAAATTTTTGAAATTGAAATAATTAAATACCATTATGAGGCACAGAGGAACTGTTTACATATGCTCCTACATAATGTGTTCACATGTGCCCCTCTCAATTTAGGCCTAAATCGATAAAAAAAAAAAACTTTTTTTTTTCAATTAAAAAAAAAATACTGCATGAAAACTTCCCTTATTAATGCCACTTTAAGACGAATCAAGTTAAAATCACAAAAAGAATAGTTTTGGATGTGTTTTTACTCCGAGAACTGGAACATAAAAGTATATTGGCAACTTCCAAAACATAAGATCTTATGATAACTAAAAAAAAAAATGGTTTAGATCTTTGAAATTTCAGGCAGTATATAGTAGTTGTGTTACCATCTACATATATATATATATATTTTTTTTTTTCAGATTTTTCTCTTCATGTTAACTGGGTAAAATATCGTTTGTTCACGTGTGCTCCCTCTCCCCTACCATTAGAAAAAACATTTTTTTCCCTATTGAAACAGTTTTTTCTTTAGATGGTGTTCCTTCAAATAAGGACGAAAGAATAAGTTTGAAATACTGTCTGTCTAACGAATTACCTTGTTTAGCTTAGGATTAAAAAAAAAAATTATCGCACATTAGACCTGAAATTTTGGGAGCTTTTAGCCCCATCTTAAGATTGGTTAATTTTCAAGAAAACGACCATAAAAGTGCTTATTTTTTTATCCCTGAAAATTATATGAACGAACAACCTACACTATTAAAATCAGTCCGCGTCTGTCTGTCCGTCTGAAGCTTGAACTCCTCAAAAGCCGCTGAGAGTAGAGAATCGAATGAGGTTCGATTCGAAATTTTTCAAGGAAAACAATAATACTAACCGCGTAATTGTACGACTTTAATCAGCTGAGATATTAATTAAAAAGTTAATTTTATTTTTTGCACTCTTTAAAATTCGAAGACATTTATTTCTTTCCGTTGCTATTTTGAATACGTGTTACAATAAAGTTCTAACAATTGTTTTTATTCTAATTATTTTTTTCTGTTGCGATTTTGAAAATGTATTTCAAATAAAATTCTAATTGATGTTTTTAGCGAGGACTTTTTTTGGTTGCGATCCAAATCTTCAAATAACTTTTACGTTTAGTATTTTGCAATTTATTTTACAGGAAGAAAGCGGTTCAGGAATAATTCTAAGTAAACGCGTAAGCGAGCCGCGAAGCGGGAAGTTTTTTGTATGTTAGCAAGCCGCCATGGCGGTGATAGTAGTTTGTTCAAACTTTCTTCACTACTTTCAAAGGCACGAAGCGCCCGTGCAACGCCGGTATTAAAATCTGTTCTCGTCTGTCTGAAGCTTGAACTCCTCAAAAACCACTGAGATTAAAGAATCGAACGAGTTACCATTCGATTCGAAACTTTCCAAGAAAAACAATAAGAAGACCAACTGCGTAATTGCACGACTTTAATTAGCCAAGATATTACTAAAACCGTTAATTAAATTTTTTATTTATTTAAAATTCAAAGACTTTTATTTCTTTCCGTTGCCATTTGGAATACGTGTTACGATAAAGTTCTAACAATTATATTAAATTCGGAATTTTTAATTTTTTCGTCATTTCTCTTTTACTCTAATGACTTTTATTTTTCTATGTGACCATTTTGAAAATGTAGTACTCTTAAGTTCTTATGATGGTTTTTTGTTTGAATTTCTTTTCTCAATTATAATTGAAAACCAGTTTTTTTTCTTCATTTCTTTTACTCTAACAATCAATGATTTTTATTATTTCTGTTGCTATTTTGAATATGCGTTAACAAATAAAACTCTGGTTGATGTCTTTAGCAGGAACTTTTTTTTGGTGCCTAAAGTGGTGGTAAACCTAAGCAATCATGTATTTGTGGATTTTTTCAAAGTGTTGGAGTTTATTGTTTTGTTGCTTTTAATACGGGAGTTTAATTAAATGTCCTATAAAAGTGGTAGTGAATACAGATTTCTTTTACAACAAGAAAGGTATAGGACCATTCCACGAAAAACACCGCCATCTTGTCCCGCGCATGACGCTCACGTAATTCATTAAAAAGTAGTGATTTTAAAGGACAATGAACAAAATTTTGCTACTTTTAATGAAGTATATGTATTGTCACGTGCGGGACAAAATGGCGGCTTTTTCATTTAATGTCCCAATAACAGTTAAATATATCACAGATGTTTCAAAAGTTCACCTCAAATAAATTTTAAAACGAAAAAACTTTGAAATGAAATATTAAAAATGATTTTTTCAATCTAAAGACTCTGTGAGCTTGATTCGCACTAAAAAGTATGAAATAAAATGAATGTGATTTCTAGATGACAACAGTCAAAAACTTCAGTTGATCTAATTATATCATTATATGCTGATTAGTTCTAAAACACAGAATAAAATTTAAATTATAAAATTGGTCGAAGGAAAATGAGCGGTATAATGAAAGCTATTCATACTAAACTGAAAATAAATGTATTTAAAAATCATTTTTTATATTTTATTAATTATTATTCTTCAGAGTTTGACTTCTAAAATTCCAGGAAAAAATTCCCTCGCCGCACTTTGTCAAAAGTAGAAATGCGTGCTACACAAAAATTAATGAGTTAAAACTCACAAAAATACTGGAACTCAATAACTAAATGTGCTTAGTGTTTCAAAATTTCTAGCCTCTAGTATAATATATTTTGTAATCTAAAAAGCCTAAACATGACAATTCGTTACAATAATCACAGTATTTCAAGCTTATTTTGCTTTTCCGTATCTAAAAGAACACCGAAAAAACCTATTTCGATAAGAAAAAAATCTGTTCTTTCTAATCATAATAACTCAAAACAGATTGAAGGTAACAAACTTAAGCTGCAGAGCATAGAAAATAGGATTTTTTTTATGTGAAGGATTTTGATCGCCACTGTAGCTGACAATAAATATTTACGTTTTGCAACTGTAACCCGTTAAAAGCGAATAACATTTGACTACAAAATTATGAAGTACGAGCGTTTGATTAATTTTTGTTCCGAATTTGACATTTTAAAATCCAGGAGAAAAAATTTTTCATGGCGCTTTGTTAAAAGTTTGCCTAAGTGAATGAGCTCGTATCCACAAAAATACTAGAATGTGTTAACACATTACGAGCGGTTAGCTTAGCAGCCGTGACTAGCACTTAAAATTAAAGCAATAAAAACATAACTTGTACTAGTACAAGCCACGGTGATAGATTGCAGGTATACTAATATCCGCATCAGCTTGTAATGTATTAACATTAGATAAAATGTAGATTAGATAAAATGTGTTCGATACTTTAGATAAAATGTATTTACCTTACCAGCGAGCGTCCGCAAACCATGGTACGGCTCAACTCGTAAATTGAAGGCATAAAGCTGGGTAATATGCAATAAGTTGCCGCCCACAAGCCAGGGCTAAGGCATAACTGAAGCGTTACACCCACAGCTCGACAACTCTCTTGGCTCTAAGGCCCGAACTCCACATGAGCAGAAAACCGAAAGCGTACACAGAAACGGAATTTCTGTTTCAGTTGAGTTTCCGCTGAACAGGTGGTTTTTCGAGCAGAACAGCGGCGCGGAATCGATGGCGTATTCCAGAGCGCCATCTGCAGGTAGATTCTATGCATTTAGCATTTTCTTGTGCTTTCAGCGGGGAAAATGGACGGTCAAGACGAAGTTATTGCCAGGTCGGATTACACTTGATTAATTTTACAGTTGCATTATCAGAATCAAAAAGAAAAAAAAAACGAAAGCAGTCTTTTGGGTGAGGACGATTATCCGCCTACACACACATTTTTATCGCAGTTCGTCTTTACGAAGTGCATCATTTGAATCCTAGATGTCAGTTTTTTTTAAAAATAATATCTGCTTCAAATTTCAAAACCATTTACCTCAAATACCTTTCAAAACAAAAAAACTTTAAAATAAGATTTCAACCAATTTTTTTTGTTTTATCTAAAAACTTTTTCCTGATTTTTTGCAAATTAGATTTTTTCTATTGACTTTTTTGAACCTCTCTTAATGCTAAAACTATAAAAAAATGTCGGTCTGATATTTTTTTGCAAACTATATTAAAAATATCGTTAAAGGTGATTAAATTCATTATATTTTTACCAAAAAATGTAAGGGGCTAAAAAGAAAAAAATATCGAAAGGTATTACATTTATGCAATAGATGGCGCCATTTCTTCCAACGAGATCATGTTCCTAACCGATTAGGTCAAATTTTGCACCAATCGTGGTCCATAATACGATGTCTTTAAAACAACATTTTTATAGTCTTTTCTGTTTTTTGTCGTACAAACAAGGATAATTTTGTACTTCTTCTTTAAAAACTTCGAGATTGTACTTCGTAGACATGCTTTCAACAACACATACGGTGGCCGCCATTGTTAAAAGCTTCACATTTGAAGATGAGCTCCTATTGGCTGTTCCAAAGCGGAATCCGCCAGTAGCGGCAGAAAAGTTGAAATTTTTCTACTTCCGAGTCTGCCGCGATTCTGCCCAGCGGAAAGGGGAAAAACTTGTTTTTTCAGTTTCTGCTTTCTGTTTCCGTCGATTTTCCGCTTATGTGGAGTTCGGGCTTAATAAGAGGATTCCGCCTCCAGCTCGATTATTGGCTATTCCTTACTTAGGAGTTCACAATAAGAACGAAACTGCAGTCTCAGGATGTCATGATCGAGCTGTGGGTGTAATGCTTCAGTTCTGCCTTAGCTCTGGCTTATGGGCGGTAACTTATTGCACATCTCCTACTTGAGAGGACATTTTTGAGAGGTGCAGACATGCCTTTGAAACTAACCCATTTGAATTCTCAGCTTCCAAGACACCAATCATTGAGTATCTAGATACCTCAAAAATAAAAGCAAAAGGGGGGGGGGGTCTCCAACATAACCTCCAATAGCAGATCATCCGACATGTGGCAATTCGTTTCACAGAACAGATTCGCCATTTTGGAGCCCCCTTTTATATTGATTCTAGATCTTCAGCATTTGGATCTTGGAAGCTGAAAATTTGTATAGGGTAGTTTCAAAGACATGTCTACATGTAAGACATAAAATTTCGTTCAAGTCGGAGATGATCGAGGGGAGACGACGAGGTCACTTGACATGGAATGTCTTTATGATAATTAGTTTTTGCCGCACCTTTGCTACCTGTTTCCTGGCAAAGCCAGCTCGACTCTGCTTAAATAATAGTGAACCGTTTTTACCTGCTGAACTTAAGCGCTATTTATTGTTTGACTGGAATCAATTGTGTATTTGTAAACATAGTTAAAATATTTCCACTGTCTGATCTTCTTAGGTAAAACCTTCCGCGCATTTGCGCATGCGTCAGGTCTTCTGTGATCTTACCAAAATAGGGGTGTTAGGTAAGATAACAATAAGTTGAAGAATAATAAAAAGCTTTTTTTGAGCCGTATCAAACAACGTGGAGCGATGCTAATTTCAAATACATAGTTTATTTGAATATGTCAAAAGAATTTTGCAAATGCAAGTTTTAAATTGAAAACTTCGGAAAGTTATCACCACAACCCATCTACCCTTTTTTACGTAGAACTGTTCGTGAGTGCTAGGCGCGGTTTTCATGGACGGACTGTAGATAGGTGCCGCTGCAAACTGAAAATATTTTACAATTTACTTTGACCCACGTCCCTACTTGATACAAAATTCAATAAAAACGTATGTCTACTGAAAAAAAAAATTGGGCTACCTGAACAGTAGTGGATTCGGGGGGGGGGTGGCAGCAGCAGGCCCCCTCCCAAAGAGATAAAAAAAATCACTTAACTATATTCCAAACTTTTTTTCTTGTACCAAAAATTTCAAACGATTTCTCTTAAACACACATACAAAGCATATTTGAATAAAATCACATTTCTATTGGAGCAATATTGCTGTCGACGATCCGTGTAAAAGAATACATAGCACTCACGAGTTGAACTAAGGGTATATCACGATTCATTTACTAACCCTTTGATGGAAAAAAGTGATTTATTCTGTTTGAACAAAACCTTTTGTTGTAATCATTGTGAGTTTCTAAGTATTGCCTTTCATTATTGTAACTTTTTTGGTAAAATTATATAAGGTTTAGTAGGTAATTGGCTAAATTTTGTAATATTTATGTGTTTTAAAGTAGATTAATTGGTTTTAAGGGCTCATCAAAAACATTTTAGGAGAATATCGGATAATATTTTAAAATTTTATATTTGTATGTATATATGTACTACATGGAGGTAGGGGGGGGGGGATTTTTATGTTTAGGTGCTCCTTCCAGAAACTATAAAATTATTTCTGTATCTGCCCCTGGCCGTAAGTAAAAAAGTCAGTCGTTATCTCGTTATGGTGTAGTTGAGAATGGGAATATCACTTCAATTACTTGTCCAATTTTCCGAACTTGGTCCAGTTGCCAAAGATTCGTATAATCGGTTCCCTAAAGACAATTACGTACTGATTTGGCATTGCGATTGTTTTAACCCAACTAAAGACCTTTAAATTGTTTTTCTTACATTACTCAAAACTAATTTGGGAAAAAAACTTCAAAAGTATCATCGAATTATCTATCACAAACTCCTTGCCAAGGAATGAAACTTTTTCTCTGTTTGTGACCTTTGTAGAGTTCACTGTATTAACAAATTGCGAATTAGAGCTCTGAATGTTTTGTGAACTTTCCCAGGAGAAAGAGGAGAGTATGGCAAGTTACTTCTTCATTGAAATGTGCAATAGCTGTCCAAAGGAAAAATAGTCATAAGATTTTAAAATTTTAGGAAGTGTGATTTTTAAAATATCTGTAAGGAAAGCAATGGGGATTTGCTATGAATGAAAAATAGCAATCGAATTTAGCTATGTTATCTCTTATTATCCGGCGTTTAAGTAATTTAAATTTCAGATTGTACTAAAAAAAGTTTCCTAAACAAGTAAAGGCCATCTACAGTCTTTTATGATGAAACTTCAATTTCTTTCTGCTTTCGAGAAAAAAGAATAAAACATTAAAAATTAATACTGAAAGTAACAACACAAATTTAGTAATTTTACGATGATATATGGAGAAATTTTGCACCTATTTTAAGTATTCATTCAGTGTTAAGTTTGATGATTTTCAGGCTGATAAAAAAAAATTCTGATCTTTTCACATTCTTTGTCTATTTCTCTGCAAGACACTACTTATTACCCTTCTGAAATCCAAATCGAAATTGCTGACCTTTTGCATTGGTCATCAAGAATAAGAGCTACATAGCTATAAGAGCTATAAGATAGCTATAAGAGTATTTCAACAGAAAGTCATCCACGTTATATACACTGCGATGCAAAAGTTTAGACAAAATGCAAATATGTGAATAAAAAGAAAACTATTCAACGAAGTGCTTTCAAATTTCTACTGCAGGTACACAATATGGTCCCAAATACGTGTCTGGAGTTCTTATAAACTATAACTGGAATCAAAGTTTGGATATTACAAAAGATATTTTTTTACGTTGTTGCAAAAGTTTAGACAATAGTCAGATTTTATGCAAATATCCCTTGAAATGTGATTGGTGGAGGAAATGCGGGACTTTATTATTCATTTATAAAGTGCAGAGATTGCTGAATAAATAATCAAAAACTCAAAAGCTCTTTAGTTCTCGTGTAAAGAAGATGAGAAATTTTGGAAGCCGAAATTTGAAAATGAACCTACTTTATTAATTTTTTGTCTTTTAAATCGGCTCTAGTATGGTAGTACGTTGTTTTTTACTTTGTCGAGAGCAAATTCAGACATGCGTATCGATCAAAAGACCAAGAAAAAAATATATTAAAGATGAAGGAATTTAAAAAAGGCTCAAACTGACGATTTGCCCCTTAATCCTACAAAACTTCAACTTGGGTCAAAAACAGCACGTGACAGCATAAGTAGATGAACAACTGAATTGGAATGCATAAAAAAAACAAAGAATTGTGCTTGAGCCTTTTCAGGCAGAGTGTCCCAAGTAAGCCAGATTTTAATGTGAAAAGCAGCACAGCATATGATCATTGGATACTTCTCAAGTCCCGCGAAAAGAATTATAATCCATCTAGGCCATCCCAACTTTAATAATTTTTATCAAAGAAAGTACCATTCATTTTTTAGTCACGATGATACATATGCTGCTTTTCACATTAAAATCTGGCTCATTTGGAACACTCTGTCGGAAAAGGCTCAGGCACAATTCTTTGCATTTTTTATGCAGTCCGATTCAGTTGTTCATCTACTTATGCTGTCATGTGCTGTTTTTGACCCCAGTTGAAGTTTTGTAGGATTAAGGGGCGAATCGTCAGTCTGAGCCCTTTTTTTAATTCCTTCATCCTTAAGAAATATAATTTTTCTTGGACTTTTTGATCGATAAGCATGTCTGAATTTTCTCTCCACAAAGTAAAAAACAATGTACTACCATACTAGAGCCGATTTAAAAGACAAATAATTAATAAAGTAGGTTCATTTTCAAATTTCGGCTTCCAAACTTTCTCATCTTCTTTACACGTGAACTAAAGAGCTTTTGAGATTTTGATTATTTATTCAGCAATCTCTGCACTTTATAAATGAATAATTTCCTCTACCAATCACATTTCAAGGGATATTTGCATAAAATCTGACTAGTGTCTAAACTTTTGCAACAATAAAACAATGTCTTTTGTAATATCCAAAATTTGATTCCAGTTATAGTTTTAAGAACTCCAGACACGTCTTTGGGACCATATTATGTACTTGCAGTAGAAATTTGAAAGCATTTCGTTGAATAGTTTTCTTTTTATTCACATATTTGCATTTTGTCTAAACTTTTGCATCGCAGTGTAGAAATTTGGAAATTTGTACCAATAAATTTTTTTTCACATTTACACACTTTAGCCGTCTGGTGCTGTTGTAGACTTTGTTCAAAATTCGCTTCTAAACAAATATTTTTTGTTATGAATGCAGAAAAATCTAAATACCGTTGAATATTAATTGATGACACCTAAAACACTTAAACTTCTGAGGATTCTCAAGAACTAATCCTAAAATTAAAGACTTGGTAAAAATGTAGTTTGAGTCTGTATCTTTAAGTAAAAATGCTTATTTTTTAGAATAGAATGTTTGATGTGATATGTTTCTATTTTAAGCATAAGCCAACTGACAGAACCTATAAAAGTGTTTATTAACGATAACTCCAATTTCGGACTTGTTTTATCTTCACTATCCTTTAGTAATTTTACTCAGATTTACGAGAAAACATGTTTTGTTTGGAAAAGAATTATATAGTCAACAAATAACCTATTTTTAACTTTTCAAAAATGTTTAGTTTTGTGCACGCTGAGCTTTTTTTCTCCAAACTGTGGCCCTCTCCCTAAAAAGGTTGGCTACCCCTGGTTTATGTGAAGTTGTGGCGCCATCTATCATTTGATTTTGGAACTTTTCTGTTTTTCAATCTGAGTATTTAATCAAGCGGTATTCCTTGTTATTGGCGGTTCTAAGTGTTCTATCGGCATTTTTGATTCTATTTTCTTCGATATTCATGTCTCATAAACGGACATTGAAAACACGAGAAATTCAATTGATTACTGATAAATTTTATCATCATGTCATTCATTTTTTATCATTTTAAATTGCATGAATTTCCTTGTGAAGTGAATGCACTTTTTGAAGGTACTTGTTAATTTAAACAAATGGTTAACTGTTATAAACATTTCTTGTGTTTAATATCTTAGAGTAAAAGCATGGGCGTAATTTATCGGGCTCAAAGGGGGCACTTGTCCCCCTGCTTTTTTTAAATCGCTGTTAAACCACTAGTTGTGGTAGGTACGGGGGACCCTAGAGTATGAAGCTGTGAAGTGTTCCCCTAGTTTTTCAAACTTTGCGTTGTGTTCTTATTTTGCCACTTAGTTTTTAAGAAAAGATTTTTTAAATTTTTCTTTCCATTTTGCCCCCTCCCCCCCTCTCCTACTTTACGAGGCTCAGTTACGTCAATGCCTAGAGGTAAAATTCAATTGAATTGAATAGTTATGAAATATATTTTTGACAATTTGAGTCGTTAAAGCGGCTTATTCAATTAACCGACGCCCACTGTATTCTTTAAGGTTTTAGGCGAACACCCTAAATATTTTTTTTCCCTTCAATATTCGTTTCTAAAACTTAAATGAGTATTAAAAATGACAAATTATTTTGGCAATTTATTAGCAAAAAGAAATATTTTTTTCAGTAAAAACTTACCATTTTCCATAAAAAGCTGCCGTTTTCTTAATACTTCCAGTGTATTCACTTTTTTACATTTTTAATTTTTTTTTTTTTTTTTTTTTTTTGTGTCTTATCTCTTCGTTAGATATCTCAGAAGGATATGACCCTCCAAAATTGAAAACAATTAACTATAAATATAGTGTACAGTTGAATGTTTGAAATTTCCCCCTTAAAAATTTGATTTTCGTCGCCTAACTTTAGTTCAACATCATTTAAAGCCCACATATTACATGTAGTCTAGTTTTTAGAGCTTTCTTTATATCACAGCAATATTACCAGTACTCATTTTTGCAAAATTTCAAAAGTATTAAGTAAAAAGTTTTTTTTTGCAAGATCTGTTTGCATTTAAATGAAAACTTCGAAAACGTGGTTTTGAAAAAACCAAAAAAGTTAAAATGAATTTTAATTAAAAGTATTGTATTTGCGTTCATTAAATTTCTTCTAGTTTTCTGAATAATTCATAGATTTCAAAAATGTTTGCGGAGTTAGAAAGAAGAACATTGGGACTATCTAACTGTTTTTTTTCTTCTCAAAACAGCTTTTTTCCGAAAAAAAAGGATGGTCGCCTATCTTAGGCACATATTCGAAACCATAAAATCAGCTCAAGGTTTTCAGTAAAACTAACTTTGAAAGTCTCTAGAATCGTCGAATTAAGGGAAAATAATCAAATAAACGGTGGTGCTCACGAAGTACGGGAGGGGGGGGGGGCAGACTACGCCATTAAAATTTTTATGGGCATCAATTTAGAGGGTGTTAGTGTTAGGCCTCATTTTGGGAGGTTTTTTTTGCATTGTAGAGGGATGCGTCATCGCTCGGCATACAATAATCTGCAAAACTTCATATTTTTCAATTCTATCCTCTTTGAATTTGTTGACCAACTTCCTTTTGGTTATTCTACGACCCCGTGAGATTCTTTAACAAAACCTCCCCTGATTACAGCTGGAGTTGTGTATCGTTATTCAATAATGATCTCGTATTTTGGCGTTTGAATTGTGACGAATACTTCTTGTCAACATGGGAAGATAAGTTTGCTCCTCCATTGCTGAATCGATAAAGATAAAACATTACTAAAATGTGTGTTGTCAAAGAAAAAATACAGTTGACTCTCGGTATCTCGACTTCGTTATCTCGATGCATTTCAGTGAAAAACTCTTCTAACTCGAAATTCACTCCGCTTATCTCGACGGTTCTGGCGACTAGGTTTGATTTAAACAGAATCATCTTTCTGGAACTACCAGATAATCGAGAAGGACCTATCTGTCGTAAAATGAGGATCTTGTGATTGTGGCGTTTAGTATCAAAACTAGCAATCCGTGAATTTTCAAGTGTTTTTTTTTTTTTTTCTCTCTGACTTCAGTTAATGCAAGCTACTGAGAAAACAGAAAACTCAAAATAAAGACGAATAACCCAAATGCCTTTTTTTAATTTCTTTTTCCTTTCTTTTTTTTTTGTAAAAACATAGTATTTGTCTGAATTATTATTAATTGTTCTACTAATTATCTCTGAAGCAATTACATTGTTAAAAGCAATGTTCGCGAATACAAATGTCATTTTTCCTAACTAACTGGAACCAAAGGCTATCCGGAGAATCTTAACGCTGGAAAATCTGGTGGTAATAATTAAAGCAAATGCTTAAATAAGCAAACTTGCTGTTAATTACGAAAAAAAGTACGATATAGTGCAGATTAAAAGTAAAATTAAGTATAATAATTTCAACTTTAATGCATATTAATACTTCTGGGGATGCCCCTCCCTTATTGTTTATCACTATGTCAAGAAACAGTTGCGTGCATAGACTTAGCACCCCCCCCCCCCCAAGAAGCTTTTGATCGGCATTTGCTAAAGAGGGGGGAGGGGATTAACTATAAAATATTTTTTCAGTGTCACTCATAATTTATTTTTTCTGGTTCGTACGCCCACCAACCTCATACGCCCCGTCCCCCCTGCACCGCTAAGGCTGCGAGGGTGTTAATTGCTCCACTGTCAAGAAGTGATTAACAACTAGGGTAGTATCTGCCCGTAAATATTAATATACATTAATACAATTTTATGAGTATCCTTTTTTCATTTTTAATCTTAATTGTATATTGTATAATCCTTAAATTATACGGGAAGGAGCTTTGCTGAAGCGACTCGTATGTAGTGTGCGATACTTCCTAGTTTTTTTAATTTTTAAAATGTGGGAAGTTTTTCGCTCATGGAGCTTATAGGATTGAGGCCAATAATCTGGTTTTCCACCAAATAATAAGTAAAACAATTGTGAAAAAGAAATCCTGATGAGAAAATTGTTTTTTATTTTCTTTTCTATATATTTTTGGGGGAATAACTCCACGAGTCCATGCCACACCTTGCTCCAAGTGTTCATATTTTTGAGCTTTTCACCTCTCTAGCTTCTCAGAAGAATGTAATGGTCTCTTCCCCCTCTAAATAAAAGTAATGCCCAAGAAACTTGATAACTAAAATAAAGGGAAGGAGAGGCTATATCCGAAACGTGATGTCTAATGGGGGGGACGGTGGTTCAAGGGGTCATTTTACAAAACGAATAAACAACAAGAGTGGTGTCAGAAGCATTTTTAGAGTAAATTTTTGCCATTAAGTAAAGAGATTCAACGAGCACAGTATTGACTTTACTGCGCGGAAAATAACAACCAATAATGTATCGACGGGTTTTTTTCCCTAATAACGGCCTTGACGAGAAACAGCGATTGTTTTGAATCTCACTAATAGCTTATTGAAGGGAAAAAAATTGTCACTTGACGTCTCTTAACTGAAGTGTCATGGAAGACTTTACATATGTTGCGCCGCTGACGAAAAGAAATGTATTATCTGTTAAGAATGCACCGATTAATCGGCAGTACCAATTAATAGGCCCCTTTGCTGATTATTAATAATCGGGCAAAATCGGAGGAAAAAAATATTTTTGAAACATTATTTTTTAAAGTGTATCTTCAGTAAGAAACTAGGCTGAATAATTTTATTAACAATAATAATAATCCTCAAAGTTGATATAAAGATTTTAATAAAATCTCCTATATTGAATAAAAATATACACATAGACAATGTTGCATCATTTGTTATGTGTCCATGCTTTTCTCCTTAGCAGAATGCTTTTAGATAACCTATATGTTTCACAAAGGATAAAGTCTTGAATTGGTACTAATCATTGAAAAATGTTTGAATTAAAAGCACTCCTAAATTAGAGTGCTCGATACACTCCCCTAACGCCCCTCCTTTTTTTTTTTTTTTTTGCATTTTCATGTCTAGTTAGCATAATTAACAATGTGTTAATGTAATATTTTCAATAGAAAAGAGGGAGGCACAAGTAAACATGGGGCTCATGCAGGGGCGATTGTGTTCCGGTATTTTACCGGTTTTCCGGTATTTTCATGTTCGATTCTGGTATTTTCATGTTCGAAAATACCGGAAATAAAATATTTTTAATTATACTTTTATCTTCCTACCTCCAGATTTTTTTCTTTTTCGAATTTTCGATGATTACACCGATAATTATTAATAATATTCATCAAATAGAAATGTTAAGATGAAAATTCTAATTGTTTTTTTACCTTACTAAATTATTTTATTTACATCCGATATAAGAGTCAAATTTCTCTCACTTTTGAACTTTTGATGCTTATTACCCTTAGTTAGGAGACAAATAAATGAAATGCAACAAAATGTAACAAATGCAACTTTCATTACTTTATAATGAAACGCACAATAAACATTATTTCTGTTAGTTCTGTTTAGTTCTGTCATCATTACGCACAATAAACAGTAATTCTGTTAGACTTTTGCTTTCTCCTTAAAATATTTTTTTGGAGATGATTGTTCATCACCAGTTCAAAAGTAACTTTATTACTCATTTACAATTTAATTAAATGCATGAACAATATTTTGACTAAAAACTATTTGAATATATGAAATGTGTTAGTTTATGAAAGGAAATTAATTATTATGTATGCATAATTATAAAATATAGGTGTGCTTAAATAATAGGGGCCTTGGTTTAAAAAAAAACACTCCCCTCCCCCCCCCCCCCCACTCTTTCTTTAAAACTTTCAGGTATTTTTTTATGAACTCACAATCACCCCTGGGCTCATGTGAACAAACTATATTTTACCCTGTTAACATGAAGAGAAAAATGAAAAAAATTTATGTAGATGGTAGCAGGGTCATTCCATTTTAAATCTTCAAAAAAGTTGTTGCATCACCATTTTTGATTTTGATGAAAATTTGCATGTGTATTCCTTTTACTTCCCAGAGCTCAAAACAGTGTTCATTTTATTTTTAAAAAATTTACCCTTTGATATATAGGCCATTTTTGTTGTTGGCAACAGCGAAAATTGGGCGTTTTGATGCTTTGTTTGATGAACTATAACTTTTTTTCTATCAAAGATTTTGAGCTCAAATATAGCTCATTGGAAAGCTAAGAAAAAGATCTTTTTATATATGCTATCAATAAATTTCAGATTTTAAAAAAATATTTATTTTTTCAAGGTCAAAGTTCACGACGAAAATAACATTTTTTACTACTTTCGAGCATTAAAAAACCCATGAAGGGTTCAAAGTAACAAGCCGATTTTTTCATCATATATTCATAGTCATGGTTACTTACTGCATAAAAAAAATTGGCTTGTTACTCCACCCCCTTTATGAGATATGCCCCCCCCCCCCAAAGTTGTAAATTTTTTAAAAAATCCAATTTTCAACGCTAAAAAAATGCATGTTGGGGGCAAGATAAAAAATTTTTTATATGTGGTATGTTAAGTACTTTTTACCAGCTTTCTAATGAGACAAAATTGCTTTGTTATTCAAAGGCGTTTGGCAGATATAAGGGACTGAACTTTCAAAAAATTGCACAAAAACAACACGATTATTTTCATTTTTTTAAATCTTTTTTTTTATTTAAATGTAATTATATACCTTATTCTTTGCATTAAATGCTAAAAAAAGACTAAGAAGAGCAATGAAGAAACATATTTAAAGTTTAATAAGATAATTTAATATTTTTAACACCTAGGAATATAGAATACCACTAAACTTGTCTGATTTTTAAACATCTGATTGCTACCTATTGTGGAGTAACAGGACTGAGCATTTTTCAACTTGTCCAGGTTTGTTCATACCATGTGGTCATCCTTGTTCTGGCTTGCTTTCACATGTGTATCTTAGTTGTCTTTCAAATTCTGAAAGAAGTAGGTTGTTGAGCTAGTGTTTCTGCTATAAAATCTTGTGAAGCTGATGTGATTTCTTTTCATTTCAAGTTCATTCATATTCACAGAATGTTTTGTTAAAGGTAAAAAAAGAAATTCTTTAGAATCCGTAAATATAAATTTAAATTTGTCTTTCTACATGTAAACAGTGAATAAGTTATGGATAACCCTAAATGCTCCATAGGAGTTTTTGAGAATGATGATTGTAATATTTTAAGTTACAGTAGGCAGTCTACTGTAAATAGTATTTCTGAGTACAGTGATAATGATAAAACTTTACTGCACCTGAGAACTAGGTGTAAAACTATTGAAACTGTTTGTACCTACCAGCAAGAAGTTCCATAAAGGTGGCAAAATTTGGCAAGAAATTTTTTTGCATGGTAGGTACAAACAGTTTCAATAGTTTTACACCTAGTTCTCAGGTGCAGTAAAGTTTTATCATTATCACTGTATTCAGAAATACTATTTACAGTAGACTGCCTACTGTAACTTAAAATATTACAATCATCATTCTCAAAAACTCCTATGGAGCATTTAGGGTTATCCATAACTTATTCACTGTTTACATGTAGAAAGACAAATTTAAATTTATATTTAAGGATTCTAAAGAATTTCTTCTTTTACCTTTAACAAAACATTCTGTGAATATGAATGAACTTGAAATGAAAAGAAATCACATCAGCTTCACAAGATTTTACAGCAGAAACACTAGCTCAACAACCTACTTCTTTCAAAATTTGAAAGACAACTAAGATACACATGCGAGATCAAGCCAGAACAAGGAAAACCACATGGTATGAACAAACCTGGACAAGTTGAGAAATTCTCAGTCCTGTTGTAGATAGCAATCAGATGTTTAAAAATCAGACAAGTTTAGTGGTATTCTATATTCACAGGTGTTAAAAATATTAAATTATCTTATTAAACTTTAAATATGTTTCTTCATTGCTCTTCTTAGTCTTTTTTTAGCATTTAATGCAAAGAATAAGGTATACAATTACATTTAAATAAAAAAACAGATTTAAAAAATGAAAATAATCGTGTTGTTTTTGTGCAATTTTTTGAAAGTTCAGTTCCTTATATCTGCCAAACGCCTTTGAATAACAAAGCAACTTTTGTTTTATTAGAAAGCTGGTAAAAAGTACTTAAAATACCACATATAAAAAATTTTTTATCTTTCCCCCCACATGCATTTTTTTAGCGTTGAATATTGGATTTTTAAAAAAATTTACAACTTTGGGGGGGGCATACCTCATAAAGGGGGTGGAGTAACAAGCCAATTTTTTTTATACAGTAAGTAACCATGACTATGAATATATGATGAAAAAATCGGCTTGTTACTTTGAACCCTTCATGGGTTTTTTAATGTTCGAAAGTAGTAAAAAATGTCATTTTCGTCGTGAACTTTGACCTTGAAAAAATAAGTATTTTTTAATCTGAAATTTATTGATAGCATATATAAAAAGATCTTTTTCTTAGCTTTCGAATGAGCTATATTTGAGCTCAAAATCTTTGATAGAAAAAAAGTTATAGTTCATCAAACAAAGCATCAAAACGCCCAATTTTCGCTGTTGCCAACAACAAAAATGGCCTATATATCAAAGGGTAATTTTTTAAAAAATAAAATGAACACTGTTTTGAGCTCTGGGAAGTAAAAGGAATACACATGCAAATTTTCATCAAAATCAAAAATGGTGATGCGCACCCCATTTCTTGATTTAAAATGGAATGACCCAGCACGAGTACTATATTCTGCCTGAAATGTCAAAGATCTAAAATATTTTTTTTTTTAGTTATCATAAGATCTTCTGTTTTAGAAGGTACCAGTTTACTTTTATGCTCCAGTTCTCGGAGTAAAAACACATCCGAAACTATTTTTTGTATTTGAACTTGATTCATCTTAAAGTGGCATTTATGAGGGAAGTTTTTATTCACTATATTTAAAAAAAAATTGAAAAAATATAGTTTTTTATCAAGTTAGGCCTAAGTTGAGATAAGGGGCACATGTGAACACATTATGTAGGGGCAGATGTGAACAGTTCACACGTGCCCCATAATGGTATTTAGTTATTTCAATTTCAAAAATTGTTGACTTTTTTATATTTAATAGTATAATTAAGAAATATTGAATAATTAAACGTTTCAGTATTCAATATTTAATTAAAATCTGAAAGAGTTACAAAGAAAAGAAAGTTACACTTGCTAAACTGTTGAAAAAGTAAGTCAAAAGTTGTAGTAAGTGACACTGAGTCCGACATTCGTTTTGAACACCGCAACTGTCAAGAAATTTGTGCTGAAGTCTACCTTGCACCAGAAAATTTAGGTTTGAATGACTGTGTTTGTAAAGTTCACTACCAAAGAGACAAAAATGCACTATGAATGCAACTTTTATGTTTCCAAAAACAGATGATACTTCGATGGTAAACACTCTGATGATATTCTACTAAGATTACCACCACCTACAATTTTAGGTGGCACATGTCAAGCTGCATCTTCTTTTTGTTTTTCCATAAAACTTGAAGGTTACAAGGTTCGTTCAATTGAGTTGATTAATCATGTTGAATGCATACCTTTTTATTTTTATTGTAAGTGTTTGTTAATGTGTAATAAGCAGTATACATAAAAATATCCTTAGGTATATTTTATACCATTTATGTATCCATGATTACTTGTGCTCCATGTGTGTTTACATCTGCCCCCCTCCCCACTGGGGCATATGGGAAAAAAAATTTAACATATTTTAGACTTATTTTTTTGGAATTCACTGTTGAAGAAGAGAGGTAACTGCATGAAAATATTAATAAATGTCTGATTTATCGTGCATAACACTTGTTTCTTTTATGTCTCAAATTAATAATGAAAAATATACAAAGATGTATTTTGTTCACATGTGCCCCCTTTCCCCTAATATGAAAATTGGTCCTAAGAAATTTGATAAAATTTTCAAATTATTTTGGGAAATGGGGGAAAAAAAATCTCTCAGAAAAAATTACTGACTATTAACAACTCGGAATTGTAAAAGTAAGGAAAAAACTGCGATGATGAAATTGGTAGTATTAAAAACAATCCTCCTTATCATTAATCGGCTCAGCCGATTAATAGGTTCTCGGTAATCGGCCAATTTGCGTATCGGTGCATCCCTATTATCTGTAATATGTATTGACATTTCTATTTTATTTTTAAATATGCGCGAATGAACGAACCTTTGTGGTGCTTTAGTCTTCTTTAATTTGGATATGCATGCAGTGATTCTCTAACGTGCAATAAGTAAATGTCAGTTCCGTCGATGTATAATTTATTTTATTTTTCAACAAATTTCTAAAAAAATGGAAGTATTTTTGTGTATTCTAGGGGAGGGGGCATGCAACAAGAATGTTTGCATAGCAGAATTGAGCATTATTACAGCCTTGCTTTCCGCAGCTTTTCACTGTTCTACATCTATAGAAATTGAAACGAAACTTATTTCAGAATCCTGCAATCATTTCCGGCGATGTGCTGGTGGAATCCGGAAAGAGTGATATTCATACTGATAAACTAAATCACCACTGTTTGGTAGAGGAAGTGACACATCCTTTAATATTTTCCCGAAGTGCTGCCATTTCCGAAAAAGTCTTATTCTGAGTCGTTAATGCATGGCTATCGCGTGTATGAGTATGCATGTTATAAAAAATCTATATTTTTAATAAATTAAAGTCAAGCATTCAAATGCTATGAATATCGAAATTCGGCATTAATTTCCAAATAAATTTTCCGTTTAGTAGTTATTAAAGTAGGCATTTAAATTCTCCTATACAAGTATATACGAAAGTTGGTTGCAAAATAAGGTTCCTGATGATTTTTCACAATGAAAAAGCATGTTTACTGGCTTTGAATAATATATTGTTGGAGAGCTTAAACTTCCCCTATTTTTCGGCATAATCGCTATTGAGATCAATGCATGTTTTAATGCGGTGTACCGTCTTCTTAATGCCTGAATCGTAAAACTGTTCCGCGGCTCCCCCCCCCCCCCCCCCCGGGAAAGTACCTAAAAAACCTCTTCTTTCAGTTTCTCTCCTAGGGCCCTACTGAAAATGTGGTTTAGTATGTTTTTACATTGAGTTAAGATTTTTTTCTTTATTTTGAGTTTGAATTTGGGAGAGGCATCCATTTATCGGCAGTAATTGGAACTCTGCAACTTTGCCAATTATCTATAATCATCTTATTTTACTGATTAATTGGCCAAAATTTTGCAAATTGAAATTACTTTAAGGTATGCCCAAAACTTGAATTCATATATCTAAACAGAATACCACATTAGAATTTACCTTTTTCAAAAATTGTGTCATAAAAATGAAGAATTCTGAAAAATACCATAGGAAAAAAATTGCGGGGTGAATCGGAACACTTTGTTCTGTTGTTCCAATTCAAACCTATTTGAAGGAAACTGTTTGAAAAATCAAGATTCTAACCCCAAATTTTCTAATCAAGACAAGGGCAAGGATTTATTACTGTTTATCCCTTCTCGTGAGCAACTAGATCGTAGAATGACAAAAATTTCCAGATTTAAAAAGATTTTTTTCTCCTGGAGACTTCCTTTTACTTAAAATACGAGGGGGAAAGTAATATAGACTGTATGTAGCAAAAGTCCAGCACACAAACAGTGATGAATAAACGAAAAAATATTTCAGGACAATTCCCGAAACCCAGAGATTTTAAGAAACTAAAGAAAAGGCAGAGTTCATCCCAGAAGATGTTATGAAAAAACTTAATCCAAGTCACAATTGCTAGTTTTAAGGACAAGTACATATTTGTGGACGACATGAGGGACTTCCATTCATGTTAAATATTTGTATTTCATGTTAAAAGCAGTTCTTAAAATTACTTTTTATTTTTCATAAGTTCAAATATTATTTTGAATTTTGACAAATCATAAACGTTTACTGGTATTGAAATTATACTTTTATTTGATAGTAATTATCTGTTCTTATGCTCCTCCATCAATATTACTCATGTTTGTGAGATCTATTACAGGTTAAATTGAAAAAAAATAAGAATTTTAACATGTGTTCCGATTGACCCCTATCAGCGGGGTGATTCGGAACACCCATTATTTCCAATATATTTTAATAATAACTGTTCAAACTGTCTTGTCTTTGCTTGGAATATCAAAAGTAAAGCAAGACCGAAGTTTTTACCCAAAAAATCAAATTAAAAAAAAAATCTTTTAACTGCTTTTTTTGCAATCAAAGCTGAAAAGTGTTCCGATTCACCCCATTTTACGGTATTTCCTTTCATATTTTTGATTATGGTGGTACTGCTATTGTTCCTAGCGGCTTTGCGCTGACATATCAGTACACTTTTGTATTTTTGTGTCTTCTTGTATTTTTTGGGATTTATGTTATCCCTATTTTAAACACTTAAAAAAAATTGCATTTTTATATATATATATATATATACATATATACAGTCCCAGACAAAAATATAGGGCCAGGAAGAAAACATAAGAAATATCGAAGTTAAACTGTGTGAGTGGTTGTGAAAAGAAAGCATAGTAAAACTAGCATCATATATAATATAATTTATGAAAAAGAAAACAAACAAATAATTATTACCTAAACTGCATGTTTTTCAGTTGAACATAAAAAAGAACTTGGACAAAATTATAGGGCCACATTAGCCAAATCACACAAATGAAATTAATAATTAGTGAAATTGCCTTTTTTCTCTATAACCGTAACCAGTCTCCCAGTCATAGACTCCGACAACGTTTTTTGGAATTTTTTCCCAAGATAATTGAATTGCTTTCTTTAGTTCTTTCTTCCTTATTGCTGGAATTTTTTAATGCATACCCTCTTATTTTTTTTCTTTTTACATCAAAAGAATTGTAAAAAAAGTTTCATGCAATTTGAACAACGGTAACACGTGCCGACTTGCGTCCGAAAGTGCGAACTAGCACTTTTTCACTAGGCCAAATCGAAAAAACTTGTTTTCGGAAATTCAAAATTTCACGTTGATAAAACTCTTCCCCTATATCCCCACGTGTTCCACAAATCATTTATACAAATTAAAAATATTTAGGTACCCCACACGAGGCTTAAAATTCAATTTTTTTCAAAACATATCTTTTTCTATGTATTTTGTAAACAATGAAAGAAATTTTAAGAAATTATCAAGATGAAAAATATGAAGCATAAAGTAACGTCGTAAAGTTTTTCCATTGCTCTATATTTCTATTTCTCATTTTCCCATATTTTACTCAAATTCCACACCTGTCTTTCTGTCGACAAACACCATTCTTGTCATTTTTATGTTATTTCAGTATTCAATTTTCTGGGAATGGTAAAGATATAATTAAACATTAGGTTCATTCCACGGAAAAATTGCCATCTTGTCCCGCACGTGATAACTCATGTGAAATAGTAATCATTTAAAGGAGTAATGAAAACAATTTGTTGCTCAAGAAACTACAAACGTATGTGTGAAACATTAAGCAAAACATTTCGTTAATTATCGCTCAAAATTATTACTTTTTACAGAAATATGAGGTGTCACATGTGAGACAACATTGCAACTTTTTCGTGAAATGGTCCATTTAGATATTCACCCTATAATGCTGGAGGAACACAACTCATTTATATATATATTTTAAAACAAAATGATGTGCAAAAATGTAAACTTTAAAACTCTTACGCATTTTGTTGGAAAATTTCTGCTCACACTTAAAGTAAAATCCGGTGCATGAGTTCAAACTCTTAAACATTTTGCCTTTAAAACAAAATACTAAAGTAATTGGCTTTGTTTTCATTAAAATAACATGATTTTTTTTTTGAAAAGATTATATTAATCTCGCATAAAATACTCAAATATTTTAAAGATGGAATGATCAATACATTGTATTTCTGAGTGTATAACTTAAAAACATTAAAAAGTATTGCTCAAGGTGCATTCTTTTTTAACCAACGACAATCGTTTTTGGTAACTCTTATTTATTTGAACATATGGAATCGTTTGGAGCTTAACCGATCAGAAGTCTTTTTACCAGAGCCCGACTCTACATGCAGTTATTTTTTTTAAATATTTAGCTCTCGTACACGTAGAAATTAACAGAGGATAATCTATACATTTTTATATTGGTATGAAAAAACGTACAAGTCTTCATAAAAAAACTAATGCGACCTATCCATCTTTTATTAAACTATTTCTCTGTAACGCACAATTAATGCTTTCAAAGCCTAAAAAAGATTAAATGCCTTAAAACATTCACGTGCTCGACGATAAAGCTTTTTTAAAAGTAATTTAATATGTTAAAAAAAAAAAAACTCTAGAATCGTTCCCATAGAGAGAAAGGGAGGGAAAAAAACTAATATTTTGAATGATCAAATTCATACTACAGTGCATTAATGTGAGTTTTATGGATGTAGTCAATTTTGGGAACAAGTTTTTCGGCTATTTTTTGCCAACGCTGGCAATATTTCTCCGTGATCAAACAATCGATTGGAACACTATATTTGGACTCGGTATAAATTTCCGATTTCAGTTTCTTCGAGTCATTTGTCATTCGCTAAGAAGCGGTTAGCCAGTCAGTTAATATTATGCCTGTTCCTTGGAAGATTTAATAATACAGCACAAGTTCGCATAAAGACTGGAACACCGTCGGAAATCGAAATTTACGGGAAAAAGGAACTTAAAACGGCTGTTAAGACTTTTGAATCTAACCTTGAACAAGTGCACATTTGCAAAATAAGTACTAAATGCGGTGCGTTTGATTGAACTACTTCAACTATAACTAATAAATTTGTAATAAATATGACAAGTCAGAAAATAGTGTACATTTAATAACCCTTATTATTGTAAACTTTTTATTTTTAAACACAAATACGAAATGAAGAAAAAAAATACTTAATAAAGCTGTAGTTTGACGCTTTCGAATCGTTTAACATTTTAAAAGTGGAATTATCCAGTGTTCAAGAAATTGACTGCTGGTTGCCTCATTAAGTGATATCAGAAAATAAAGAGTTTCGATTAATCCAAGTTATACTCTACTTACCAGGGTGACTAGCGTAAAAATTTAAAAAGTTTGAATGGGTACTCATTGAAAGAGCATCTCGAGACTTTTACTCGTCCGCCCATTATCGAGATACGAGGCCTTCATATCTTGCAAAATTTTAAGAAAAGCTAGTTTAGAATATTTTTGTGAAGCACCTGAGCACTTACCCGATTCAAGTGGAATTTTAGTTTTTACGAGCACCATTAAGGTGGAAGTCCGATTTAGCTCAACACACATGCCATAAGACCCGTTTATAGTACAGGCAGCCACTCACTCACAATACCCACATTTACATAGAGAAAGCGCATGGACAGAAGAGAGAGAAAGTATATCCATGTCCGAGAAGGGATTCGAATCCGTGGGCTCCCCATCACGGTGAGACTTTTCTGACCACTAGACGAGGTGGATGACATATCTTTGTGCTTTAAAAATATAAGCAAACAAAACAACGTTAAAAGCACAAGTGCGCAGGAACACTGCATGTAGACAACTGTTTTAGTGTTACAAGCCAAATTTAAGAACTGTAAATAAGGGACAGGCTTATGGGGGAGGGGGAGTGTTGAGAGATAAAGTCTAAAGGTTCAATTTTCATAACCTCGACTTTAACATATCAACCGTTTCTCACAAAAACACAGGAAGAAAAAAAATACACAACGAGAATTATGATAAAAACTACATTTTTTAAAAGTTGTTTAGTGGCGAAAGGTTTACCACTAAATATTGTGAAAGTTCGTATTTCCATGTTACGAGGGTTGCGTTTTTTTTTTTTTTTTTTTTTTTTTTTCAACCTCCGTTCGACTGTAAAAAATGAACGGATTCAAATAAAAAAAAATATTTTATGATTAAAAGTAAGGTACAATCCTCGACATAATCAGCTTGACGATTGAAGCATTTGTTATATCTGTGAACAAGCTTTAAATAGCATCCTCGTAGAATGTTGCCGCCAATGATTGAAAGTGAGTGGTGACGGTCTCTTTGGGTTCCACGCCACTTTGGAAGCTCGATGCCTTCGCAGACCCCAAGCAGGGGTCTCCAAGTCTCTGATTCAGTTCAGGGAACACATGTAAGTCACTTGGTGCTCGGTCGGAACTTAATGGTGGGTGTTCAAAAATGTCCATTCAATGCATGAAATTGCTGTGGAGGAACCGTTGGTTTACGCGAGCGTAATGATGGCGAGCATTGCCATACCCCCCTGCTTGGGGGCATGGCAATGACCGTCAACCCTGCTTGAGGTCTGCCTTGCGCATGCCCTTCATTACGAATTTTGCCGTAAATCATACCAAAAATAGCCACGCCCACTTATATGTGAATGCATTAATTTCCCAAACCGGGGGGGGGGGGGGTGCAATTGATCAGCCGCCTTTATCCCACAAATGACGCGCCTGTCTTGGCGTGAAAGACTTTTTGACTTTTTTCTACTTTTTAAACTAATTTTTAGCACGTACTTTTTCAAAACGCTAGACGTAGCAATGGGGAAATTAAAATACAAGCAATATAATTTTTATGAACAATTAACAAAAATTTTAATTACAGTTGAGCTGACATATAATTAAACCTTACTACCTAAACTATAGGAAGATAACCTAAAGCACAGAGAAATTCAATATTTAATGTCTTTAGGGGGAAAAAAGTTTTTTTTTCAATATTATAACATAGTAATAATGACATAAATATAACATAGTAATAGTACCTGAAGCTGACAAAAACATCCAATTCTTTGAATTTGAAAATACCTAACTCTTTATTTAACATATTTTAAAGGTGCCAAAAGGAAATAATTTAAGAGGTGTGGATATTCGAATGCGCATGCATGAGTACACACATCTATTCTTTTGAGCTTTGAAAGACATCGAATATTTAACAGGTCTAACGTTTTGTACTCATATTTGTTTTCTTCATTTAATAGGTACGTTATCTTTTACATTTTCTACAGTGCCCTTATATCCCCCTTTTAAATAAACTATTGTAAAAAATCAATAAACTATACAAATGAAATCAAATTTATTGATCATATAGATTTCCCTAGGAATGTGTTTGGTAAAACCCTAACTGAAACATAAGTCTGGTTACGGCCCTGAACCACAGGTATTGGTGATTTTTGAAGATACTTACAGAAAAATTGCTGCGCGCAAAATACTCTTTATACCTTTTGGCTTGCATACTTATTCATAAGTATATTAAGTGCATTCTCAAAGTCTGAGTGTTGGAAGTTCAATTATTTTTAAGTATTTAATACCACCTCAAAACTTTTGATGCTTTCTACACTTGAATTATTTGAAAATTTAAATACCTTCACTAGCACTTGATTCTTGTCGAGATCAATAAAAGAGTGCAGTCTCTGAAAACTGGAGTTTCAAGGCTTCTGCTAATTTTTGCTTCAAAGCTGTTCTGTACTGAAAATGGGTTGACCTAAGTTTTTCATGTGCCCTATCAAACCTTTGTTGTGGCGTCATGGGTCATTTAAAATTTAGTTCTAGTTGCAACTATTCTAACAGTTCCTCAGACGCCACAAGTAGTTTTGACATGTGTTAAGGCAAAAAAAAGTATCACTTTGATCAGAATGTGCTGGTGATCCTCCTACACGCCATACAGCCCTGATATTGCCCAAAGTAACTACAGTCAAACCTGTCTATCTCGAATTTCGCAGGACAGAAGAAAAATTCGAGATACGGAGGTTTCGAGATACAGAGGTTGTGATAAAATTTACAAAAATAAGCAATTGGAACAAGTCAAATACTTAATAGATTGTTTTGCGTTGATATTGTTAAATATTTTACTGTACAACATGTTGTAAGTCCACGTTTTACTAAATGTGACGACTATACCAGTAGCAAGTTAATGCATACCTTTAAGTACGATCACAGCGTTTGATTGATTGTGCAAAAGATGATTTTTGTCTCCAAGTTGTGCCATTGATAAAGGTGATTGGAGATGAAATTCAAAAATGAGAGTCGTCGGAATTCGAGATATAGAGGTTTTCGGAAAAAATCATTCGAGATAAACAAGAGAAAAAACATTAAATTTATGCTGTATAAGCAGGGAAATTGAAAATTTTCGACATAGAGAGGTTTTCGAGATAAGCAGGTTCGAGATAAACAGGTTCGACTGTACTAACTCTTCGCTGAGTTGAAGAAATACCTGGGTGGAACGCTTTATAGAATAGCGGCCCTACTCTGCAACATCCTGGAACTTCCAGTGACGTCTACTCTATTACTCCCTCACGACAAGCAAGAACTGCAGAAAAAGTAGTCGCTTGTCAAATTTTGTGCTACTCTGAAAGCCCTAAATGTGCCCAAGCGAGAATTTTCTCTCCTTCTACCTCGTATCGAGAAGGAAAAACGATTGACCAATCAAATGACACTATATCTCACTCGCGTTACATCAACATTCGCGTGTGTATTTTGCTTTAACTTTCTAGTTTAGCTTAGCCTCCGAAATAGATGGCAAAAAGATTCTAGAGCCAAATATTAAAAGCATTCGGCAGATTAAGATGTGTTTCAGGAATTTAAAAATATTAGAATTTTAAATCGCAATTAATACAGCTTTTCAACACATACGAACATACAAGCGTAAGCGAAGTAAAGTGTCGAAATACATTTTACAAATTCCTCTCAATGTAACAAATGCTTCGATTGAACATGAAAAAAAAATTTAAAAAATAATACTAATATTTAAAAATATTTGTTAAATTAAATCATTTAACTTCATGACTTTGTTTTTAGCGATATTTTGACTTTATCGCAATAATAGTTTAAAATTCAGGCTTTAAGGAAAAGTCCCATTTTTGCGTTACTCATTTTTGTTTTCGCAATAATAGTTGCATTTTCAGTCTTTAAATGCTAAGTAAAGATAAATCACATGTCTGGGCAGGGCAAAATTAAGCATAGGTATATAGGGTACAAGCCCAGGGCACCAACGTTTGGGGGGGCCTTAAATCTATATAAAGTTTTTAAAATGGAGGAATTTCATATCGCACTATGACAAGATAAAAAATAAATTAAAAAATACTCTTTCGAAAATTTGAAATCCAAAATATTTTACTACTTCATTTTTTGTTTTTATTTGGGGGGGGGGGGCTGCACATAAAGCTCATGCTCAATGCCCTACAAAGTCTTACCCTGTGTCTAGGTATCACTTTTTCAAAACGTGTATTTAAAACATTTATTGTTGTAGAGGGGTAAAAATTACTGCATGTGCTGCCCTTTTTGCAATGATTTCGGTAGACTCAATTTTGCTTTTCGCGATATTTTGGCGTTTTCGCAATAAGAGATATATACAGGGTGGTCCTAAACTCATGGTACAAACTTTTAGGGTAGGTCAAGGGCATTGTAACAATGACTTTTTGTATAGGAATGTATAGTCGCAAGTGACGTGGTGAGGCGTAAACAGGGGAAATGACAGCCGAAAGGAAAAACAAAGATTTTATTCAAAGCGTTGTTGACAATTGTCATATTTACATTAAGTGTTCAAAATTGCGTCCACCAGTAGCGATACATGCTTGACAGCGTCGGTGGAGCGATTGGCGTACACGTTCAAAGATGCCTGGCATTTCACGCACACTTGCAGCAGCTACAGATATGCGAGCGACGAGATCCTCATCTGAGTCAACTGGAGTCTCATAAACAAGATTCTTTAAATGTCCCCAGAAAAAGTAATCGAGGCTCGATAAATCGGGAGATCGGGGCGGCCAAGGGACTGGTCCACCACGCCCAATCCATTGAGCACCAAACGTGGTATTCAGATAATTCCGAACATTAATGCTGAAGTGTGCTGGCGCCCCATCGTGCTGAAACCACATGCGGTTACGAATGGCGATCGGAACATCATGCAGCAGTTGTGGTAACACTTCCTTCAGAAAAATAAGATAGCTTTCGCCACTTAGTCGCGTGGGTAGCAAGTATGGGCCAATCAAAAAGTCGTGCACAATACCAGCCCACACATTAATACAGAAACGTTGTTGAAACGCATGTGGACGCGTTGCATGTGGATTATCGGTTGCCCACACATGGGAATTGTGCGCATTAAAGACACCCTCGCGTGAAAATGTGGCTTCATCTGTAAATAGCACATGATCTACGAAATCCGGCTGCAATGCGCATTTCTGCATCATCCACTGGCAGAAGTTCACGCGGAGAGGATAATCTGCGGGATTCAATGCTTGTACTTTCTGAAAATGGAAGGGGTGTAAGCGATTTTCGCTTAACACTCTGCCTACAGTCTGATGACTCACACCTACGTTATGTGCAACAGTTCTTGTGCTTGACTCTGGTCTATCAGCCACAATGTTCAAGATGGTTTCTTCCAGCCTTGGAGTGCGTACAGCTCTTAATCGACCAGTGTCATGTCTGTTGACGCCGAAGCCACCTGTTTCACAAAGTTGACGATGCAACCGTTGAAAAATTCTGTGATCCGGCATTCGGCGATCAGGATACTCCTCGCGATACATTCGTAACGCAGCTCTGCCGTTACCATTTGCACGACCGTACATGTAATGCATGTCTGCTTTTTCTGAATTCGTGAAGTCACCCATCTTCTACGGCAGCACAATTGAGAATGGCGCTTTTCCTCATTGCGATGCATCATATTCAACAGCGGCTGGACATCTACTGCCCTCTACTGGCAATGATACCAACTGATCCCTCCATTTTTCTTTCCTTTTATTTCTCTTGTTTACGACTCACCGCGTCACTTGCGACTATACATTCCTATACAAAAAGTCATTGTTACAATGCCCTTGACCTACCCTAAAAGTTTGTACCATGAGTTTAGGACCACCCTGTATGCACTCTCCGAAAGTACAAGTCCCTATTTTGGGGGCAATGCATAAAAGAAAAATGGAGATCCTAAATCACATGTCTGCGGATCTTTTTTCCAAAATGCATTTAAAACACTTATGTTTGAGAATTGAAAGAAACAAATTCATGTTTTATGCTTTTGCTATCATTTTAAGATTTGAAAAACGATGATTCAATTATTCTGTGGGGAAAAATTAAATACGATATGATAAAAATGAAATGCTTCCCCCCCCCCCCGATAGAAAATAGAATTTGAGTAAAGAGCTCATTTTATTAAGAGCAAGAATCTGAGAGAGTGTCACGCCTGTGATTCATGACCTCTCAGATTTTTTCCAAAAAATTACCAGATGTTTATTATCTTATTGAAAGACCAAATCCAGAATGTTTTGCTCTAAAGTTGAGTTGTTTAGTTTTTATGGATCCCTAAAGTTGAAGGTGCGGCATCAAAAATTAAGCGGATTTTCAAGACATGGAAATTGCTGTGAGCCAAAACTCTTACCAGGAACTGTTTAACTCCAATTTTCTTTTTGTATATGGAATATAGAAGGTTGAAACTTTACAAAATGAATGTTAAATTATGGTAAGTTGTTGCCGTAAGGTCAGTAAAGGCCCTCAAAACAGGGCATTTTTGACGTTTTTTAGCGTTTTTGAGGTCCAAAATCAGCTTGTACATTTCAGTTGGCACGGCAAAAGTAGTGTCGTTTAAAAGACCAGTGTAAGCACTTTAAAATAATGTATAAATAACCGAGGAAAGTTCAACGTGCTTTTAGTTGCGTAAGGCCGAAATATGAAAAATGTCATATTTTACCGATATTCAAACGGTCATAACTTCCTCTGCCAACAACACATTGAAATATTTTTTTCGCCAATGTCATACTCTATTCTTTGTCTTAACAGAACAGTTGAGTCCTTTGAGGCGAAATGTGAAAAAAATTTTTACAAAAAATTTATTTTTTTCTGTGCATTTTTTGTAAAAATTTTTTTCACATTTCGCCTCAAAGGACTCAACTGTTCTGTTAAGACAAAGAATAGAGCATGACATTGGCAAAAAAAATATTTCAATATGTTGTTGGCAGAGGAAGTTATGACCGTTTGAATATCGGTAAAATATGACATTTTTCATATTTCGGCCTTACGCAACTAAAAGCACGTTGAACTTTCCTCGATTATTTATACATTATTTTAAAGTGCTTACACTGGTCTTTCAAACGACACTATTTTTGCCGTGCCAACTGAAATGTACAAGCTGTTTTTGGACCTCAAAAACGCTAAAAAACGTCAAAAATGCCCTGTTTTGAGGGCCTTCACTGACCTTACGGCAACAACTTACCACAAATTTAACATTCATTTTGTAAAGTTTCAACCTTCTATATTCCATATACAAAAAGAAAATTGCAGTTTAACAGTTCCTGGTAAGAGTTTTGGCTCACAGCAATTTCCATGTCTTGAAAATCCGCTTAATTTTTGATGCCGCACCTTCAACTTTAGGGATCCATAAAAACTAAACAACTCAACTTTAGAGCAAAACATTCTGGATTTGGTCTTTCAATAAGATAATAAGCATTTGGTAATTTTTGGGAGAAAATCTGAGAGGTCATGAATCACCTCATAATGCTAGGCGTGACAGTTTCTCAGATTCTTGCTCTTAATGGAAATGTACCCCCCCCCCCCCCCGAGTTACATCGACACCCTGGTTAAGTAGATGATCAGACATCTTGTGAATTTGACTTATCCTGAGTTATAGAGATGATTTCTTCATCTGCATATAATACAGTTAACTCCCGATTATTGGCGGGACTTTCAGGTTTTTAATACGGCGATGATTTACTGACCAGCTCTCACTCTCGTCGGTAGACGTATTAAATGCGAGGAGGTGCAGTGCTACTGAAAAAATTTCAATCGCAAGTCAGGAAGAAGAGGTTTAAAATGGCCTTTTTTGTAAAAATGTAAGGCACATGCTTTTTTTTGTCAAATTATTTTTAAGGTATGAGGGTTGTTTTTAGTTTTTACCCTTAATGGCATTGCTTTTTGCTGTAATTTAAATGTATGAGCGAGTGTTATTTACTTATTCAGCTATTGTCTACACTAGTATCGTTTTTGCCAATTTTGCAGTTTATCCGTGGTTACCATTTCACCCTGTTTCGCTGATTATCGGGATTTTACTATAATAGTTTAGCACACAACCACTTGACTAGTGTGTTCAATAGCATCTTCACTATCAGGGATTCATTTCTTAAATTTTAATAAAAATGAGACATATCCTTCTTCAATTGCTTCTGAATCAAAGAATTCAAGAGTTAGTAGTATGCCGGGGCGGATCAAAGACAATTTGACTAGGAGGGAGGGTCACACTACAAAAAAAATGTTTTTTTAAGGATTTATTTGTTAACTTATAGCAAGTAAAAGCGACGGACGCTCACAAACCATTTCAGGGGGGGGGGGGGGGCTGAGTTCGAAATTCGTCAGGCTTCTTTTGGAAATGGAAGTTTCAAAAGCCCTTTTAGATGATCGTCGATATTCTTAGACCATTAAGTCGATAATGTGGAGAAGGGATTACTCAAAGCCTTTTATTCAGAAGTTCAAAAAATGCTATTGTGGATGAACTTTGGCGATGTTCGGGTAAAGAGAAACTGAGGGATCCTCTCCGGAGAAATTTTTCTAAATTAAGGTTTTGAAAAGGCACTCATAGGCCATCTTTGAAGCATTGTTTAGAGAAAGCATGAACATTCGAAACTCTCCCGCAGCAATTTTTCGATTATTTGGAGAGCTAAAAGCATAAGTAATATGGTCTTTGTTGGTCTCAAGAAATTATTTGAAACTGTAGTAATGTTAGGGGGAGGGATGGTGTTCCGGGGATCGCCTCGACACTTTTTCGAAATCGAAGTTCCAACAGTGCAATTTTAGGCAATGTTAGTAAAGGAAGAGTCTGGTCTCTCTTCTTCGAAATTTTGTC
Organism: Uloborus plumipes; assembly: GCA_038373865.1. Lineage (NCBI taxonomy): Eukaryota > Metazoa > Arthropoda > Arachnida > Araneae > Uloboridae > Uloborus > Uloborus plumipes. Next base: position 112,219 of record JAXGGA010000720.1, on the reverse strand, counting down.
AAAATGAGGCCCTTAAAAATGATTTCGTACGCCATCTTTGATGACATTGGAGAAAGGAATGGGGTTCTGAACTCTCCCTGACGAAAGTTTTAAAATTGAAAATCAAAAACGCAAATTTGTCTAGTTTTGTTAAAGATTGCTTTGAAGTTTTCAACCAGTTTTTCTTTTTAAGAGCAAGAATCTGAGAGAGTGTCACGCCTGTGATTCATGACCTCTCAGATTTTTTCCCAAAAATTACCAAATGTTTATTATCTTAATGAAAGACCAAATCCAGAATATTTTGCTCTAAAGTTGAGTTGTTTAGTTTTTATGGATCCAAAGATGAAGGTGCGGCATCAAAAATTAAGCGGATTTTCAAGACATGGAAGTTGCCGTGAGCCAAAACTCTTACCAGGAACTGTTGAACTCCAATTTTCTTTTTGTATATGGAATATAGAAGGTTGAAACTTTACAAAATGAATGTTAAATTTGTCTTAAGTTGTTGCCGTAAGGTCAGTGAAGGCCCTCAAAACAAGGCATTTTTGACGTTTTTTATCCTTTTTGAGGTCCAAAAACAGCTTGTACATTTCAGTTGCCACAGCAAAAGTAGTGTCGTTTGAAAGACCAGTGTAAGCACTTTAAAATAATGTATAAATAACCGAGGAAAGTTCAACGTGCTTTTAGTTGCGTAAGGCCGAAATATGAAAAATGTCATATTTTACCAATATTCAAACGGTCATAACTTCCTCTGCCAACAACATATTGAAGTATTTTTTTTTTTTTGCCAATGTCATACTCTATTCTTTGTCTTAACAGAACAGTTGAGTCTTTTGAGGCGAAATGTGAAAAAAATTTTTACAAAAAATTTATTTTTTCCTGTACATTTTTTGTAAAAAATTTTTTTACATTTCGCCTCAAAGGACTCAACCGTTCTGTTAAGACAAAGAATAGAGTATGACATTGGCAAAAAAAATATTTCAATATGTTGTTGGCAGAGGAAGTTATGACCGTTTGAATATCGGAAAAATATGACATTTTTCATATTTCTGTGTTATGCAACTAAAAGCACGTTGAACTTTCCTCGGTTATTTATACATTATTTTAAAGTGCTTACACTGGTCTTTTAAACGACACTACTTTTGCCGTGCCAACTGAAATGTACAAGCTGTTTTTGGACCTCAAAAACGCCAAAAAACGTCAAAAATGCCTTGTTTTGAGGACCTTCACTGACCTTACGGCAACAACTTACCACAAATTTAACATTCATTTTGTAAAGTTTAAACCTTCTATATTCCATATACAAAAAGAAAATTGGAGTTAAACAGTTCCTGGTAAGAGTTTTGGCTCACGGCAACTTCCATGTCTTGAAAATCCGCTTAATTTTTAATGCCGCACCTTCATCTTTAGGGATCCATAAAAACTAAACAACTCAACTTTAGAACAAAACATTCTGGATTTGGTCTTTCAATAAGATAATAAACATTTGGTAATTTTTGGGAGAAAATCTGAGAGGTCATGAATCACCTCATAATGCTAGGCGTGACAGTTTCTCAGATTCTTGCTCTTAAAGATATTGGACAGTTTTGGTTTCCCGCGGTGAAATTTTCTATTTCTTCACTAATATTTTTATTGTTTAAAAACAAAAAAGTGTCCACAGACAATAAAAACTTTTAATCTTTTGATACAGGTTGTATTTTACAATTATACCTTAAATCCATTTTATCAACTCAGTTTTGTTTTAAATATTATGAATCTGGCTTTCTTGATAAAAATTTTGTGCTCCTGTCGTTTTTTACCTTTAAATGTTTAAATGACTAACTTTTCACTGAAATATTTTAATTATCTCTGTATTTTAACTTTTGATTAAATTAATGAAACTTACATTTCGGGACTTTTATTAGTTAATCTTAATAACATACTCTCGGATATTCTAAAATAATATTGCGAAAGTTTTTCTCATGCTATATTTGCGCAAGGAATTGAAAATATTTATTTTAAATATACATTTCCTGCAGCCCTGTTAGCCAGCTCCCTAAGTATGCCACTGCTTGAGGGTGACATTATTCTCTCCTAAGTCACCAACCTTTCACCCATGGTGCACGTTGAATTAAGGATGCCAATTTTTCACCCTAGGTAAGGGTCGAGCGAGTTTTAGCTCCCTACAGGGTGCTCTGTTGCTACAAGCGTTACACTCCTGCCAAATGCAACCAGTAGATTTAACAGTGTATTGTTGGCTACAATGAGTATTAATAGCATTGAATTGCGTTATCATACCGTATTCCTAAACAATGTAAGATTCTACAGTCTAAAAAATGTTACAAAATACATAGATTAAAACGACACCGACAGTTCAGTTGGATTTTTTATTCAAATATGGTTTTTGTCTCTGTAGGGAAACTGGATGCTTATACTCATCTTTTTCTTTTCTACTACTATTGGAATTTCGGGTGGTTGTCGAAATTTTCCTAATCCGTTCCTAATTATCCCTTTGAGGTACAACGGCTTTGTCTGAATTCACCTTAGTCAGTTGATAATAGTGGCTTGAACAGACTGAAAAACAAGGTCGAGGTGAACTCAAATGAAGCCATTTTGCATCAGTCTTAATTCGGAATTTCGGGCTTTTTATTATTATTTTGCAATCAGATTTTTAATTTTCAATTTTGATTGGCCTATTTTCCTGCATATTTGGTTGAAAATAGTTCATTGGTGGAATGTTTTTCTGCTACAATTGAAAATTGTATATCTTAATATCAAGGAAAATCGTAAGCTTTTTTTATCGATAATCGGATTTCGGAAGTGCTTTGGCGGACATTTTTCGTATCGGAGCTAAGATTTGTCCACCTATTTCTAGTCTTATATTTCTCTGGTTAGCGTTTGACAAGGTCTTTTTGGTATTTATGGGCGATTCTCTGTAAACTCGTCATTTTTCACACGAAATCTGTCCGGGCATGGTTTTTTGAAATGTTCGTATAATTCTAATACTATTGCTCGGAAAATGAATTTTTTACTTTGGTTTGAAAGAGGGCCAATTGAAGCTTGTATTTTTCTGATAAATTGTGATAGGGGGTAAGTCCCCCGCCTGGTATAACTAGGCAGGGGACTGTGCCGGGTGACTGTGTTTTTGCTCTTTGTTGCGTAATATCTGCAAAACTATTGGAACATAATTAGTTACGAGACTACCAATAAATTGAGGCACAAATCGTGGACATAATAACTAATATTTTTTATAATTAAATTAATTGACATTAATAAAATCACTTCCCAGAGGACTGTTTTCGCAACGATCACGATGCATACTTTCAGCACCAATGTGGCTCTCAAACTAAGCAAAGTAGCGATTCAACACCGTTCTCGGCGATTTCGGCAAATTCACACTGATTACTTTAAACTTCATGCCAAAAAGAATTTGCAAAAGTTATAGATTTTTCGTATTACAGCTTTGAATTTGTTGCAGGGGACTGTTTGAAAAAACTCCGGACAGAATTTACATGACAATTTTAAGTTTTAGAAATACGTAATTATACCTTATTTCATAAGAAAAATATAGCTTCATTATTCTATTTTTAGATATTAATTGCCAAATTTATGTAGTGTTAATAGGTTTTTTGAAATACTATATTTAACAGTCAGACTATGGGATTGGGACAGCCAGGGGACTGTGTTTTTGGCGCTTAGACAATTTCTAGAAAAAAAAATTAAATTTTTATCACTCCAAATACAAGTGGGCCACAAAGTATTGATGCTTTACTTGTATTAAGAGCAATAATTACTTTATTACACTTTATTATTTTTAAAATACTCAGTCCGGACAGCCAATTACCAGTTTACAGAGAATCGCCCTTATTTGATAGTTGTCTTAATCACGCCCTGAAACAGAGGTACCCTGTGTGCAATATCGAAATAGAAGGTGCTGGTCTGCCGTCAGTCTGCATACTACTATCCCAGAGAGTCGGGCTTTGTAAAATTTTGCCGTTGGGCTTTGTAAATCTGCATCAAGGTAAATTGTATCGTTCAGTTGTTCAAATTGCTGAACTTCTAAGCTTTATTTTTCGTCATTTCATTCTCCTATTTCAGCACTAAGTCTATGCAGGTTATTGATTTGATGAATTTTATAGAGTGTTTACGTTGAACATTAATATATCATCGCGCTCACTGAAGTGTCGTCTGAAATAATTAGCTCACTTATTTGTGCAGGAATTGTTTTAGTTGTATAATCTAATTTAACCGTTAAGTTTAAGTTTGGTATTTCTCTGCGAGTTTTGTTTTGTGCGATAAGGCATTGGAGTATGAGTCGTTTTGCAGAAAACGAAATCTTTTCCTAAATATTCAGACTGTCCATATTGCCGAACAAAATATTTGTTCCCAGCAAGTGTTTGCATCAAGACTATGAAATGTATTGTTGGAAGTTAAAAAACATCAATTAAATTCCATTTTTATGTCCTGTAAAAAAAAAAAATGCTTACTGCTTGAATGGGAATTCATTTTTTTTTTTTTAATGAAATGCTTTCATTCGCCTTCAACGTAACTGCTAGGCTTCAAACTGCTGCCTTGACTAATTGACCATGTCCTCCGACTTTCGCTTTATCTCAGTATTTGCTAAATAGTAAATTTTAAAAATAAATTAGCAATACCAACACTGAAATTATTGAAAATTTTGACAACCTTTTTTATGTTTAACTTTAAAGATGTCATTCACTTTAATATTGTGAAAGTCAGAGCCGGATTTAGACTTAACGAAGTCTTAAGCCATTTCTGGTATGGAGCCCCTAGAAAATTAAAGAAGGTCATCTTCATTATCTCTTTCATTTACTATCCCCCCCCCCCCCCCACACACACCACAAAAGTGTCTTTTACTGCTCCATGATTTACGAAAGAGCAGGCAAACAAAAACTTTTAAGGATTTTACACTCTTTTGCGAATTAAGATCAATTAAAAAAAATATGCTTTTAATTCGGTGAATCGCTGAAATTAATCGACAGAGAGGAAGAGCTACGGAACAGAAAAAATAGTCGTCATTTGTTCACAGCTTTAGTAGAATCTCCGAAGTCAAGAACTAATTTGATCCGAACCCTGGATTACAGAAAGTTCGTAGTTACCGGATGGGCTACTTTACTCTTAGTCTCATTCGTAATCTGAAAGCCTCTGTTAATAATAAAGCAATTCTACCTCGTATAGAGCATTAGTACGTGCAATGTTATCTACATGTTGGTTATAGTAGCAGAAATTTTGTTGTACGTACAGAATAAGCAAGTGCGAAGCAAGTGAACTTAATGTCAATACTTAGTATCGGTGTGATATACAGTGTACAGGTACACTATGTTTTACGTGATAGCCAATTGCGTAGTTGTAAGCATGGCGCTGATGCATTATGGAAAACCTGAGTACAGGCATATAATAAGGTGCTGACTGAGCTGTATTATTAATTGTATTTGAATCTTTTCTAAAATAGCTGTCATCAAGAAAAAAAAACACTTAGCTTTTGATCGTGGTTATTAATTTTTCCTTTCTTTAAATCTAATTTTTAACCCTACACTTCACAAGCGGTTCGGATTATCCGAAGCTGTGGATCACTGAAGTTCGGATTTCTGAAGTTTCCCTGCAGTTTGTTTTTGATAATTACTCCAACCCACAGAAGAACATAAAGCTGAAATTAACTGTAAAATGATCAACAGTAAAAAATGCATGAAATGCTTTGAAACAATAGATATTCAGGAAATAAGTTACTAGCAACTAACATTGTGGCCATTCGGGGTAGCTTGTACCCTTGATAAAAAATAAATTTTTGAAGCTTTTTTCAAGGACTTTATTAGTTTCAAAAACAGCTAAACCTAGAACAATTAAAACTGTTTAAAGCACTTCGTTTGCACTTCTCAGTCTAATACTTGTATTTATAGGACTGTTCTAATTTTGTAAGAAACATTTTTTGATTAAAATCTAAAAAAAACTAGATTTCTATATTTACCACATGTTTTTTACATTTCAAATAGTGCAGAAAACGATAAGGAATATAAATAGGGTTCGACTTGTTTTCTGTCCTTAAATAGTAGCTGTAGTATGGAATAGAAGTAAGATAAAATAAATCAATAACAAAATAACTTCCGAAACACTAAATTCTGGGTTGAATGATCAGCCAGATATGAAACATGGCACCCGGAAAGTGCCAATCGCAAGCAGTAGTTTTTAGTGTGCTTATCCTTTAAGCAACGCAAGTTTTCATTTGAAATTATTTCTTATTGTAAACAGGAATACGCAAATACGCATCACGAAAAAAATACTTATTTCTTCAACTCTTGATTGTGTTTCTTTTGTTTTCAAGCAGTTTTGATGTCTTAAGTTTTGTTCGAACAATCCTGGGTTGTACTTTACCGATAATCGATCAATTTGCGGCAATAACACCACGGTTTTTTTTTTCCTTTAGTACCCGTTCATTAGCTTGGGGCGATTGGGTCCGTGGTTGCGTTAGTTAGTTAATTTTCTGAATCCGGCAGGCGATCGGACAGTATGTTGCCTTCAGTCTTTACTATGACAGAGGGTTTAATACCGTGCCATGCTATGCCCCGAGGCACTGCTTTACTTTTGGAACTTCTCTTACAGAAATATTTCTCTGACTCGATCAATAAAAGGCAACTCGATTACTTCAATGGGGTCAGGTTTCCTTTCATTAATGATGTAATAAATATCTTACGTATGATCAGACCAACAAAGAAACGTAATCGATCGTGATTATGTGAAGAAAAAAATGGTTGCATGTGTTGGGCAAAATTTCCCAATCTGTCGATAACTCTCATTAAAACACAAATAATTCACTTGGTTCATCCTTTACCAAAAAAAAAAAAACACTTTATTTGCAACACTCTGGTGCACACATTACAACATGAACAAGAACACACAACTGCTTAACTTTGGCCGCGTAGCGGCGGTCACAGGATTAAATTCTAATTTGCATAAACATATCGCCGGCCTTGATAAAATTAATAAATTTTTCAATAATTCAACAGTTTTTAAGAAAATCTGACAAAGAAAGCAATGAAGAAAAGAAAAGTTCATAATATATAAAACACAGCATTTATAAGTTGACAATTCAAACAGAAGTCGTCTCAATTGGTAAAATAGCAATTTTGGTTACCGATCTTTTGATTTCACCTGTTGCAGTTCTAATCTTTAAACCCTTACCTTTTCATCGGAACCCTTATATAATTGTATAATTCTACCAAGTAACCACTTGCAACACGGAAGATTGTCTTCCTTTATTAAAACTAAAGAGCCTAATTTAACATTATCCTCAGCAAACATCCATTTTGAGCGTTGTTGAAGCGTGTTTAAATAGTCTGTTTTCCATTTTTTTTTTTTCCAGATTGTTTGAACCACTTTGGTGGTTTTCTGCCAGCGGCTTAATCTATTATCATTTGTGTCAAGTAATTGAGGCTCTGCAATTGCAGAAATTGGCCTTCCAATTAAAAAGTGACCGGGAGTTACACTGAAAATCATCATCATCTGATAAAGGAGTAAGAGGTCGCGAATTTAAAACCCCTTCAATTTGAATAATTATAGTTTCAAATTCCTCATAGGTGAGTTTTAAATTGGACATTACGCGTTTCAAATGGTGTTTAACAGACTTTACACCAGCCTCCCAAAGCCCACCAAAATATGGGGACCTTTGGGGGGATATAAGACCACTCAATACCCTCAGAATTAAAGAACGAAGCTAATTTTTTATCTGGAAAATTAATCATACTATACCACTTTTTTAACTGAGCGTTGGCTCCAACAAAATTTGTAGCATTATCTGTAAATATTTTTGCACACTTTCCGCGCCTAGCGAAAAATCTTTTAAGAGTTGCTATTAAGGCATCTCAAGTTAAATCTGAGAGCATTTCAAGATGAATTGCACGGGTTACAAAACAAATACATACACAAATGTAAATTTTATTCAGAACTCCTTTACTTTGATTTTTAAACTTAACGTAGAAATGACCGCATAGGTCCAAACCCGTGAAATTAAAAGCATAAGAAATATTTACTCTTTCACTAGGTAAATTACTCATAATTTGAGATGTTAAAATAGGTTTACAGTTATAACAAGTAACACAAGAATGCACACATTTCCTAGCGAGATTTCTACCTCCTAAAGGCCAGATCTTTGTACGAACAACATTTAGTAATGCTTGCGGACCTGCATGCAATAATTTCAAATGATAAGTATAAAATATAAGTTCACTTAACTTAGAATTTTTAGGCAAAATAATAGGACATTTATGATTAAAAGGCAAAGAACCTTTTTCAAGCCGACCACCTACTCTCTGATCACCATTTTCATCAATGAATGGATTTAAATTACTTAACTTACTTGCCTTTTTTGTTTTACCACTATCATATAAAGATGATTGTGCTGCTTTAATAATTAAAACTTCAGCATCAAAAATTTCTTTAGAATTAATAACTACAATGATTCGATTATCTTTGCTTTTTAAATTATGAATAAACCTACGGACATAACAAAATATGCGAAGAATTTTATCATAATTATTACTCAATTTTAAAAAATCATTAATAAAAGACACATCACAATTATTACTATTTACCGCCACAGTCTGTTGATTTTGAACAGTCAAACATTTTATCTCTTTTAGATAAGATTCATCAAGTCCTACCTGTGGATGACAAACTGGAAAATTAGAAGGGTCTTTCGTTAGAAAAGTAGGGCCGTTAAACCAAAAGTCATTATTTATCAATTGTTCAGGCTCCAAGCCACGCGATACCAAATCAGCTGGATTCTCTTCTGATTTTACGTGACACCAACTAGTAACCTCAGTCAGTGTCTGAATTGTAGCTACTCTTGACGCAACAAAAGTTTTTAACTCGCATGATGACCGTTGAAGCCAGGCTAGTACTATAGTACTGTCGGTGTACAAGTACACTAAATTATCCATTAATTTTAGAACTCTTAGCACTTTTGTCACTAACTTGGCTAATAACACACAATTCCAGCCGTGGAACAGTGACAGTTTTAATGGGAGCAACTCTGCTTTTACTGCAGAGTAATTTGGAACAGAACGTGTTTTCTGCATTATACGATACGATGTAGACGCAAGCTCCATACGCACTTTCGGAGGCATCGGAAAATCCGACAATAATCTTGTTAACTGGAACCTCGTTTAGAACGTATCTGTTGACGTAAACATTGCGAATCTTCTTTAGAGCATGAATAAACCGAAGCCATTCCTCAGTTTCCTTTTTAGGTAGAGATTCATCCCAGTCTACCTGTAACTTCCATAAGCATTGAAGAATAATATTTGCTTTCGTAACTATTGGGCCAAGCAAACCCAATGGATCGAATATCCGCGCAATCTTGGATAAGACAGTTCTTTTCGTGACCTTAGGTTGATCGTCACATGATAAGTTAAATGCAAAACCATCATCTTGTGATTTCCACAACAGTCCTAAAGTTTTCGTGTCACTTAGCTTATCAAAATCGTAGCAATCGGCATCTGACAATTTATCGATGAGCTCCGGATGATTGCTGCACCATTTATGAAGCTGCATTCCACAGCTTCCTAGCAACTCTACGATTTCCAGTTTAAGATCCTTAGCTGACTTCAAATCCGCTGCGCCAGTCAAAACATCGTCCATGTAGAAGTCCGATTTTACAACGGTTGAAGCTTTCGGATACTGTTGTTCACCGTCAATACTTAATTGCTTGAGACATCTCATTGCAAGATAAGGTGCACTAGTTGTACCGTATGTTACAGTACATAACCTATAAGTTTTGACCTCGTCATTTTTAGAACCTTTCCATAAAATTCTTTGCAAGTCACGTTGACTTTCATCAATATTTATCATTCTGTACATCATTCGAATATCTGCGGTGAACGCATAACGATAGGTCCTGAACCTTAAAATAATAGAAAACAAATCATCTTGAATGACTCCACCATTCAGCTGTAACGAATTTAACGATTCACCAGAACTGGTAACTTGGGAGCCGTTAAAGACCACTCTGAGTTTCGTCGAACATTTCTCGGGCCGATAGACTCCGTGGTGAGGAAAATAGTAAGAGGGAGTAGGGTCTTCAGTTTCGGTTACTTTTTTCATGTGACCTAAAAGTTCGTACTCCCGCATAAATGTACAGTATAATTCTGCTTGTATTGGATTTTTGTTTAATCGATTCCATAAAGAATTTAGTCTTTTTAAGGCAGTTTGTTTTGAATCTCCTAACAGATCCGGATTTTGTTTAAATGGCATTTGAACTATAAACCTACCCGATTGATCTCGTTTGTGAGTTTTTAAAAAATGCTCGTTGCACTCCATTTCTTCAGAACTTTTAAATTTATCTCTGTTGTCAACTTCTTCAAGTTCCCAGAATTTTTTAACTTCATTAGTTAATTCTGCATCATTAATTAACCCACAATGCAATTCTTTTGGTTGGCAATTATCATTAGTACTACCACCCACGATAAAGCCAAACACTGTATTTTGTAACACTAAGTTAGAATTTGGTACACGCAATTGACCAAATCTTAATAATTCCAAGAATACTTCAGCTCCCAATAATAATTCAATTTTCCCTGGGTTACCAAACTCAGTATCGGCTAAGTCAATATTTTCAAAAATTCCCATCTCTGAAATATTTACATGACTAACTGGAGTTGTTTTCGTTATTTTCGGAACAATTAAAAATTCCAACTCCCGAGAATAATCTCCACTCTCGTTACGAACTACAGCTGACGTTTTAAATTTAACATTCATTGACACTCCAGATAAACAAGATACTGAAACACTAGCTTTTTCTTTTTTCAGTTCTAATTTATCAACTAATTCGCAACTCATAAATTGGCTCTGTGACCCGCAATCCAACAAACACTTAGCAGGATAGAAATTTCCTACCCTATTCTTGATATAAACAATAGCCGTACTTAATATAACTCTCTTCGTTTTAAACGAACCGTTAGAATACCCTGCAAAAGTCTGTTTATCACTTATTGGTTCAAACGGACTCGCATCTACGTTTAACTGATTTACAGTTGATAATTCTAACCTAGCCCCCTGAGAAAGCGCATTAGTTTTTACCTCTAGTCCATTCAACTGACTTCGTGAACCAGTAAGCAAATTAGGTTTTTTCCCCGTTTCAAAACACAAAAGCGTATTATGTTTTTTATTGCATGTATTACATACTGAATTTACAACACAATTTCTCGAATTGTGATTTTTATCAAAACACAAAAAACATAAATTGTGTTTCTTAACAGCTTCTACTCTATCTCTTACATTCAACTTAAGAAATTGATAGCAAGAGGAAATATTATGACTTCCATTACCGCAAATTATGCACTTTTGCAAAACTTTATCTACTACACCTGAAACCATTGTAGCTGATTTTGCCTGATTGTGCTTAATATTTACATTTGATTTTGAAGCATTTAAAGTGCGCGCATGATCTTTTAAAAAAATCTAACAATTCCGAAAGGTTTGGCAAATTATCCTTTTTCAGATTCCTTTCCCACCATAATTTAGTGCTTGCGTCTAACTTCTGACTTAGAATACAAGTTAAAATAACAGATGCGAAACCCTCTACTTTCTGACCTAACATTTCTACAGATCTCACGCATTCGGTGCTTATATCTATCAAATTTAAAATTGCTGCGGAAGATTCACTTTGAATTACAGGAATCCTAAAAAAGCGCTTTAAATGAGCATAGACTTGCTCCCGAGAATTTGAGTAACGTTCTTCTAAAAGAGACCAAGCAACTGCATAATTACTATCTATTATTGAAATCTATTGAACAATTCGAAAAGCAGCATCTCCCTTTAAAGATTTCAAATACTGTAATTTCATCGCATCAGATAAATTCTTGTTCTGATGAATGCTTGCCAGAAATATCTTTAAACGAGAGCCACTCATGTAAATTTCCAGAGAACGAAGGTAAGTTCATTTTTGGTAATTTAACATTTGTCTCCGCAATAGAATTTGATTCCACATTCGAAGTAACTTTAATTTCGCTTCGCTTTTTTGCATACCAGCGATGTAAATCAAGGGTCAATTCGTCTAAAACTTCATTTACTTCTTCCTGTTCTTTCTCATAAGTTGCATTCGACTCCTCAGCGCATACAACATATATTGCTTTAAAACACTCTTCCAGTCTCCATTATAGATCTTTACGCTTACGGTCAAGGAATTCAAAGTCACTGATTTCTAATTCGGTTGCCGATACAGTTTGTTTGAATTTCGTAAGTTTAGATTTGAGAACTCGCTTTCTACATAACAGTTCCTTTAGCGTATCCGACATTTTACACTTGTATATGCGTTCACTTCCTTCGGACGATATACACGTAATATTTAGTCCAAATTAAGTGCACAGTATCACTTTCACTGATTCGTAGGAGCGTATATCACCACTCCTGTGAGAAGGACCATAAAAATGTTGGGCAAAATTCCCCAATCTGTCGATAACTCTCATTACAACACAAATAATTCACTTGGTTCATCCTTTACCAAAAAAAAAAAAACACTTTATTTGCAACACTCTGGTGCAAACATTACAGCATGAACAAGAACACACAACTGCAGACAGATTCATCTGGCTTTTTAACTTTGGCCGCGTAGCGGCGGTCACAGAATTAAATGCTAATTTGCATAAACAGCATGATTACTATATCTGAGTAAAAGATATTATTGTGACTACGATTACCAGGATCAAAAAACGTGATTGAGTACATTGTACACTTTCAATAACAGACAGAGGCGGATCAAGTGAAGTGGGGGCCCCAAGCGGTAAAAGTTTTGGGGCCCTCCACCCCACTCTAAAAAAGGGGGGAGAATAAATCCCCCCTCCCCCCGAGAAAAAAAAACCAATACAGTTTACCGATATTTTTATTTACATACCTCATATAAATTTTCGTCTAGATTTAATTGCAGCAAAATCATTAATTATGTTTTCTGTGTCGACGCGGTTCAACAGTTCCTGTTCAATATACAGTATGGTAGGGATGCACCGATTAATCGGCAGTACTGATTAATCGGCCACTTTGCCGATTATTAATAATCGGCAATATCGGACCGATTAATCGGCCGAAAAAATATTTTTTTTAAATATTTTCCTTCAAAGTATACCTTAACTAAGAAACTATGAGAAATAATTTTATAAACAGTCGTAATAATCCTCACAGTTGATATAAAGTGTTTAATAAATTTATTCTCCTACTTTGAGTAAATATCGTAGACAATGTTGCAACATTTTTCATGTGACGATAGTTATTTCCTTAGCACAGTGCTTTTAGATAACTTCTAGTTTTCACAAAGAATAAAAGTCTTGAATTAAGTTGCTACCAGTTATTAAAAAATTTTTAATTAAAAGTACTCTTAAATTGGAGTGCTCACCACAGACTCCCCCACCCCCCTAATTTTTGAATTTTTATGTCCAATTAAAATAATTAACAATGTGTTGATGTAATAGAATTGACAATAATATGAAAATTGGTTCTAAGAAATTTGATAAAATAGAGAAATTATTTTGTAAAAACTATAGGAAATTGGAAAAAAAATCTTCTCTCAGAAATAAATTACTTACTATCTCCAAACTCGGAACTCTATAAGAGAGAAAAAACAGTGATGGGAAAATTGATAGAATTAAAAACAATCATCCTTATCATTAATCGGCTCTGTCGATTAACCGGCCGATTTTCAACAGCCGATTAATCAGTAATCGGCCAATTTGCTTATCGGTGCATCCCTACAGTATGGCAAAGTTGTTAAGCCTCTCTTCTCCCATTTTACTACGTAATTAATTTTTTACTCTTTTTAAAACAGAAAACGATCTTTCACCTGATGCATTTTGACATAGGTATTGTCAAAAATATTTTCAAAAGTGTCTCCATGTTCGGAAATGTGCAAGACATCCCCCTAGCAGCTTGATAAAAATTATGACTTGAGAGACTTAAATTGTCTGAATTTTCAGATGTTCTTTTGAATGGAGTCCTCATTTTCTTTCAGAAATGGTCATCGTCTTTTAAAATAGAAACAAATTTGGGGCCCCTAGGTTGGACCTTATTAGCCTATTGGTATATATTAATCCCCGGCTGCAAAAAAGTTCGTTCGTTTAGCTACAGGTTGCAGTTATATCTAAAACCAGTGCATTCGAATTTTAGATTCTAGGAGAATTTCGGGGCCCCATGGCGCATCACAGGTCGACGAGGCCCCACGCGGCCGCTTAGTCCGCGTACCGTTAGACCCGCCTCTGATAACAGACAAACATGATTACTTTTTTTGTTAATGATGTTTAGCTTCGTATGTTTCTTTTCAACTCTTGCATGCAATAAAGCGACAGAATCTTCATCGGGTTTTGAAGCTTTGCGTAGAATTGTGTTGTTTTAAAGAAGGGAAAAAAGAAAATAATGACGTAGATCAGAGAATGCACTAAAGCAACGATAAGAAAACGGATGTTAATTTTTCAATGTTGGCACTGGGCTTGACCCACTCTCTGAAAAATCAAGTTCAGTTATTCGCCTAGAAATAAATTAAATGTAACAAAATTTAGCTGCAACCATCTTATTGGTGATAAGTTTTACACTATTTACAAACTCGCGTTTGTAAAAGCACCATTATACATTCGTGAAACATCATCAATGAGATGGTTGTAGCTACGTTTAACCCTCCGCGTACGGCTCAGTTTTTATACTTTCCGGTCCTGAAATACGGGGCGATTTTTTTAGATTTTCTTTATCTACATATGTTACAATTCACATATTTATTAACTGTTTTAAAATAATCCAAGAATTTTAATAGCTTTTCTGCTTTCAAAATATATATAATACGGCGCCCGCTATTTCAGCGGGCATGGTTTATAAGTTAAAAAATTCACGCGATATTTTTATTTTCAGATGAATAGATGAATATAATTTTTAAACAATTTGTCTCAAAAAATATTACAGAAATTTTGGTTATTTCCACTACTTACACTCGGCAAATCCATATCTTCCATAAATGCTTTTCGCGCGAAAGACAAAAAAAAACAGCACACACAATAATGCGCGGGAAAAAACAAGCAAGAGGGGGAAAAAAAATCCAGAATCCTCTAGTGCCATCTAGCAGCGAAAATAAGCATCAAATGATGTTTTTTTAACCTACACGGGAAAATAGCGCAATCCGTATTGAAATAGGGAGAAAAAATTCTTCGCCCGCGATTTTCACGTGACCCGTGGTCGAGGACGAAACTGATACCCCGCTGAAATCGCGGGAGCCGTACGCGGAGGGTTAACAAATTGCTTAGCGAAATATTGAACTTAATTGCCAACAGTTGTGATTTGTGCATTTAAAAAAAGTATTACCACTGTAAATGTCAGTTTTATTTTCAGTGATGTTTCGGGGCGATTCTCTGTGATCGCAATTGGCTGTCCGGACCGAGTATTTTAAAAAATAATAAAGTGTAATGAAGTAATTATTGCTCTTAATACAAGTAAAGTATTGATACTTTGTAGTTCAATTGTATTTGGACCGATAACAATTTAATTTTTTTCTCTAGAAATTATCTAACCACCAAAAACACAGTCCCCTGGCTGTCCCAATCCAGTAGTTTAACATTTAATAGGGTTTTATTTAATATTGCCTTTAACACTACATAAAGTTGGCAATTAATATCTAAAAATAGAATAATGTAGCTATTTCTTTTTGATGAAATAAGACGTTAAATTTTAGAAAATTACGTATTTCTAAAACTTAAAATTGTCATGTAAATTCTCTCTGGAGTTTTTTCAAACAGTCCCCTGCCACAAATTCAAAGCTCCAACAGAAAAAATCTGTTACTCTTGCAAATGTTTTTTGTTTAAAGTAATCAGTGTGAATTTGCTGAGAACGGCGTTGAAACGATACTTTGTTTAGTTTCAGAGCCACATTTGTGATGACAGTATTCATCTCGGTCGTTGCGAAAACAGTCATCTGGGAAGTGATTTTGTTAATGTCACTTGTTTAGTTATGAAACATATTAGTTATTATATCCACGATTTGTGCCTAAATTTATAGGTAGTCTCGTAACAAATTATGTTCCAATAGTTTTATTAAGCAACAAAGTGCAAATATACTAGGCAGGGGACTTACCCCCTATCATGATTTATCAGAAAAATACAAACTTCATTTGGCCCTTTTTCGAACCAAAGTAATAGATTCATTTCCTGAGCAATATTATTATAAATTTCAAAAAGCATGCCCGGACAGATTCTGTATGAAATATGACGAGTTTATAGAGAATCGCCCTTAGCTAATGTTTACGTTTACTATACATATTTCATTGTGTTTCTGGATTTAGGTACGACGGAAAGGGTTTGTTTAATCACAGGGAGTGTGGAAGGTATTCTTCGTATTCATGAGTTCATTATGGAAAAAGTGAAAGAAAAACCTGATCCAAATGCGAAAATGGCGATTGATTTCGATCATAAACAGCCTGCTGAGAGAGAAAAACAAGTAAGTTTGAATGTATGTATGTACGTGCAGGGGTGCCCACAAGGGGGAGGGGATTTTTTTTTTCCTATTTTTTTTAATTTATTTTTAACATTAAAATTTGTGAAAAAAAAAAAGAGATTTAAATTTATTGAACAAGAAATTGGAAGATGCGTGAAAAATACTGTTTTGGAATACTCCTTCTAAAACTTAGTAGCCGTGTCTTTTTTTTAGTAAGGACCAATTCGGAGATCGGATGATGTCAGTGTCTGTTCTAAAAAAGGTTCGTACTCTTAAATTTTATTTTAATTTGCCTCGATTTCTTCTGGAACTAGCACCATTCCCTACGATGAATAAGCATGACAGCGCTGAAAAGGAAGGGGCCAAACTGTATAAAACAAAATATCTATTTTTTTATCTCTCTCTCTCTCTCTTTTTTTTTTAAAAAGAATTATGACCAATTCTGCATCTTTCTTGGATTCATTAGCAAAGGGAAGGGGGGGGGGGAATTAAACAGAACTAGTTTTTAAGTTTTCCGATAGCATGTTTTTCAGCCCTTGACTATGAAATATAATTATATGGATCATTTTCAAAATTTGCTTACATTTGCTGTCCGGAGGTTAAAAAGACGATTTTGAAGCATAACTTATATTTTAAATTCAACGCGCACAATTATTTTCTGCATGAAATACCCCCAAAAAAATTCTATCACCAAACAAATTATTGAAATTTATTTATTTATTTTTATATTAGTCTTTAAAAATGAGAATCAAGGCAAAAACGCTTGTCCATTTCCAATTTTCGCAAGTTCAACTATTTTTTTCCTATACTTAATGGTCAAAAAAAGTAAATGCGACATATTATTTTTATAAATTGACTATTAGTATATGGTATTCATGATAAATATTGACAGTAGTAATTTTATTTCAATAAGAAATGTATGAATATATTTTGTCCGGAAATTCTTGTCAAGTCCGTTACCTTAAGATTATTTTAGCTAAAAAAGGTATTTATTGCAATCAAAAGATGGTAACACGTATTCAGTTAACTTAACAAACTAGTGACGTAACTATTTTGTACCATTTTGTTTCCCTGAGTCGAGAAGTATTGCTGTGGCGTTTCGCACAAGATTTTTTCCAGGTGCGTATTTTTATTCTTTGTCAAGTCTGTTACCAAAGATTTTAGTATTAATTTTTACTTTTTCTAAACTTTTACCCCTAAATATTGTTTATTATACAACTCTAAGAAAATGCATATTGTAGTTCAATTTTTAAATTCGACAACCTAGCCATAATTTGACATTTTGGTTGAAATGTCAAGTCCGTTACTGGTCAAATCCGTTACCAAATGTCAAGTCCATTACCATACAGTTTTTGATCAATATTTCAATGATTAAAAACATCGATTTAAGCTTCAGGGACGCAAATAATTTCAAATGAAGTTGGTTCTAGGCGCTATGATGTGTGTAAAAGTGAGATTTCATATTGATTTTGTATGTTATGGACGACAATTTTCCTTGCAACTTAAAGTTTTACAACAGCATTTGAATACTTAATTATGCATCAAAGTGTACAACCAATTACTTTTTCACACACCTACAATATGTAACTAAACATCTGTTAGTGTTTCTAAAAGAAAATAGCAAGTAAAAAAAAATACTTAAAATTTTTGAAATGTAAGCATATGGTGAAAATGACCCATATACTTTCTTTACAATCAAGTTATAGCGTTTATGTAGACTTTTTGGTTTAACTTTACTCCGATGTTTTCTATCATTTTTAAAATGACAACTTTTTCTGCTAGCCATTAGATAACTTTAATCAAGTTTTCAATAATGTTGTACTCCACTGATGGAAGCAAGCGATTTGATCTTATAAAATCTTAATTATATTTCATAAACCATTTTTTCTTTCTTCTGTATCTAATACACAGAGGGAAATATTCTGTCCATAGAAACTCTCGAATTTTCGAGTTTGTGTGCTGAATAGATAAATCATTTCAACCATTTCCATAGAAAATATCAATTTCTGTGCATCTGTGTGCGACCGAACTTTTGTGGTAATGTATATTTAGGACTTCAATTTCAAAAAACTTTCAAAAGGAAAAACGTCCCCTCTCATATTATTAGAAGCTGTTTAAACTTTCGCTTTTTGGGCTTCAATGTCATACAAATCCGAAAAAGAGCCGTTAATCCCCCTTCTTCAATAACATAGAAATGCGCTACCCCCCCCCCCCCCCCATTTAGTTCCTAGAACTTAAATTTCAAAAATTTATCTCCGTAGGGTTCCTGAACATTTCGTTCCATAAAAACTACAAAAGATAGGGTAAGTGAGGGTAAAGAGCAGCGATTTCCAGTTTCTACAACATCCTGGTCACTAAAAGGTAGATTTTCCCGTTTTTTCAAATTCGAGTTATAGAATAGACTGTTAACTGTAACTCTTCTAAAAACTAACTCTATATGATTAATAATCACCGAGAAATTTTCAACGTCGCGGAAAAAGAAAATTGCGGGCTTTTACTCCATAAAATGGGGGTAAAGCCCCCATTTTATGGAGTAAAAGCCCCGCAGTGCGGTTCTTTACCCCATAAGGTGAATGTGAATGAAAAGAGTAACTGCGTGACAAAAACACCTGACAAATCCCTCAATATTATTGACTTGCATTTATTCAACAGTAATGAACTCAAATATCTCATAAATTTAACCCATTAATGCCTGACATTTTTTTTTTCCAAATATATTTTGTATACTGGTTACAAACTGTTTAATGGACAGGAAAAAATAAAAATATTATGTAAAAAAAAATTTTTTTACTAAGGAAAGAAAAATCGTCCCTTGAAAGTTACGATAGACCCCAGAGGGTACATTTTTTTTTACTAAAATTTTTTTCTGCCTACGATATAATATTTAAAAGGACATTTTATAAGAAGAAATATAATCAGCAATTAACATAAACTGGGAAGCTGGGAATAACTTTGAAAACTTTATCTTTTTTTTCTTGAGATTGTGAACGATGTAATTTTTGATAAAATTTAGGGATGGACCGGATAGTGATTTTGCCGGATATCGGATATCCAGTGTCTCGCCACAAGCCGGATGCCGGATATCCGGAATTGTGCCGCCTGATATCCTGCAGATATCTGGCATTACATTTACATTGCATGTTCGCTTATTTTTATATAATGCAGCTTCAAAACAATAAATCAAAGTTGTTTCTCGCATCATTTCTTTAAGAACATGTTAAATGCAGGGGGTGGTTATAAATTAACGTGAGGTGTTTGGAGCCCTCTAGCGCGCAAAGTACTGGGCGAAATACTGTCAAATTTCATGGGCGCACATATTAGACCATGGGATTTTGATTTCTGAAATAAAAAAAAATCGCCACTTGGGGGAAATTTGGCGCTGTATACTCTGAATATCTCGAATTAAATTTGAAAAAATGCCGTACAAAGCAATTTCGCTAAGAAAAAATTATTGAAATTTCCAAGTAAGGTTTTTTTTATCACCGTAGAATTTCCGGTATGGCCCCCAAGGTCGCCCGTTCTCAATCCATGTGATTTTTGGTTATGGGAATAGCTGAAGAGTGTTACGTATCAAAGACATGTTTCTGATTTTGCAAGTTTAAAAGATATTGTAACTTTAAAAGTCAGAGAAATCAATTCTGATAGGTTACGAGCTGCGGTGGAAAATGTTGTGCATCGCATCCAGTTCTTCAACTTCACAATTGTGATCATATTGAACTACATTTGTGATAAAAAAAAGCCATTTTTACAAATAAATAGATGCATATTTTGTCAGTAGCAATTAATTCTTTGGCAATTAGAGTCCTGGTGGTCATTTTTAAACCATTTTTTTATTTCAGAAATCGAAATCCCATGGCCTAATATGTGTGCCCATGAAATTTGGCAATGTTTCCCCCAGTACTTCAATACAATACCTTTTAAACTTGCTATATCAGAAACATATCTTTGATACACAACACTTTTCAGCTATCTCCATAATTAAAAACCACATGGATTTTGAGATCGGGCAACCTTGGGGGCCATACCGGAAATTCTACGGCGATGATATTAAACCTCATTTGCAAATCACAATCATTTATTCTTCGCAAAATTGCTTTGTACGGCATTTTTTCAAATTAAATTCGAGATATTCAGAGTAATACACTGTTACAGCGCCAAATTTTCCCCTGGTGAGTATTTTTTAAACTATTTTTTTATTTCAGAAATCAAAATCCCATGGTCTAATATGTGCGCCCATGAAACTTGACAATATTTCGCGCGATAGAGGGCTCTAAACACCTCATGTTAATTTATAACCACCCTGTACATTCAAATGAATCTTTAAAGCCTCTATTTCATTGTACAGGAGTAGCGCTACTTATGAAATGAAACACTAGCATATTGTGATTTATTTCTAAATTACAGTGAACTCTCATTTATGCGCCAGCCCAAGGGACCAACAGAAAAAGGCGCATAAGTGAAAAAGCCTATTTAAAAGTCTAAAATGCAACATAAGTTCTAATAAGAGCATGAATCAGAATGTTTCTATAGAAAATGGTTATATTACTACTGTTTGGCATACTGTAACCTAACTACAATGATAAGGATAAAACAAAAAATAGTAGCATACTTAATCACAAACTGGTCCCTTTAAAACGATCCATAATAGATATTTGTCCCTCTCCGAATTTTTGTTCATGTATAAAAATTGCATTCCGTGAGCAATAAAAGCGAAAGATTAAAGAGGAAAGTGAAGAAACATGCTCATTTTGTAGAATAATAAATTAAATTGTTTGCATTTTACGAAAAATTCGGCGCATAAGTGAAATATTTATCTTTAGAGCGACGCATAAACGAATGAAATTATCATTATATTACTATAGAATGTGCAGGGACCACTGAAAATCGTCGTATAAGTGAAAAAGGCGCATAAATGAGGCGGTGCATAAGTGAGAGTTCACTGTATGTATTTTTATCAAAAGAGACAAAACTTTAAAAGATAGAATTAAATATTTCTATATGTACTTAAAGTTTAAACTTTATTCTTAGCTTAAATTTTAAAGCTTTTCTGTTTCAATATCATTTCAATAAGTTTCTACGTAAATGATACAGTTATTAAATATTTCACCAATAATTATATACACGATAATTGATTTGTAAAGAAAAAAGAAAAAAAAAATTAAGCTCTGATAAGTTTTTTTTTTTTTTTTTCAAATTAATACATATTTTATTAGAATTTTATGAATTTAAACTTCATTACAAAGTAACACATTTTCTTATTTCTAATTTTGCAATAATATAAAGCAAAATTTTGCTTTGAAATTCTTTTTTTTTAAGAATAATACGCATGTAATTTTTCTAACATACAAGTTAAAGAAGAAAATATTAAAACAGGACCAGTGTGTTAAAAAGTAATTATAAACTTATATAAAATTTTTAATTGATTATTTGAGTATAACTACAAAAAAACAAAGGTACATATTTTCTGAAGATTCAATCAGCAGCTTAAATATATTTTTCGAGTTATGCTAAAGTTAATCACTTTTTAAAAAACAAATGAGTAAACTGAAACTTAAATAATCACCTCGAAATTCAACTTCATTTAAAAAAAATAAAGATGCAAATGTTATATTTATGGGTTATTCCAGTCAAAATGGTACAAATCATGTCTGAAATTGTCGAGTTAAGTTTATCAAATGCAGTAATTTTCGCCAACTAATCGTTGTTTTAAAAATTATTCTCTGTTTATTTGTGTATAATAAACTATAAATGGCTTGTATATGAGTCATTCATTAAGGGTTTTGAATAGTTTGACCACTTTGTGTAACAGAGGAGACAAATGAGGTTTGAAAAATATATTTCTAATCGTAAACAAAAGTTAATTACAGAACAAGTATAAAATGGACTAAACATCCTAAAACTAATTCTGTCTGCAATTTCAAGAAAAAATCTTTTTTGCACCATTAATGCGACTGTAACAGAGTGGACACAGTGCAAATTAACTATCATCAGCAAAAAACTTTAGGCTTCTCACATTGAATGCGATTGTTTGGAACATAAAAAATCTAGGAACAAAGATAAGTGTTTTCCCAAGATTTTTTTTGTTTACATACATAAAAATCAGCAGAAAGGGTGTCAGAAGCCTTTTTTGTGCTGTGCATTGCAAATGATTTTGTTGTTGCATTTCGGCTTAATCTTAAATTGCATTTTAAGTCCTAGCAATTTGAAGCTGGGGCAGATCATTTTTTCCTCCTTTTGCCAAAGAATTTTTCTTTTTTTAAGTCCTTTATAAATGGCTTATGCCTAAATAAGTAATACTTGGTTACACACAATTATATGGAGAACAAATAAAAAAATACAATCAATTGGTGGTAAATATTAAAATTAATTACCAAAATTCTGAAGTATCGGGACTGATTTGTACCATCTTCGCTGAAATGACCGATATATTGTTATTATTGATTAAAATTATTCTAAACATGTTTACTTTAAAAAATAAATTAATAAACTTCTTTCTAAATAATTAACTTAAAGTTTTACTTAAATTCCAAAAAACAAAATACACTTTCTAAAGATGCAAATTAACATCTTAAATACAGTCGAGTCTCAATAGCTCATAGTCCCAAGGGACCGGCTAAAAGCTTCGAGTTATAAACAGTTCTAGTTACAAGCAGTTCCTACCGTCTTTTCAAGAATTTGGGACCAAATGAAAACTTTGAAATAAAGGTATATTTGAGTTTATAAAGCTTCGAGTTATCGAGACTTCGATTGAATGCTATTGAGGGTCATGCTCAACATGTTCTCGAGAAGTTACGGAGCGGCGTGACAGATGTGAACAGATTCTAATAGCAGATAAATATCTTTTCTGAAAGGAAGGGAAAAGAAAGAACGAAACAAAGTGCAAGATTCAAAATTTCTTTACACACATTCAAACTCTTTCAAAATAAAAAAAGCATGGCTTAGTTGCGACGATTCATGGGGACAGATGTTTACATTATCTAGAAGAACACTTTCGCCAATATTAGATAGGTCATTTATTGTATGTTATTTTTTTAATTATAATAAAGCAATAATAGTGGTAAAGTAAAAAAATCTAATTACAACATCATTGGGTGTTAATAGATCGCAATTTTTGTTAGAAGTACAAAAACTAAAAATTATAGAATTCAATAAATAAAATTTGAGAATTTATATTAAAAGCTACTGCGATTAATTTTTATGAGCTAACGATATGATCGTAAGTTTTTTTCACCCTTTTGTCGCACCTTAATCCTTGAAGGTTTGTAGCTTTTTCTTTCTAAATATTCTAACAAAAATATTTTTGAAAAGCTGAAGACAATCATACTTTATCTGAAAATTGTGAAGAATCAAATATGCAGAATGCTTCCATGTCCAGTACAAAGTCGGAGGAATAATATATAATTTTTGTTTTAGAAGCAAAAATTGGTGAAAAGGAAAGATGAAAAGTGATTACATCATCTAAAAGGTTTATCAAACAATGAAATTTTTACTGGGATTTTTGTAAAAAAGAAAGTATTCAATTAGGTAGGTCCTCACATCATACCGCATAACCCTCACATCAATTCCGGATATCTCCCACAGCAATACCAGATATCTCCCACATCAATACCGGATACTTTGTCGAATATCCTGCAAAAATCTCCCGGATATCATATCCTTGGCGATCAGCCGGATCGGATATCCGGAAGTGCCGGATACTTTATCAGTCGGATACCGGATAGTTACCAGATATCCGGTCCATCCCAAATAAAGATCATATTATAACTGCTACAGAACACACTTTAGAATGGCAATATGCTGCAATCTGTTACTAACGAATTGAAACAATACCAAGGTACTAATTGAACACTATTATTTGGTTGAAATATTCATTTTGGGGAAATTCAGACCCTTTTTTGGACCGTCCCTAAAAAGGGACGCTAGGCATTAATGGGTTAAGCAATTATTTTTAGAAACTGGTATAAGATAATATTTTTTTCTTCACAAAAAGAACATTTGGTTATGATGAAAAAATGACAGCCGCATTATGTTTAAGGAGTTAATTGATCAAAACTAAGCTATCTAGGTAACCTAATAAATAGTGCACTGATTTCAGACTTCAAAAAAAGTAGTTGCTTTATGAAACCGTGCTGTTCCTTGGCGTTACCAAAATTTCTTTATTTCATCTTCACCTTCAACGAATGACTCCTCATGAGTCTCAGTAAATTTACAGGCTTTTGAAAGTTTTTTTATTTTTTGAGGCTCTGCCGAGGCCCTAAAAACCCTTTTGCATAGCTTTCTCTTTCTTTACATATTGAAGTTCTCTTGGTTACATTGAGTAGGAATAAGCGTTAGATGTTTCTTTGCAGTTTACTCGCTATGATAGAGAAATCTTTTTTTTTTCTTTGAAAGAAAAGGCTTTTGTTCCAATTTTCAAAAACTCTTCTATTCATCTTTTTGAATCTAACTTTAATACTTTAACTTTTCTGCCATACGAAATGCCATACGAAAACGCGTATGCAAGCTTCATTAAGCTTGACAGCCGCCATAGCTCTAAATTGTTTTTTTGTTGTATGTGAGGCTAAATTTCTATTAAAAAATAGTGCAGATGCTCTTCAATCATCGCAACCTATTTTCATGAATAAATAGACTGAATTCCAACCAAAAGATTAAAATTTGCTTAAAATTGAAAATAGGTGCAGGTGCTCAGCTCCTGTGAACTCCTATACGTATTAATCCCTGTTTGTAGGTACTGGAATAAGAAATTGGACGTACTTAAATGTACAAAGAATGAAATTTTATAGTATTAAAAACACTTCTCAATTGAAATGAATGTAAGATTTCACTTTTAAAAATCCTATCAAAATTAAAACAGCATCAGCAAATGTCCATCAACAAATAATTTTTAAAGTGAACTAAACTGCACAAAACACATGTCAAACAAAAATGGTGAAAATTTCTAAAAAATGACAATTTTAGGTCGAGTGGAGAAAATGCCTGCATTTTTGGAGCTGCGTAGATTTACTCCAAAACACCTGTGGCGATTTGCCCCATTTTGCCACTTTTTTAAAAAAAAAAAAAAAAAGGTGTCATGTTGTTTTTAGACAGCCATTCGAGTTACTATTTTCACGCAAAAGTGAAGCTTAAATACAACATTATCAACAAGTAATCCGTTGATTCTTCTTTCCAAACCTTACATTTTACAATGTTTAAATATTAAATCAGAAAAGTTATATCGAAGTAGCATAAAACAGGCTAACCCCCTCTTCTCCCCTCAGGAGTGCCATTTTATGGAATAATAAGTATCACTAAGACAAACCTACTACCTGGAGATAAACTTTTCACTCCAATATGGTCAATAGGGTGGAGCGAAAAAAATGAATTTTTGATTTTCGTAAACGGGTACCTTTCATTTACTGTGAATGAGGATAAGTAACAATTCTGTAAAATATTTCCCTTTTGCGACAATATCTTTAGTCTGCGCATTTAGCCTAAAGTTTTGAAATTTTTGATTTTTTTTAGATTTTTCAATTTTTTTTTAAAAATATTGCAAATGATAAAACTAGTGACGGGTGGTTATTAAATGGAAGAAAAAGGTGTGAAACACATGAGGAATTTTTTAAAACCATTTTAGATTATGATTTCAGTTCGTGCATTACGCTCAAAGTTCATCAAATTTCCCAAAATTTCTGATATTTTCAACATTTTTTAACTCAGTATTTCCTCTCAATATTCACTTAAAGTATCTTCAGACCTTCTATTATTTATGTTGTTGTTCCTTTGAACTGTGCCACTCTTCGCTGGCTCATGTGGAACGACCCAGGACTCACCACGAGGAGGTGACCGCAATTCGAGTCCTGCACATGAGCCCTTCCTTCCAACCAATGTGGGCACGTGTTTACATTTCTTAGATATATCTTTAACGGTTAAATTGTTCCTTTGTGTCGTAAATTGATCAAATATTTCTGTCAGATATCCTCGCTTTTACTAACCTTTTTCTTTTCCTTTGATTACATACCAATTTTGAAGAGCTTGTGTCCTATTTGACAGCTCTTTCAACTCATTGAGTCTTGAGTGGAAGTTTAAAAAGAGCGCATTCAGAAGTCATATTTAAATTCTCAGCTTCCAGTAATGTTTGCAAATATTGTATTGTTAAATTACGCGTAAAAGGTGGCTTTGTAATTTCCACATCACGACAAGAAATCATGTCGATGTATTCTGATTTTTGATTTATGTATGTAATGTATGATAATAGATTTTATCTATTTTTGGGATCTGAAGCGTTCTCACTTGTTTGTTTTCTAGATTGAGCGTTAATAATACGATTTGAAACAAGTTGCTTTATTTGCTCTCTTATGAAGTAACTAGATTATTACCCGGCGTTGCCCGGGTGCTTTTTAATACAACATAGCTCAAAAAAAAAGTATTTGAATGAATTCTATCCACGTGTTAATATAAATTCTGATTTCATTCTAAAATGAAATAGGTGAATCTTAAATTGATAATTCATTGTTACTCGTAATCTTTGTTGGAAACTACTCCTATTTAAATGTATTAAACTTTATCAATTTGTATGCTTAAAGGTATATCTATTACTCTATCTACTCAAAATTGAAAGAAAATGACCATTTTGAGGCCAAAAATTTTAATTTTGAGCTTTTTTGATTTTTTTTAAATTTCAAAACCCCGCCTATGTGAATTCTAGTGCATCAAGGAACCGCTGTGTCAAGTTTGATGAAAATCCGGCTAAAACTGTAGATTTGTATAAGGAACAAACATACATTCATCCATTTTTACACATATAGATATTGATAACAGCATATTTCTAGGGTGCAAAGTATACATTGTTTTGAATAGATGTGAATATAATTTTCTGCTTTTTCCCGGAGAGATAAGTGTAACTCTTTATAATCTCACACAAATTCATAGCTAAATTATTAACGTCTGCACTTCATCCTAAAAGAGCAAGGTCACTTTTACCGCAAAAGTTACGAACTCTTTAAAAAAATTATAGTCTAAAGATTATGTTTGCTGTAGTCAACCATCTGACTTGGGAAAGCTTTCTCGGACTTCTGTTTCATAATTTTTTGGATATTTTTCCAGTGAAAACTACCTTGCTCATTACATGAAGTTACTGTTGCTCAGTACTTAAATCATTTTTATTGTCACCATGGATCTGATCAATGACAAATTCTATAGGTTCATATTGAACTGATTTGAAAGCATAACATGTTGTTTAACTTCGTCCAACAGACCCAAAAAATCACTTTGGTTCACTGGTAGGTCCATTTAGCTTTTGCAAAAAATGCTGCAAATTAAGTTCATTCGACTGTAATTGGCAAATATCCCATTAGAGAGGTCTACCAAGTTTTTCTCTCAGTTCCCATATTACACCTTTGTATTTTCCTGTCTTTGTAGTGCATCCATCAAAACCAATGCAAACAATTTCCTACGCAAAGAAACAATTTATTGTTCCTGAGTTGTCTAAGAAATGTAAATGTATGCACTCATTGGTTGGGAGCAAGGGGAGCCCGGGGAGTACCCAAAGTGCGGCCACTTCCTCGTGGTGAGTCCTGGGTAATTTCAATGAGCAAGCAAAGAGTTGAGTCGTTCAAAGAAATAACAAAATGAATAAGAGAAAACGTTTTGAAGGCGCTTTAAGTAAAGATGGAGAGGAAATATTAAATTATAAAAATTTTGCACAATATTGAAAATATCGGAAATTTCGGAAAATTTGATGAACTTTGGGCCTAATGCGCAGACTGAAATCATAATCTAAAATTGTTTTAAGAAAATCCTTGTATATTTCAAACCCTTTTCTTCCATTTAATAACCACCCGTCATTAGTTTTATCATTTGCAATATTTTAAAAAAAATTGAAAAATCTAAAAAAAATCAAAAATTTCAAAACTTTAGGCCAAATGCGCAGACTAAAGATGACGTCGCAGAAATGAAATATTTTACAGATTTGTTACTTAGCTTCATTCACAGCAAATGAAAGGTACCCGTTTACGAAAATCGAAAATTCATTTTTTTCGCTCCACCCTAATGGTCAAGTCAAAAGATCGGTGCGGTTTTTTACCTCGTGCGGGACTTAACCCCCACCCACCATAGTCTAAAGCTGCCCTTTTAAAGCTGCAAGATAAACAAAATCTGGAGTGTCCCTCTCCTCCCGGTTCTCGCTAATCTTACTAAAGTTTGTCTTAATTTTCTATTTTAGAACTTAAATTCCGGTGCCTCTGAAAATTAAGAGGCACATTTAAAATGAAAGGCACCGTTTGTGCCTCTGAAATTAAACTGTACCGTGCCTTTGAATTTAGATTTCAGTGCCTTATATTTGAAAACGTCTGTGCCTCTGATTTTTGATTTCAGTGCCTTACATTTAAAAGGATTTGTGCCTCTTATAGGTTTATAATAATAAATGGCTTATTAGGGGAATTTCAACGTCAGTTTATAGTAACTTCTTAATTTTTTACCACAGTGCTTGCATGTTTTAAACTTTTTTTTAGGTTTTAATTCTTCATGACACATTAATTAGATACATCAAAACAAATGTTTCCCAAAGAATATAAAAATCTTGTGCATAATACTTTATTTCAAACATTTTCTGAATGTTCTGTTGTATAAGCTCTTATTTTCGCTAATCTTGTCAGCAGAACCGAAAGTTGGACAAGATAAGAAAAAAAATGCCATTAAGCTTCAGTTTTTGCTATTGTACGACATAGCAAAAATAAGTACTTCATAACAAATTGTCAGTTTGATCCTGAAACAAAGGTAGGGGAGCATTAAAAGAAAAACTTTGTAGTGCTTTCTTTATTATTGTGATCAGGGTGTAAAAAAATCAATTATTTTTTTAAAAAAATAAAAAAAATCGGATTTTTTTTATTTAAATCAGATTTTTTTGATTTAAATCGGATTTTTTTGATTAAAAAAAATTAGAAACTTCAGTTATTAATTAATTTTATTTATGAACAACTTACCTTTAAGTTTTTAAAAATACAAAAACACCTTTGAAGTAAAGCTTATCACCAGTAAGAAACCCAGAAAAAAGTGTTAGGAGTCAATGTCAAAATAATCCTGTCTACTAGCTAGGAAAAAAATCAACTAGGCAGGTCCGTCATTTAGGGGGGGGGGGGGGGGGACGATTGCCGCCCCCCCCGACTTTGAGAAACCAATGTATTTTCATATTAGTGGGCGTGGTTTTTGTTGTTTTCTGGTAAAATTGTGTTGTGTTTTTTTACTCTTTCCCCCCCCCCCCCGGAAAACCTTGAAAAGAGGTCCCTGCAAATGGGGCAGGAAGCTCAACCCAATCCTCACTTCATTCAGCTCCCCCCCCTCTTTATTTTGCTTTGTTTTGTAAAGCTGGAATATGTTCCATTTCAGCCACTAATAAAGACTGCCCCACCCCCCCTAGTTGCTAATGCAAGGCATAGAAAATTCATCTTCTGATTGGTTGTTTTTGTTTTTTCTTTTCACTGAAAGTATTTCACACATATTCTATGATGTCCCACCCCCCTCAATTCACTCTTTGCAACACCTGCCCTGCACCTGCATGTATTTTCTTTATTTCACATATTAGACAACAAATAGCACTATTTGTGCATGCATATTATTTGGACTACAACCTTCCAGCATCTGTGGAGGGGGGAGGAGTAGGATTACTTTTCCATTTATTAGATGGAAATCGAAGCTCTAAAAGAAAATGGTAAAAATAATGAAATTGGGATTGTCCAAGAGAATTTTTTAAGGATTAAAATAAAAAGTGATTTAAATCAATGATTTAAAAAAATCAATTGATTTAAATCGCGATTTAAATCAGTAATTTAAATCAATTGATTTAAATCATTGACACCCTGATTGTGATGTTTTTTAAAAAATCTATTTTTCAAAACAAATGCTGTCTGAAGTGAAAATCTCAAACAAATGTTATAAAAATTATAACGTTAATTTTCTTTTCTTTTAATTGATGTCTAATAAGATTAAAAAATGCATTATGTGTAGCAACTTGAAAAGAAAAAATGGTAAGAATCACACGACTAAAATAAAATAACTTCATATTCAAAAAGAACTCACCTGTACCCATACTAGACTTTCATTATTTATGAAGCCATGAAAATGAATTTTTAAAAAGCGAGAACTATCTCTCAAATGTGATTTTTGCAATAAAGGTGACATAATTTCTCAAATTCCTGCAGTGGTTTGTAAAATTGATAAGATAGTCAACAAGTTTTAATGAAATTTGACAAAGTAAACTCTGTTTAGTTTCTTCATTACTAATCTATTTTACTTATCCATGTTCTGAAAAATGTTTCAAAATGTTACGTTGAGCATACATGAAATAGTCGTTACCAAGTTTCAAAGCTAGTAATTTTGCATTTTTAATTTAAAAAAAAAAATATGTACAAGGTAAAATGCAAATAAAAATGGTACATGACTGCATTTATTCATTTTTAATTAAAAGGTAACTTTTTGAAATACAATTTTCAGAATAGGAACTAACCAAACTATTTCAACAACTATTTTCAATTATAATATATTAATTGCTTTAATATAAAATTTATTAAATGTAATGAATGGAAATGATGTAAAATATAGAGCGATTTCAATCTTTTACGCAAAACAGTATCTTTTTAGGGAAAGCAAACACTTGATGTTTTATAACGCTGTAGTTTCAAATGTATTATAGACTCAGCAAAAAAATTAGTTATTAAGTACAGCAGTGGCGTAACTACTCGTTGGTTTCAGGGGGGGGGGGTTATATTCCAAGTCGTCACGAGGTGTAAAAAACGGGCGGAGGGGGGGGGGGGCAACTCCTTTTTACCCACACTTTGCATGTATGTATGTGTATATATATATATATATATATATATATATATATATATATATATATATATATATATAATACGCACTTGAAAATGCGTACTTCCGAAGTTCGAAAAACCAGACAGCTTTTTAAAGAGTAAAGAAATATTACTGTAGAAAAATGAAAGGGGGGTCGGGGGGTTCGCCCCCGGAAATTTTCATGAATTGTACCTCTAAAAACTCCATTCTAGACTATCTTGGTGATGTACGATCTCTTCCTCAGTCAGTAAAAAACGATTGCCGGCCATTTTTAGCCTACTTTCCCGTTAAAAACAAAAGAAAGACGAAAAAAGTATTAAAAGTAGCTTAATGCATCTAAAAAATATCGCCAAGTCCTAAAAATATCGCCAAGTTAAAAAAAATATCGCCAAGTCCAAAAAATATCGCTAAGTTAAAAAAATAAAAAAGTAAAATGAATGTCGAAAAATTAAAAATTTGAAAGTAGGGTATTGAGATGGGGAATTTGTGCGTCGGTCGGTCTGTCCCCCCCTAATAACTTTTGAATGAACATTCCGATTTGGACAAACTTTTTTTTGTTGGAAAGATCTCGCCGAGTACAGCTTATTCCCATATTTGATTTTTTGATTTGAACAATTTTTGGTTCAACTTTGAACCGTTCAAACAACCTGTCCCGCGATGCTAACTTTTGAGTGAACAGTCCGATTTGAACAAACTTTTTTTTGTTCGAAAGATCTTATCAAGGATACTTCATTCCCGTATTTACATTTCCGATTTGAACAATTTTTTGTTCAACATTGAACCGCTCAAGCAAGCTGTCACCCCTAATAACTTTTGAGTGAACAGTCCGATTTAAATAAAACTTTTTTTTTCGAAGGATCTCAGCAAGGATACTTCATTACCGTATTTAAATTTTCAATTTGAACATTTTTTCGTTCAACATTGAACCGTTCAAGCAACCTTTCCCCATCTAATAACTTCTGAGTGAACCATCCGAATGGAATAAACTTTTTTTTGTTGGAAAGATCTCGGAGAGTACAGCTCATTCCCATATTTGATTTTTCGATTTGAACAATTTTTGGTTCAACTTTGAACCGTTCAAACAACCTGTCCCGCGATGCTTTCAGAAAAAAAATTTAACATTAGCGCCTACGGGGAATTTAAGTTGAATGTTGATCCTGAACTTAAAGTCGGATTTCCTTCAAACTAACTTAGTAAGAAAATGGTTTTGATAAGTAATGTTTGTAAAGTACTTTTCTGAATAATCTTCTGTGAGGACTCTGATTCCGACTCCGACTCCGCAAACATGGCGGAAATGCAGGCTCAGAAAAAAAATGACTGACTGTGCAGACGATTTTTTGTTTATTTATTCATTTGTTTTATTTTATTTATTTATTATTATTATTATTATTTTGGCAGACGATTTTTTTGTAATAAAAATGTTTCATTCACAAGGGCATTTTATTCTTTATTTATATTTAACAACTGGCAACGGATTAAAAGTGAAATTCGAGACATTTTATCAACGGACGAGTTTTTTTTTTTTTTTTCTTTCTTTGATAAAATGTGTTTTGATGTGCTTTGTACTTTTAATTTTTTTTTTTTTTTTTTGAAAACAATTGAGGAATTTTTCTACGGAAGAACTGTAACAGTTACATTCTTTAAGAGGTGCGACGAAACTTTATTTATTCATTTATTTACTTTTTATGTGTCTATTTCATCTGATGAGAGGGGTATATTTTGCTTTTAGAAATCAGCTTTAAGTGCTAAAAAGGTATGTTTGACATAATTTTTAGTTCCAGATAACACAGGCCAACAAAAAAAACCTTTTTGAAAACTTTTTTAATTTTAATAGCTGATCTTAATAGATTTTTATGTGCTGAATCCAAATCTGCTTGTAGTTTTTATGTATCACCCTTAGTTTCCAAGCAAAATGTATTTTATTATATAGTCTAATACCCATTTACAGTATATAGGGAAATCAATGAAACACTGTAGAATCGTAAAAATGGTTTGTATTTACAGTAAAATACTTGGAATAGTAATTTTATGTGATGATACAAGGTTCACTTGTCAACTGGAATTGCTTTATATTTTCTTTCCCTTTTTTCCTTGAAGCTTCTTGTGTAGCTTTTCCTGCGATGAATAGCTTGCTGAACTTCCCGGTGAAGTGACCAACAGTAATCCCCCATCATGTTGTAGCATGTGTTTCAGCAGTGCTGCCAACATCATCTTTGTTCATTAGACCTAATTTTTCATGTTATCTTAACTATGAAAAAGCTGTTAAATTCTAAAAATGTTTCTTTTTTTCATGAATGTAACTATAAAATGTGAATAAATGGTGGGTGATACAACTTTTTAAGCATCATATTTGGATTCAGCAACCTAAACAACATAAGAATAAGGTATTTTCATTAAAAAAGTTTTTTCATCGTTGGCCTGTGTAATTAAGAGAATAATGTTCAGATGCTAGAATGCCGATGTCCATGTACGGGAAAGTAGGCTCGTTTAGTTCTTGACAGAACTTCTTGTTAATGTGAAAGAAAATGATAGGATACACAAATTCTTCCCAGCGATTTTTTCGAAATTTCAGTTCCAGAAACGCAATTTCAGACGAATTTCGATCATAATGGGAGGTTTAGAGACCTACCTTCGGAAATTTTCGGGGGGTTTGTCCCCAAAACACCCCCCATAGGTACGCCACTGAAGTACAGGATAATAACCGATCATTCCATGCAATCTCGATAAAAATTGTAAGATTTCTTTAATTCACATCTAAACACATTTTAGACTTATGTTCCAATTTAAAAACATCATAACAGTTTTTTATAACTACAAACATCTCATAAAGATCCACAGAGTGATTTTAATTGATCACTTAATACTCGGCCTGCCAAAGAAAAATTATTTGACAGACAAATTTCACTAAAAATTGTATTTTTCTGTAAAAAAAATCTCATTAAATTATAACAAGTTCAATAAATTTAAAGTCGACTGAATCTTGTGAAAAAGTATTTTACCGTAATAAAGGCCACATGAAAATTAAGTTAAAATTTATTGAATTTAATAAATAAAGTTCAACAAATTTATATTCAACTGAATCTTGTAAGAATTTGCGGAATCATAACTTATTATTTTTCAACAATTCTACTGTATTTTAAAAGCAGTACAATAAATTTAAAGTCAATTGAATCTTGTGAGACTATATTTCACTATAATAAACCCCATGCAGCAAAAAAATAATTACTTCTGGTGTTAATCGAGTATTTTGCCGAAACAATAAACAGTATCAAATATCTAGCATATTAAATTATTATGGCAATTAGACTAAAATTAAAATTAAAAGAACGTTGATAAATCATAAGTAAACTGGACGAACTATTTTACATACCTGTTGTAGCACAAAAGTCGCCATAAAACACAAAAAAGGACAGCAAAAGAGAATGTAGATTTTAAAAAATGCACTAACACATTCTTTTGCTGCCCATTTTGTTATCTATGTTTCCATAGGAAGACAATTGAAGACGTTTGAAACAGCAGTTTAAGCCTCGGCAAATAATAATGCATAATGGATGGACAGATAAATAAAATCTTCTGATAATAAACTTTCAGAGCAAACCATAAAATGCTCATTCTGCACAAAATATGCCCGATTGACTTTTCATTTGCCATTTCTTCAGACGATGAATCTTGCAAAGCAAAGTCATGGAACGATCAAATTTCTACACTACAGCTTGATTTTCGTTCCCTCTTACATCCGCATCAAACAACAACACTATAAAACTATTTCTCTTAAACTAGTAATATTCCTGTAAAATGACGAAAGAATACATTTAATCCTGAATTTTAAAAGCGAACTTTCCGCTATCTCCAGCATTGAAAATAAACATACGTGCCACGTGATCAGCTATAACCTCAAACTCAAAGCGGCTTACCCGATGTGCCGCAACTTGTGAAGTGGGAATTTAAAGGGCATGCCGATTCAGTGTGCCTTTAAAAAGTTTTGCTTTCCTGTCCGTGCCGTTCATCTCGTTGTACTTTGTATGTATCAGAGGCACCTTACGCTTTGTGCCTCTGATATATAAGTAATATAAGGCACAATTCTCTTGTGCCTTACATGTAAGCGGCACACTTTTAAGAGTGTGGAGAGCTCAAAGAATTTCTACCCCTAATATCATCGAAGGTCCCCGATTTTTCTATATTACTTCACTTAAAACTAGATTCATATTGCTAAAACACACACACAAACCCTAGTTTTGACACTGTTACATCAACAGTATACAATAATTTCTTAAACATGCATATGCCCCAAACCCAATGACAAACTTTAGTAATAACTTTTACTGATTTCCTTTGCTAGAGTCGAATGCACTCTCCCTTCAACTTTTACGTGCCCTTTGCTTAGAAAAAATGCCCTAAAAATTAAAAAGTGCCCTTTTGTCTACAGTAGCAGCCTGCCCTTTTCAATACTGGGTGGAAGCTCTGACTAAACTATAGATTACATAATTTGATGATAAAGTTCAAAGCCACATACGTAATCAAAAACTTTAATGTCTTTAAGAGCATTTATAATTTCTTTCCAGTAATTAACCACATACGAAAATGCAAACAGTGTCTGTGTTTGACATTTGTTGATTTTTTAAAAAATTTTAGGTTGCTTCGATTAATTAATAAATATTCACTGCTCTTAGTTGAAGCAGCAGAAATTTACTAGCTCTTAGACCAGTTTGAAACAGTTGCATGTCTCACAACGGCCTGTTTCGATTTTCAGAAAAGACACTAATGCAATGCGGGAGGGAAAATCGGGGCTTGAATAATAGCTGACAATAGATATGCATTTCTCTGAATTCTTTTCTTTACCTTTCTTGCTGCATGTGAAGTTTCATAGAGTTGAGAAAAGATGAAATCACAACTAGAGAGAAGAATGATATTGTCAGAGTAGGAAGTCGCAAATTCGGACATCTGAAATTGAGAAATTTGAAATGGCATTTTTCCATTAAAAAAATAATAAAAACTCGCAGAATCTATTATAGAATCTATAATTGGGCCTTGATCCGTAGAAAATCAATCATTTTAACAACATCCAAACCACCTCATATTCTCTTTAAGGTCATAAATTACTACAAATTCAGAGGAGAACAAAATGAATTTGCACTTATTTTTCCCTGCCTCCAATAGCCGCGTTCACATGAAGCTTTTCTGCCTCGCATTTCCCCGCTCCAACCCCGAAAAAAACCGCTCGGCAAATCCACCGTTCACATGTGAAAAGAGGTTTTATTCCACAAAACGGAATTACCCAGCATCCTTAGCATTTTTACCCAGCCTCCTTTTCGCTCTGTTTACAATCTGCGCATATGTTTTGTTGGTTTTGGAAGGATTTTCACGTTATTTGAGAAAGAAAGAACTTAATTTTGTTGCGAATCTGCTGATGGATTCTTTGGCACCCGTGCTCAGCAAGCTGTGTCGCCAAATTTTTGTAGACGGCATTGGAGCGGACCGTCCCATCCAATCTGGCTTGGACGTCCGCTTCCGACCATAACTTGATTAAGAGTTGTGTCTTCTCATCCTGCCATCTTCCATTTTCATTTAAATTCGAAGTCATGGCCGAAGAGAATACCGAACGCGGAAGAACGAAAAAAGCGAAGACACGAAGAGAATCCGACGACGCGTCATCCAATATGGCGGATGTAAACAAACTCGATGCGCGCAGTGCACTCTGGGTAAAATTCCGCAAAAATTCCAGTAGAAGGCAGGAGGGAAAAAATTCCGCTTTTACCCCGCAAATAACCGGAATGTGGATCAAAGCAGGTTTTTTCCGGGGTGGAATAAGTCCATGTGAACGGGGCTAATCTATATTTTTTTTTCATCTGTATCTCTACTTAAATTAATTGTTTCTCCATCTTTATTTTTAGGTTAAAATACTGGTTCCTAACAGTACTGCAGGAATGATAATTGGAAAAGGCGGCAGTTACATCAAACAAATTAAAGAAGAAAGTGGTGCTTATGTACAAATATCTCAGAAGTCCAAGGATCATGCCTTAGCAGAACGTTGTATTACTGTGATTGGTGAAATGGATAATAATAAAACTGCCTGTCATATGATTCTAGCAAAAATTGTTGAAGATCCACAAAGCGGTAGTTGTTTAAATGTTAGCTATGCCGATGTGACTGGTCCAGTAGCAAATTTCAACCCAACAGGCTCTCCATTTGCCAATCCTGGTAGTGTTCCTAGTGGTGCTATGAATAACAGCAACACCAGTTACAGTTCAAATGGCAGCTTAAATAGCCTCAGTCCTACTGTAACCAACAGTTTTCACAGTCCTCAAGCTGGCACCACCCATACAGGAATTGTGCAATTTCCTGGCATGGGAGTGAGTGGTCCAACAATCCCTCCTACTAATGCTGCTCAGGTAATTGAAACTATAAAGACAATGCTCAGAGGAAATGGATATTCCGAACAAGCAGTGTCTGAAGTGAGTGCAGCCATGAATACATTAGCTAATTATGGAATTTTAGGTCTTGGACTGGGTATATTGAATGGAGTGAATAGTGCTCCTGTTGTGAGTGGTTTAGGAATGGGGATGCCCAATTCTGCAGCAAGTAGTTGTCCAATGCCTCCAGGTGGAATATCAAATCAGAGCATGTATACATCTGCAGCGGGTGTGCCCGGAATGGAAGCGTCTGTGGCTGCATCCGGTCCGATGGGAGTGGGCTCGAGTATGTTCGGCCCCATCGGAAGTCTCGGCAATGGCATGTCTGGCTTGGGGCTCGGGCCGGGCTTCACTTCGCCGACCACATCTCGCTCGGGTGACCATTTTCTCGTGAAAGCCGAAGCAGCAGTTTTTGAACCGTTCCGAAGAACCTCTCCTGCTCTTGCATCTCCAAGTGCAGCTGCCTTACCTGTTAATAATAATTCATTTGGACTTGGGACTGGTTTAAGTTCTGGGCCTCCTAGTTTGAGAAAAAGTCCCACCCCTAGTGATCGACAGATAGCAGATGCTACGAAAATCGAAATAGAAGTTGGGGAAAACATAGTTGGCGCAATATTGGGACCAGGAGGAAAAGCGCTCGTAGAAATTCAAAGATTTAGTGGAGCTAATATTCAGATCTCTAAAAAAGGAATTTTCGCTCCAGGAACGCGTAACCGTATAGTCACAATAACTGGTCCTTCGAATGCTGTTAACACTGCTCAGTACCTCATTGAGCGCCAAATAGCTGAAGAAGAAGCAAAGCGAGCTCAACAAAATGCCATGGGAGTTCTCCGTTAACAAGAACCAGTTAGTGTTATCGCCTTCCTCACCATATTTCTTTTATTCCCTCTTCTATAAGCCTGCAAGCACTTGGAAGTGCGAAATTGCATGGTTGCTACAGTTTTGAGTGAATAAATTGCCTATTAACTTTGTTATCATATTGTAATATATATACATGAAAGTTTCTATCATGTAGGAAATAATGGGTATATAGCTGTATTTGCACTGTTTGTTGCATAACAGCACATGGTCTGTGCATATAAATGGACTTGAGCTCCATCAAAAGTGTATTCCAAGAACTGATTGTTATTGTTATCCTGGTTACACACTGACCATAAAGTATGGCTTCATTAAATTTATTGATTTAGTTTTCTAAAGTTTATTAGATTTTGTACTTTAAGTTTGCAAATTTTGTTTGTGGACTTCGATAAATTTATCTTATTTGATGTTGATATTTGGCTAAGTCATTTAGTTTTGCTTTGCTTTAATGTTTAACTTAGTGGACAGAGTGATTGGGAGTATTTTGTTATTTTGCTTCCATATATATCTATACATATATCTATACATATATATTTTCAAGTAGATTGAGATGTGCTAGTAATCCTAAGTATCAAGTGAAGGATTTTCTCATGTGCAAATAAATGAGATCAGAAAACTTGTTGGCTGTGATCAGTATTGCAATTGTTTTTGCAACATTTAGTTTCATTCATCTTTCACCTCATATAGAGTCACATCATCCATTATGCATTCTTGGTTAATGCTCTAATCAGAATTAAAACTTTTTATTATTACTTGAAATTACAAATGATTGGCTGTGATCAGTATTGCAAATTTATATTGCTGCAAATTTTTTTTGCACTATTAATCTTTGTGTTTGGTATTTTATGTTGCAGATTTGTTCAGTGCTCTGCTTAGAATCAAATCTCATCAAACGTTTTAATGTGACATGAATCATAATTGGCTGTGATCAGTATTCATTTATTTGCTTAACATAATTTTCTGACGTTGTGAGCTATATTTCTAGTGTTGTCCAACTGTGTTATATAAATTATTTTTTGTTCTTAGTTTCAATAATTTTATGTCATTTGAAAATTATATATATTTATAAAGAACGTTACTTATAGGATTTAATTTGTACATAATGAAATATGAAGCAGAATTTATTAAACTGCTACAGGTAGTCAAAGCATCTTTAAAATGTTTTAATTTAAATTTTTATAGATTCTTATTGAATGTTCTATTGAAATGTTTGTTCGATGCTTTAAAATGAATTGCTTTGTGATGTTTGAGTGAGTGCAGAGTAAATGTTTAAATTTTGTGTTGTGCTTTCATAAGTGAAAATATTTGTTTGAACAGTTCCTGGAATGGAAGCCGAAAAAAAAAAATGTATAGAGTGATCAATGTGAGATATATTTTTCGTGAAACTATATTTAAGAGCTATGTTTTCGAAAATTTGTAAATATTTCTTGGAGGATTAGTTTCCTCTATCAGTACAAAAACTTTGGTTAAATGAATTACAACAGACCTCAGTTCATAAACTGTGAGCTAATTCTCATTTCATTTGTGACATACGTAACGAGATTGCAATATTTGTGGGACATACAGTATGAACAAAACTTTTATATAGCATTCTCTACTCAATTCATGCAATATTACATGCGCTAAGGGAAAAAGCAATTTTGATACGTCGCAAAAATTTGATCCAAGCAATAACCACTATAATCACTTCCAGTACTCGATCAGTACAACAATCAATCTTATTTATATTTGCAAAAATTCTAACGGATTAGTCTTTCTACGTGGCTTAGATCACAATCAATACTTTATTAGTCTATGCAAGGGGTCTAAGCTCAAAATAATAATAAATTGCAAATATTCCAAATTCACAGGTTGCCTCATAGCATATTAACCATAACGGTTAATTTAGTTTTTATTAGTATTGCGTGTAGTCATTTGTGATTAACTTGAACACACACAAACTCATGAAATCATATGTATACAATTTTAAATACATTTCTTTTGTTATGAAAATCTGATTTTTTAAAATTTACTTCAATGAAATATTAAGTCCATTTGCTGCATTAGATATAAATGGGAAGACCTTTTGAAGTTGCCGTATCATATATATATATATGTGTGTGTATATATATGTAGATAATCTATACATACATACATACATGTATGTATATATATATATATATGTATGTATGTATGTATATATATATATATATACACACACACACACACATATACTTTCGCTGCGCTGATCGGCTGTGAACTGTTGACGAAATGCCTTCATTGTTTTATATCTTGATCTTATCGCACCTCTTTACATTCATAAATGCCATCAGTGAAACTATTTATAAAGCTTCGAGAAAGCCCTATTGAAGGCTAATGTTAAATGTGATTTCTTTTTAAGATTTTTCATACGACCATTTTGTCACCTTCCTCTTATATATAAAATGCTGCCACCATCAGTGTTTGTTGTTGTGTGAAAGAATGTGAGATAGCTTCAAAGCTGTGGACATTATCATAAGTTCCTTTTTCGGGTCAAGTTAAAAACCTGTACTTAATGCTGATTTTCTAGTATATTTCCTCTTTTCGAAACATTATGAATTTTATTTTCGATCATTTGTAGAATTCCAAAGCTTTTGACAGTAAAAATGTGTTGGGTATGAGATTTTTTGAATGTGTTTTATGAGTGATACAAAATCGTCAAAAGCATATTCATTGCTCATGAAAATCATTTTTTTCTTCTGGTTATTTACCAGATCTAGTCTTCTATCCATTTGCATACAAGATCATGAAGTATGTATGATGTGTGTGGGTGTTGATGATGGTGGTGGAACAAGTACCTCTCCTTAAATGCTCATAGATCACACATATGAACTTGAAAGTATGCACTCCTGACTTGAAAATGTGCAATGCTTTACATTTAGCTGAATATATGTGAGACTAACATTTTGTTTATGATTTTATAAAGAATATTTTGTTAGAAAAGCTGATTATCTGAACGTTTGCAAAATATTATGTATTAAAATTTTGAGAGTTATATTATTGTCAAATGTTCTGTGAGTGTAAACAGTTTGTTACTTGTCTTACAAGTTAAAGATTTTGCAATTATATATATATATATATATATATATATATATATATATATATATATATATATATATATATATATATATATATATATATATATATATATCCCCTCCCCTGTTTCTATTTATTACTATGATTTTTTTTTTTTTACTTATTCATTTGGTTTGATTATTAAACTATTGGAATGGAATTTCACAGCTTTTACTGCTGCTAAAATGAAATAAAGATGTAATGGCCTGCTTTGATATTGGAATTCATTTTGTGATGTGTTTTGTTATGTTTACCCGATAATAAAATTACTTTAATGTAATGATTTTGTTCCTCACCTTGCAATCAGGTTGTTTGAAAGATTTTTTCCCCGAAATAATGTTTACTATAAACAAGAATTACTAAAAATCTCTGGTATGCAGAAAATATGTTTATTCAAGTCTCACTAACAAGTAATGTTTTTATCATCAAATGTTTATTTAGAACGCATTCTAGTGAAAATGTGTCGAATTAAGCTTTTTGACTAATTTTAAAAAACATACATTCGGGAACTACTATTTCACGGTAACTTAACGCGTTTTTATCTGTATCCCGGTTTCTATTTTAATTATGATTTTCTTCCCTTTTTAGGGCTAGGAGTTTTAGGAAAACTCCTTAAAAATTTTCAATTGTCCTTAAACTGTGAACTTTTTCCTAAAATTTTATTATTTTACTTGATACTTGTGCAGAAAAGGAAGTTCACCCTAAAAATAAAACGTTTTATGATGATATGACAAACAGAAATAGCATGGTGATATATTCGGTTCAGGCTTGGAGTAATCGTAATCCGCGTAATCGATAAACAAAATTTTGTAATTGTAATCATAATTGGGAAATGGGACACGTGTAATCATAATTTTAATAAAGTTGTAATCTTCTTTCAATAATCGTTATTTAGCTTTGCAATCGTGTAATCTGACTTTTTTTCAAAATATTTTCACATATAATTTAATCTTAGTTTATGCTTTAAATTTTAATGCTCATATTATTTCTAATTAATAAGTATACAAGAAGAAAAAGTTGTGTATTTTTAGATTTTAAAAACTTTATGTTTAAAAAATGTTAGAATTTACTTGAATTTCATAAAAAATTCATTTGAGAATTTTATTTTTAAGATTCCAATATTGATTACATGCAGACAATTTATAAATTGCCAATTTATATTTTTCGTAACAGTAAATTTTTACCAAAATAAATGGGTAATTTAAAAGGAAAAAAAATAAAAAATATTACTTGCTGTGCAATGTTGTATGATATTTTAAAGAAGGTTTAAATTTTACATGCTTCGTTTTCCTTCCACTGAACTAATAAGGTGCACTGAAAGTTGACTCCCCTAACAAAAATTTCTAGATTCTCCTCTGTATATATATGTAATATATGTTCCTCTCAAAGTTGTAGTTGTATAATCGAAATCTTAATCGGCGTATAATAAGTGTAATCGATTACATTTTTTTCATAATCTAATCTTTCTGTAATCGTAATTGCGATTTCGTGGAGGACTATAATCTTAAGTGTTATCTCCAATTTTTCATGCTCGTTGATTCCAAGCCAGATTCGGTTACAATAAGAAACGTAATTGCTATCAAAAGGAACTAATTCAAGTTCAATGAATACAACAAAGGGTAAAATGTAGAGTTATTTGGAATTGTTAATATTTGTGAAATGTGGAGCAGTTGTATAGTTTTAGTGGTTTAAAAAAATATTCAGAGGGGAAATCTGAGCTACAGTTCGCCATTGATATCTGCGCCGGTGAGGCAGAATCTTCTCATGTCATTCTAGAAGACAAGTGTGTGGAAAGTTTTTTATGTTAGTGTTATAATTGGGGGGGGGGGGGGGTAAATCAATTAGATGTAGGAAAACAGTAAAATCATGAAGATTCGAAGATATTTCTGTACCTCAGAACTCA
Organism: Uloborus plumipes; assembly: GCA_038373865.1. Taxonomy (NCBI): domain Eukaryota; kingdom Metazoa; phylum Arthropoda; class Arachnida; order Araneae; family Uloboridae; genus Uloborus; species Uloborus plumipes. The sequence continues at coordinate 68,709 of JAXGGA010000720.1, read as the reverse complement.
GAACCAGACTAACGTAAGTCCATTTTCGTCATTTTTCGGTAGAGGGGAAAAACGATTGTCGAATGCATCGTTTTTCCCCTCTACTGAAAAATGACGAAAATGGACTTACGTTAGTCTGGTTCTAAGGTACAGATTTATCGCTTAAAAAAACAGAGGGAAATGAGTCGCGTGACTCGCTATCTATTAATAAAAAAGCGAATCAAAGTAACGCCAAGCCACTTTTAACACACAACCTGACATGGTCCACTCACCATCGAAAGCAATGGTCACGTGACTTGCTACCTACCAATCACAAATTTCGTCTGTAACTAAGTTGCACCATTTAGCTTTGAAATTTGAGTTTTTTTAAGAGATAAAAAATAGAGATAATTATGGTTATTCCCTGCAGAAACGGCAGCAAGTACACTGCTCGACATTGAAAATGCAACACCAAGAAGGAGTGGTCAGAAATTCATGCAAATTTTACCGTAGACGCACGTCACTGAGTTATGCAAATGATATGAAATGCGTAGCTCTCCGACGCACGTGAAGTAAGATATAAGAGAATGAAGTTGAAAAGTGGGCTATGTTCATGTTGGTTTTTCTGCCAGACTAATTATCGGAGAAATTTGGTTTTGTCTCGAAGGATACGTGTGATAGGAGGAAATGCCACGCCGTCCTCAACGAAGACACTTCCAGCATATAGACAACTTTACAAGGGGTATGGTGATCGGACTGAGAAGGGGAGGTTGGTCCATACGTCAAATTGCAGCTGATACCCACATGGATGCAAGCACTGTGCATCGGCTGGGTCGGAGATGGTTGGAAAGAGGAAATGTAGCCACATTGAGGGGTGCAGGGGCATCCAGAGTGACGTCAGACCGCTTGGATCGACGGATTCACCGACAAGCTGTGGTGGACCCGCAAGTCACTTGTACGTCGATTCTGCAGCACGTGCAAGGTACCCTGGATGTTCCTGTGTCGACCAGAACCATTTCCCGTCGACTGGTTGCACGTGGCCTGCAATCACGGCGCCCGCTAAGAAGACTGCCATTGACCTCACAGCACAGACTCCAACGTTTGGAATGGTGCCGGACCATAGCGACGTGGATGACAGAATGGCAAACCGTAGTGTTCTCAGATGAATCCCGCTTCTGTTTGTCCAGCGATAGTCATCGCATACGTGTGTCGCATCGACGTGGAGAAGGATCGAATCCGGCAGTAACTGTGGAACGCCCCACAGCGCGACAACGTGGCATAATGGTTTGGGGCGCTATTGCATACAATTCCGTATCACCTCTAGTTCGTATTCGGGCACTATGACGGCCCAACGATATGTAGATAATGTACTGCGGCCGGTAGCAATCCCCTACCTTCAGGGTCTGCCAAATACAATTTTTCAACAGGATAACGCCCGGCCTCACAGTGCTCGAATCAGCCAACATGCTCTACTAGGTGTACAGATGCTTTCCTGGCCACCATACTCTCCTGACTTGTCACCAATCGAACCTGTGTGGGACGTGATTGGACGCCGTTTGCAGAACCTGTCACTGCCTCGTTCAGAGGACGAACTGTGGCAAATGGTTGAAAGGGAATGGAGTGCCATCCCTCAGGACACCATCCGCAGGCTTATTGACTCCATGCCTAGACGTGTTTCTTCGTGCATCGCTGTCCGCGGTGGTCCTACTTCTTACTGAGCCGACGTCGTCCTCGCTCTAAATTTTGCTTATTTATTTTGAAATAAATATCACTTATTGTTCCATGCTGTCTCTGTCTTCTTACCAAATTTAATCAATTTCTGACCACTCCTTCTTGGTGTTGCATTTTCAGTGTCGAGCAGTGTAACTTGAATATTGTACACCACACAAAGTTCACAGTTTCTCTCATCAGATTGAAAATACATTGTTCACCATCCTCCGTGACAGTTTGCCCGGAAGTACAAGCAATGACCAGGTGCAAAGTAGCACTTGCCATTCGTTACTAATCATATGGCAAACATAGAAATTTGTGTCGTGGGGGGTCATGTGTAAACACCATGTGTGTGTGTTAAAGTCTAAACGATGTTCAGGAGTTACAATCTCTCCCAACGCCAGTCACAAAGTAATTTACAGTATTTTCCGAACTACTTATTAATTCGAGTCCAAAAAATGCTTAGTATGGTAGATGGTCACTTTTCGAAAAAGTTTGAAAAGGAAAATGGCTAGGAAATGACTTACCGAAATGTAATTGTTCATGCAAATATCATTATTTAATGTACTTACTTGGCTCTGTAACCATTTTAAAATATTGGGATAGAATATTTTTGATTTTGAGTTAAAAATTAGAAAATATTTTTTCCTAATTTGTACCAGCTATGGCCATTTCTGCACCAGTTTTGGCCACATTCATGTACCGGTTATGGCCGCATAAATATGATTTTCTTTAAAAATATGTTTAGAAAATCAAGAAAAATTTTAAGTTCCGTAATGTAATGTAATGAACTATTTGTATGTAAATATATACATATTTACACTTTGTTTTTAAGCCTACTATGTGTATAAAACTAAATGTTAGTTAATTTTATATACTGGTATTAAAAAATCATCAAGTAAATAAATTATTTAATTTTAACAGAATATTAAGTGTACAAAAATTTTAATCAATTTCATCACAGGGTTGCCACAGGCTACTTAAATGTTACTTTTTGCTACTTTTTTTTGTCACTAGGTGACTTTGGAGACTTTTTCAGGCAAAAACTAGCTAAAAAGCAACCTTTTTTCACCAGAGCTACTTTTTTAGAAACTTTTTGTTTTCCAAAGCAAGTTTTTATTCGAAAATACTTCAGTTTTTCACCCTATTTGTTGTTTATTTAATATTTTGAAGCCCATATTTTTTATTACTCTTCATTCTCATTTCATCATATTTTTCTTTAAAAAAAAAACTTTCTTTGCCTTTTATTATGGACCAATCTACCTTGTTGCTTTTAAACAGCACTCGGAGAACAGTTTAAATGATGGAATAATCTATTCTTGATGCTTTTTTGGTGAAAAGTGATTTGCTTAATAGCACTCAAGCTTTTGGCATCCGAACGCTTCAGATAGGGTGTTGACTGAACTAGGAAACATGGAATTGCCTTTAAATTCTCATTTTGCCAATATTATTCGTGTTGGATATTTGCAAACATTTCCCTTCAAAAAAAATTTTTTTTTTCGAGCATGGGCTAAAATTTCAAGAATTATGCTATTAAATTATTAATACAGGTCATCATAGCTTGACTGAAATGCCATTCTTGAATTATTTCATTTTAAAAAGCTCATATTTTTTCGATTTTCATGCTTCTGGTGTTTTCTACATTGTGGAAAATGCAATCTTTTTACATCTCTTGTGATAAATAGATTTTTTCCCTTTTCAATGGTTATTAAGCTATGTTAAAGTGCAAATTCATATATGTTTTTTCTATTCCCACTAAAACCTTGTTTTAAAAATTCGTAATAAACACTCCATGAACCATGACCGGTTTGAGCACTATCATTCGTTGCGTCAAGTTGGGGCTGTACTCAAGTGCTGTATCGCCGGTTTTGCTTTAATTTTGTCAAGTTCTGCAATATTTGCATAATACTTCTGATCGCTTTCAAGAAATGAAGAATTAATTAAAATTATAATTTAGTGCCTCATTCCATAAAAAGTCGATAACATTCCACTTCAAATTAAAGTCATTACTCCTTTGTCAAACTTAGTCAGTTTTCTTTAGTCAGGAATCTTTATGTGGATATGGTTTAAGAGAAAAATGAAATTATGACATGAAACCAAAGCAAAACTGTTCTCTGCGAGAGTGCCTGAAAAAACCTCTTTATTTCAAAAAAATGAGAAAAATAAAATTTGAATGTTGCTTCTTTGCAATATTCATCACAATTTTGTATTATAGTTGTCCTGATATCAAATCGTATCAGTATTTAACGTGCTGAAATTTGCGTTATTTTGATAACAGAACAGATAAAAAATAGTACCTTCGGTTAAGAAAGAAAATGAAATGTTAACATAATTGAAACAGGACCCCCCCCCCCCCCCGCCTCAAAAAAAGGCTGATGTTCGAAGAGAAACATAGTTAAAAAATTTGGTATGGGTCCCACACTACTTCCTTTTACGTGTAAACAGGGCCGGATTAACACTCCGTCAGTCCGTGCCCCGGCACGAAGTAAAAAATTGGAGGGGCGCAAAATTACCAAATCAAAGTTCGAAAAATATAAAACTTAAAATATAAAGAAAGAAAAAAAAATTAACTATTTTAACTAATACATAACGCAACAAATTTCAATGCGCTTCTCCAAAAATAGATAAGAGGGAGTGGGAGTGCTAAAAATATAGGAAAACTTGTAACAAAGCGATTTAGGGCGAGCACTTATAGAACATTCCAAATGCTCCTTTGCATCCAAAAAAGTTGTTTTTACATCTATACGTTATTGCATTAATGCAGAAGATAGTAATAAAAGTGCGCTTTTTCTTCATCTTTATAGAGGAAGGGGGCGAAGCCCACGCTCATTTACTCTATTTATCCCAGCCGTAGCCTGCAAATATACGAAGAAATAAGCATTGTATATAGCAGTAAGTAACTTGGTTCTTTTGTAATTTCGACTCATTGCAGAGACTGAAAAATCATTTTTTAAAACTATGAATTCACACCAGGGCTATCGCCAAAGGCGGGGTGAATGAGTGGGGTGCTCCCTTGGTTTTCAGGGAAAAGACCGCTGATCTCATTTCAGAGTCGCATAAAAAATAACAAAATCCCCGCAGAGTACCAAAAAAAGAAAAAAAACGAGAATGAACAAATAAATAAAAATTTCAGAAAGTTTTTTTGCTTTATTTTATTTTATTTACTTTTTAAATAAAAAACTAAAAAAAAAATGCTGTTTAAAAACGTTATTTAGGATAATTCAAAAAACTATCATATCAAGATAACTCATGAGCCGCGGAGATGTGCGTTGCAAACTTTTTTTGTAGAAAAAAAAGTATCCAGTACATTAGAAGGAAAAGACATCAAAAGCCCCAGTCAAAAAATAATTAACTAGTTAGCTTCATAGGGACAACCAGCATATTTTTATTTCATTTTTTTAAATCAAAATATTTAAGACTGTTTTTTACTCCTTTTTGCGCAGCAAAGAAAGTATTGTAATCGCGATTTTTTTTTTTTTTATTTATATTCTTAAAGCAAAAAATCAAAATATCAACGTTTTACAGCAAGTAGAGAAAATGCATAAGAAGCCGAAATATGTTTCAAGTAGATATAAAAGTATATAAAACGAGAGAGAGAGAGATCTGTTTTTTTTTTTTTTTTTTTTTTTTTTTTTTTTTTGTCGTAGAGATCTAAAATACTGTTACGAAAAGTCCCATCAAGTGTTTTTAAAAAAATTGAAGTAACTCTAAAAGAGCCAAAGCAAAATAAAATAAAACTTCATCTTAAGAGGAATGATATTCAAAACAAAGTAAAACGGAAAAAGACCTATGGTATCGCAACAAAATATCTCCTTCAGTCCCAAATTATTATTATTATTTTATTTTTTTTTTGCTATTGGAGGCATGTCTATTTTATACAAACAAAAACATCAATGGGAAAATGTTTTTAATTTCAGTAAGGAAAACTAGGAGAAGGTTTCTAGCAGGGGCGGCTCCTCACTATGGGCCGGGCCCACCCAGAAAAATTGTAAGAAAATAAAATACATAGTTAAACTATATCATTTTGCATTTCAGTTCAAAAAAAAAAAAAAAAAAATAGGGCACAAAACGTATTTTCAACCTTCAGCGCCCCCCCCCCCCACCCCCGAACATCGCTAATACAGCAAAAGAAAGCTTTCAAATTCCATCAATTTTAGCGCTTTTAGCCAATCGCAATGGCTGGATTAAGAAGATCGGTAAGTAATTACACCCTTGTAATTTCTGCCGAGTTCGCACTTTCTCCTCGTGCCCAAGATTTCCCTTTGTCCCCAACCAAAGCGGTGGAAGAGGGAAGTGTTTCGTTACTGTACATGGGCAGAGAATGTCTGGCCCAGTGGTTGGAAAAACTACTTTTCTCTTGTAGCGAACTACAACTACAACTACTTCGGTATAAATGTAGTTAACTACAACTACTTTTTTAAAAATGTAGCAACTACAAACTACTTTTGAAATGTGTCGCTACTTCGCTACTTTTTAAAAAATAAATTAAAGAAAAGCTTGCACCGTTTGAGGATTGACCGAAAAAACTCGAAAAGTGGTTTAGGTTAATAAATTACCTATTTGGACATGAAATATTACTAGGAATTTGTCTTGCTTTTTTTGCTCTAATTTGTCCTTTTATGAAAATTATTTTATGAAAATTATGATGCCAAATAAACCAATGACAGCAAACAGATAGAATGTATGGCGTCAAAATGATGTATCTAAGATCAGGTCACATTTTTATAGTTCTTATTTCTTATTGCTTCCGCTGGTGCATTTCTGCAAGATTTGCACCTGTCTGGATCGATTAAACCAGGTACGAAATAAATAAGTTTCTTTCTTTCTCCTTTTTTTTATTTTAAGTTTTTTCATTCATTTATTTATTTTTTTTTTCAATTATAAATTAAAAAGTAGTTTCAAGAAATCGCTTTTTTGTATCGCGCTACTCACTACTCTACATTTTTTAAAAAGTAGTGCGCTACACTACAAACTATTAAAAAATGTAGCTACTACTGTAGTTTCGCTACTTGTAGCGCGCTACTTCCGACCACTGGTCTGGCCCCTGTATTAGGGAGAAAACTCTATCCTATTTTCACTTCGCGGTCCTCATTTTTTTTTGATTCATTTTTATAACATTTGATCTTTTTTTGTGTGAGTTTCTTTTTTCATTTTCAACACCTATTTCTAACAGGCATAGAGATTGCCAGTTTCACATTACCCCCACCCTCACCTATTTAATACAATCCATTCATATTTTAGTTATTAATTTGCGCTTTGGGAACTGGAAAATTTTCTCGAAATTTTTGTGTGAAGACTTTGTTTTTGACTTGGCAATGCAGAGCGTTTGCCATTTTCTTGGTACCTATTAGTTTGACTTTGACTTTAATCTCAGTTGTCCCAGTGTTGTGCTAAAATATTAAAAAGTATTGTAAGTATTGTATGAACTCCAGGAACTTGGTCATCCTGCCGGGTGTGACATTATAAATGCTTGGAGAAGTAATAAGTATTCTTAAGCTCTAAATTCTACATTCGTTTAGCCGAATCATAATTACATTTATATCCAGGAGCAAGGCCGCTCAAAGAGGGGCCTCTAACTCCCCTAAAATATCAATGAAGTAGTCTCCCCCCTCCCCCCCAGCTCTAAAAACATGAAAGCTGTGAGAGTTCTCTCATAGCTTTCATGTTGTGTGCTGAGCTTTTTGCACTGAGGAAGAGGTTCCATTGTAGCCTAGAAAGAGCTATTTGCTGTACTTTCTACCTAAACTTTGATTTATTTACGCTGATTTATAAAAGTGAGATTTTTAAGTTCTAACACCGTTAGAATTTGTTTTTCCATGAACTGAAATTGCAACATTTGTATCTAAATTTAAAAAAAATATCTTGTAAGCATGCCCATATCTAGTCATTTACCTTATGCTTCCCTTAATTTGATAGAGGCTTTTAGAAAGTCATGGTGCAGACTGTCGAAATTTTTGGCCGGAGGGAGGGTTTTAGTCATAAATGTTGTTTTTCTTTTTGAGTATAGTCTCGTAATGTTTGAGGAGATGTGCCGCCTCTCTTGAGGCGTGACACTTTTGATGTGATAAATATTTTCACTGTCTAAAGATGGCAAAATTATGAGAGCTAGCTTGCTTAACGTTAGTGATGTATATACAGGTAGTTATCAAAATAATGGAAACACTTGAGATTCATAAGAGAAATCTACCGTTCATCGCAAAATAAGCGATTAATTGTTCTTTAACTTTAGTCACACAAAATATAGACTTTACCGGACATTTCCACATTGAAATTAAATCACCCATGTATTTGGGGGACGACAAAAAGGGGGGTCGGAAGAAAAACCGCTTTTTGATCATAATTCTTCGAAAAGAGCTCGGAATAAGCTATAAATTTCAGTAATTAACTAGCATAATATGTATAATTACTGTACAAATTTTTATGAACGTACCACTCTTATTTCCGAAGATATGAAACTTTTTTTTTTAATGGCAATTTTATTTGAAGGGTTTTTGCTCATAACACGCAGAGTTTTTGATCAAACCTTATCAAAACTTCAGGAAAGATGACAAAATACAAGAGAAAGAACGTACTAAAACGGTAAATTAAAATATTAAAAATCCGATGAGATATGAACGTTAAAAGGAAATAATTTTTGACGGCGCATGCGCGAGCAACAGAAATTTATAACTACAAAAATATTGTACCCTGATTTATACTGCATCTTATAAAAAAAGTTTCTGTTGAATATCGTGAAAATTGAAAAAGATATCAGCGATCTAGTGAGCTGTATTTCATTCATTTGCAGACAATTAGAGTGAGGGACTGTCCACAAAGAGCTATTTTTAAATTAAAGGTTATTGCGTCATCGTTCAAAAACAACGTTTCAGGGGGTGTCCGGATACTTTTGGCCACCTACGTATAAGGTCTTTTTGGCCGAATAGGCAAAATGTGACTTCTATGCCGAATATAAATTTTCAAACTGTATACAATTTAACATTGAAAAAAAAAATGCTCGATTGTCACCACACTATTTGTGGACATCCCCTCACCATTTATGTATTGTCTGCGAATGAATGAATTACAGCTCACTAAATCGCTGATATCTTTCTCAATTTTTACGATATTCAACTGGAACTTTTTTTATAAGATGCAGTGTAAATCAGGGTACAATATTTTTGCAGTTATAAATTTCTGTTGTTCGCGCATGCGCCGTAAAAATTATTTCTTTTTAACGTTCATATCTCATCGGATTTTTAATATTTTTATTTACCGTTTTAGTATGTTCTTTCTCTTGTATTTTGGGTCATTCCATTTTAAATCAACAAATTTTCAAAAAAGTTGTTGCATCACCATTTTTGATTTTGATGAAAATTTGCATGTGTATTCCTTTTACTTCCCAGAGCTCAAAACAGTGTTCATTTTATTTTTAAAAAATTTACCCTTTGATATGTAGGCCATTTTTGTTGTTGGCAACAGCGAAAATCGGGCGTTTTGATGCTTTGTCTTATGAACTATAACTTTTTTTCTATCAAAGATTTTGAGCTCAAATATAGCTCATTGGAAAGCTAAGAAAAAGATCTTTTTATATATGCTATCAATAAATTTCAGATTAAAAAAAAAATATTTATTTTTTCAAGGTCAAAGTTCACGACGAAAATAACATTTTTTACTACTTTCGAACATTAAAAAACCCATGAAGGGTTCAAAGTAACAAGCCGATTTTTTCATCATATATTCATAGTCATGGTTACTTACTGTATAAAAAAAAAATTGACTTGTTACTCCACCCCCTTTATGAGATATGCTCCCCCAAAGTTGTAAATTTTTTAAAAAATCCAATTTTCAACGCTAAAAAAATGCATGTGGGGGGCAAGATAAAAAATTTTTTGTATGTGGTATTTTAAGTACTTTTTACCAGATTTCTAACGAAACAAAAGTTGCTTTGTTATTCAAAGGCGTTTGGCAGATATAAGGGACTGAACTTTCAAAAAATGGCACAAAAACAACACGATTATTTTCATTTTTTAAAATCTTTTTTTTATTTAAATGTAATTATATACCTTATTCTTTGCTTTAAATGCTAAAAAAAGACTAAGAAGAGCAATGAAGAAACATATTTAAACTTTAGTAAGATAATTTAATATTTTTAACACCTGGGAATATAGAATACCGCTAAACTTGTCTGATTTTTAAACATCTGATTGCTACCTACAACAGGACTGAGCATTTCTCAACTTGTCCAGGTTTGTTCATACCATGTGGTGATCCTTGTTCTGACTTGCTCTCACATGTGTATCTTAGTTGTCTTTCAAATTCTGAAAGAAGTAGGTTGTTGAGCTAGTGTTTCTGCTGTAAAATCTTGTGAAGCTTATGTGATTTCTTTTCAATTCAAGTTCATTCATATTCACAGAATGTTTTGTTAAAGGTAAAAGAAGAAATTCTTTAGAATCCTTAAATATAAATTTAAATTTGCCTTTCTACATGTAAACTGAATAAGTTATGGATAACCCTAAATGCTCCATAGGAGTTTTTGAGAATGATGATTGTAATATTTTAAGTTACAGTAGGCAGTCTACTGTAAATAGTATTTCTGAGTAGAGTGATAATGATAAAACTTTACTGCACCTGTCAAATTTTTTTTTGCGGTGCCGGTCTACCGGACCACCGGTTAAGAACCGCTGATCTAAAAAAATGAGTCTTTCTTGAAAAAAGAGGAAATTTTTTACTATGTAATATTTTTTGTAAATTCATTCATTTGTGATATATATACTGACATTTCTGTTTGATGGAAAATTATAAAACAAAAACTAAACAATTACACCTGAAAATTTATTGAAAGCCTTAACCTAAGTATTGTAGTGCCAATCTATAAAGTGGAATCCGGCTAAAAGGTTCAAAACCAAAAGCTCTACGAACAGAAGATCCACGTCCAAAATGTCCGCGGGCTTCTATACTTCGAACCTTTTGGACGTGGATCTTCTGTTCGTGAACCTTTCGGTTTTGGACCTTCCTTCCAACATTCCTATAAAGTAGTTTCAAAGGAACATAATATACTTGATTAAGATCAATTTTGATAACTTAACAAACATTATAAGTCGAACAAGTACTAACATTAAATTAAAAATTTAAACAACCCCCGACCCTGATTGCCGATCTCATATTAAAACGAACTTCTCTGGTCATAAAGCATTTTAAATCTAAATATATTTACTTGTTTTCGATATTTGAAATTGTTAAAATCAATTACAAGTCTTTTAATAGTTCCCAAATAGAAACTGGCAACAACAACATTTTAAATCATTGAGTTTTCTTTCTTCGTCGGCCAACAACGACAAAGATTTTCAATCCTGTAGATTTAAACCTTAGCTGCATGCAGGGCCGCCGCGCCGCTACCAGAGATGGGACCCGGTACCAATTTTAATGCCGGGCCCCCCATGCACCCCCCTCCAATTGCACATTTTTATGCCTCGTTTCAGCATATTTGCAATTGTAAAAAAAATGGAGGAAAATAATTTTTTCCGGAAAAACTTTTTTTTTTAGTTACGAAAGTGTGCATCTGATTTTTTTCACGTTATTTGTATAGCCAGATGATTTTAATATTTTTTTTACACGAAACGACAAGTTTGAAAACAGAAAAACACATTTTTTTACGTTTGGTTCGACAAACTTCAAAATTAATAGTTTGAAATCGCATTCACATGTAATATTGCATTGTTTAGTTGCTTATAACTGAATTTTTAAATTTTAATGTAAATTTAAAAACTGTAATTCAAAGTTTTTGTAAAAATATATTTTTAAATACAGTATCTGGATACAGAAAAAGTTGGATAACTTTTTATGTCTGAGATAAGTGTCCCCAGGCTACTTGATTCTTGTTCTTAAAGAGACATTTGTCAATGACAGTTTAGACTTGGTTTTACGTTTGACGAGTTTCTGTAGCTTTTAGAAAGCGGTGCATTTTCCTTTGCGCAAGCGTGTTTCATTCATTAGTATTTGTACAAGCAATTGTTTCATATTGAGAATCGGCAATGAAAAGCGTGTTTTTTTTTTTTTTTTGAAAAACAGCTTTTTTTTTTGATGATGAAATTATTGGCACTATAGCTGGAAAAACATGTTCATAACCTTACGGGCCCCCAAAGCTCCGGGCCCCGGTACTAGAGGTCCAGTATCCCCCCTCAAACGGCGGCCCTGGCTGCATGTGTTAACAATTACAAGTTTTTTATTTGTTAAAAAAATAGAAACTGGCAACTGATAAACATTTTATTAAATTATAAGAGTTTGCTTTCCTTGTCTGCCAACAATGAAAACGGATCCAATCGCGTGAATAAAGGCTAAGCTGCATTTGCTAAAAAACGCAATAATTCGCGTTCTATAGAGCATGGAAGATCCAATTACATCGTATCAGACGCAGAAAATTTTTATCTTTCATTTGGTGCTATTTTTTTAAGTTTTAAAGTATGTTTTCACTGCTAAAATCCCAAAAAACCTTTCAAAGGGTTTTAATTAATATCTTTATTAGTTAATACCATCCAAAGCCGCAACCTAGCTAAGAACACTCTCGATCAACTCCCCTTTCGAACAAAAAAAAAATTCAAAATCGGTCCATCCGTTTAGGCTGTACGGTGCTACAGACAGATACACGTCAAACACATACCCCTCCTTCCTTTGTGTGTCGGGGGTTAAAAAATGAAATGTAAATACTATAAATGACAGCATTTATTTAAACTTGGCTGAGAGAAAATTGTTATCACTTCATACTCAGTAATAATTCCAATATTATCTGAATCAAGCTATTTCCATTCTTTCTTTCAAATTACAAAAATTAGAGCTACATACATGCCACTTTATAACTTTCTCTGATGTAAGTTTCAAATACATAGTTACCAACTTTTGCAGTTTTTGTAGCTGAACTATGAATTCTTTCCAAGTCTACATAATTATCTTGTATTTCAGCATAAAAATTCCTCATCATATTTGCTTTTCATTTTAAAATCATAACTCTTAAGAACATAGGCGGCTCGTACAGGGGGGCAAGGGGGGCCTCCTCATTTCTAACAGTAAAGTCTAACCTTATTTTCCATGGTTAAAAAATAATGATCGATTGAAAAACGATTTATTTCACCAAAATAAAAGAAGAAAATGACGATAACAAGCTGAAAATTCCAACGTATTCAAGTCATTTAGTAAAATGGAATTTTGAACCGAAAGGGGGAATGAGTCATATATGGCCTGGTTCAGTTTTTTGACTATATTCCGCATTTTTTAGAGGTCATTTAATCAGTAATGTTAAAATACAATAATATAACTAAATTTTACAAAAAAAAAAAAAAAATCTTTCTGGAGGAGCTGACTTCACACCTCCCCTCCCCACACACATTTCTTTTGACCCCCCCCCCCTTTTTAGTACACCAGCCGCCTAAGAACTACGGGGATAAGTGGGAGAGGAGGCCCTGCATTCATAGAACTGTCCTGTTTTCAAACTTTTCGCTTGCTTTACTATTTAACATTTTCGTTTTGGGTATCTGAAATTCTTTCGGAAAATAAAAATTGTATAAAGTACATTATTATGCTTTCATTTAGTTTCAATGCTCATTTTTTACTTTTCTGGTTTTGTTTTAGCTTTACTGTAAAAATGAATACTTTTTTTTATGCATCAAAAAAATTAAAAGACTGGAGACGGAGGGGGGATACATTTTTAAATTATATCTGTGCCCCCCCCCCCTTTCGCTCAAGCCTGCGCTCCCGTCGGGCAAGTCCTAGCGCCACCTCTGATCATACCATGATCTCAATTCACAAAAAAACCTTAATTTTAACACATAAATAAATACAGAAGATCGGGATTTATATCTAACTGACAAATCTTCCAATAATTTAACTCCAAAAGCGTGAAAATAATTCTATCCCTACCGAAAGCGTTCGGATATTAAAGAAAGACGGGAGAATAACAGGGCAGCTGGCGCATAAGGCACATCCGACGTCACAACTCGAGAGTCACGTGACACCCCGTTTCAGCTGAAAACGAAACTAAGCTGTTTTTGCCTGTCAATAACTTTTAAAATATCGCACTGAAATTCGGGAAAAATGTTTTTCGACCTTTTTAGGTCATTCTGAGTGTATTAAAATTCAAAACAAAAAATGCTGTAGTTGTCCATTATCGTCCAAATCGGGATTTTCGGAACTTCAATTTCAAAAATCTTCCGTGGGAGAATCTTTGAATCCAAATCATTGAAGATATGGCAACCTACAACCGTGTTTTTAACATTTTCATTTGTGTAAAATTTCCGAAGAGAGTCTTGTCTTTACCCCTCCCAAACAGCACCAAAAATTTACTAAAATTACGCCTTTTAATCCAATTTTGAAAAATTTCCAAACTCCATACTTTTGATCGAATGTGTTAGCACTCGTTGTTTCAAGAAATAACTATCGACTCGGTACTTGTTTAGCTGCTTCTTAATAGTTAAATAGCTTACCGAATCAAAAATTTGTAAAATCATTTGTATAACTTCTGTAGAAGTTATACAAATAATGAACATGTTAATCGTCTTTCGAAACGGAATATTTTAAATGGAGACCTTTCAGTAAAAATTAAAAAAAAAAATCTTTTTTTATATGTTTGTTAAAAAAATTTTAAACAATAATTTCTTGGAAGGGTATTCTTATATTGCACTTCAACAGGGGCGCAATGTTTTACTTTCGCACGGAACGTATCAAACACTAAATCCGGCCCTGATGGGTGTTTAAATAATAAAATATTTTTTTACTTTTTAGAGCACTTGCCGATTGAAATTCTGAAGTCGGTACAATGTTTTTTTCAAAAATATTTTTATCATTCATATTTTTTAATAATTAGTAGCAATTTAATTCAATACTTTTATATTCTTTGAAAATGAGAGGTTATCGAAAAGCAATGTGCTAAGGAGAAAACGATCGCCACATGAAAAATGTGTTGCAACATTTTCTATGTAAGGTAAATCGGGGGAAGATGCCACAGTTAAGGAATTTTCGATGATTACAGTTTAAATTGCAATAATAAGTCCATGCAAACAAATACACTTTATTTTTCAACAATTTAGTTAATCATAAATATCAGTGAATACTCAATCATAAATACCAGTGAATACTCTTCAAAGTATAAAATTAAGTCAGAATTTAATGTTGCAGAAAGTCATTTATTTGTGGCATCTTCCCCATATATACGGGGAAGATGCCACCTGTTATGGGGGAAGATGCCATAACACCCCAATAAATTAAAAAAATAAGACCAACATTAAAAACTTAAGTGTGAATATAATAACAAAAGGAAACAAATTGAAATTTAGTCATATTTGATTTGAAAAAATAGCAGCACAAATTTGAATGACAGCCTACACAAAATTTCACTCAATGCAAATGATCATCATTGCAATCTTCATGCAACCATTTGTTGCATTCGATGCACTGAATCCAGTCACACATGGGACCTTTATTAGCATAAAAATCCCCTATTATCATCATCCACCCGTCATCACTCGAATGTAGAGGAATTTTTTCACGTCAGGATGACTAGCTGACATGTTGTCTCGTTTTCTTCTGTATTTTCGAAGGTTTCTTGGAATGCGTTTTGCGCTAACTCGCCTTTTCTAGTTTTCTTTGACATTTCTCCGCATAGTCACTTTTCTCGGAATTAGTTTAGACTTCGTTTTTTTACTTTTATTTTATTTTATTTTATTTATTTATTTTATTTTTTTATTTTTTTACGTCCGTGATACGTTTTAAGCGTCACTTCTACATGGAATTCTATAAATCTTTGCTGCAGCTCACATAGTGTTTCGTGCATTCCTTACATCTTCTACAGCTTGCAGCAAATTTGATTCGGACCAAGAAGAGTGTTAAGCTTTTCTTTTGTTGTTTTCAGGCATTAGCTAAATCAGGGGTGGCCAACCTTTTTAGGGACAGTGCCACTAATCTGGAGAAAAAAAGCTCAGCGTGCCACATTGTATTTTTCCAACAAAGTGAAAATTTTTAAAAAGTTAAAAATAGATTTTAGGTTGGCTGACTATGTAATTCTTACTCAAATGAAACATTTTTTCTCGTAAATCTGGGCAATTGAAATCGAAATGATAATAAAGTCCTAACTTAAGAATTATCGTTAATAAACACTTTTATAAGTTCTGTCAGTTGGCTTATGCTTAAAAAAGAAACAAATAACATCAAACATTATATTCATAAAATTAAACAGTCTGTACTTAATGTAGTTTATGAGTCTATCTTTTTTTATCAAGTCTTTCATTTTAAGATTAGTTCTTGAGAATCCTATGAAGTTTAGTTGTTTTAAGTGCTATCAATTAATATTCAAATGTATTTAGATTTTTCTCTATTCATAACAAAACCTATTTGTTTAGAAGCGTGTTTTGAACCAAATCTACACAGTAAATGTGAAAAAAAAATTGTTGGTACAAATTTCCAAATTTCTATACAACGTGGATGACTTTCTGTTAAAGTAAGCTTTTATATTTGATTGCCAATGCAAAAGTCAGTAATTCTGATTTGGATTTCAGAAAGGTAACAAGTAGCGTCTTGCAGAGAAATAGACAATGAATATGAAAATATCAGCATTTTTTTTATGATCCTGAAAATCATCAAACCTAACACTGAATGTATACTTAAAATAGGTGTAAAATTTTCTCCATCTAACACTTGGAAAATTATTACATTTGGGTTGATACTTTCAGTATTAAATTTAATGTTTTATTCTTTTTTCTCCAAAGTAGAGAGAAAGAAACTGAAGTTCCATCATAAAAGAATGTATATGGCCTATACTGGTTTAGGAAACTTTTTTTGTACAATCTTAAATTTAAATTACTTAAACACCGGCTAATAAGAGACATAGCTAAATTCATTTGCTATTCTTCATTCCTAAGTAGCAAGTCCTCATTGCTTTCCTTTCAGACATTTTAAAAAGCACACTCCCTAAAATTCTAAAATCTTATGACTATTTTTCCTTTGGACAGCTATTGGACATTTCAATGAAGGAGTAACTTGCCATGCTCTCCTCTTTCTCCTGGGGAAAGTTCACAAAACATTCAGAGCTCTAATTCGTAGTTTGTTGCTAGAGGGTCACTAGCAGAGAAAAAGTCTCATTCTTTGGCAAGGAGTTTCTGATAAATAATTCGATGATACTTTTGAAGCTTTTTTCATAAATTATTTTCAAGTAATGTAACAAAAACAATTTAAGAATCTTCATTTGTGCAACGATACAGAATTTTGTCCAATCTGGTTTCTTAATTTTACTTGCAGAGTTAACTTTTATAAAAAAATTTCATCACCCGTAGCTGAAACTATTGCAGATCAAGAATCCATTCTGCAGCACCGAAAGTTTCATTCGTGTCAAGCACAAATATATGCTTCACAAAGCATTGTCCGTCGCCGTCACAGCGTTCGCTGGATGTCCGAAGCTAACGCGAAGTACTTTGCAATATCGTAATTAAGACATTTTGTAAGTCAGCCTCCTGACACTTAGGGAGGAATTCAAGTGAAACATCATTGCAATCGCTTAGAGGCGATTGCAAATTGCAATCGCTACTGGAAGTCGAATTACATTAGAATCGCATCTCGTAGCGATTGTAACTTATCCAAATTTGGGAATTTGCGATCGTCTGTGTTTCACTTGAATTCCTGCCTCAATCGTCATAATATCATTATATTCATTAGTTTAAGGCTTTTAGTTTTCTCAATATTTTTGAAATCGACATTTTCCCCTCAATGTTGGAATTTTTTCAAAAAGTCTTCGCGTGCCACTGTTACTGCCACGGAGTAGAAAGAAGGAGAGAAATGTTCTACGGATGCGCTAGTTTGAAAGTGGCAACGAATTCTCACCCGCCGCCAGAGGACGGCTCAAACGCTCCCTATCTCCTACGGGAATCAATGTAAATGATACTGAATCTGTCATCTTTTTAAATGCTGCTATGGGAAAGAAAAAAAATTTTTTTCAACTGGATTTTGGTGTAAACCATCGATTAACATTATGAACTAAATATGACTTTGATCCCACTGAAATTTTGCCGTATTTTTTAAGAAAGATGTTTAATCGACGGCATCTAGCTACTTGCCAAATTTGACATATATGCCACTGTATGTGACATTTTCTTTGCATTGAACGATATAATTTTTGCTGAGAATCAGTTCTCTAAATTGTTGATAAATTAAGCATGAGGCAAAAAATTATGTCAGTATTTAATTTTGTTATCAATTAAATATATTTAGTAGACAAAATAATTAATAGTTTAAATACATTTAGTTCATAATGTCAATCGATGGTTTGAGCAAAATTCCAATTAAAAAAAATATTCTTGCCAACAGCAGTCTTTAAAAAATGACAGATTCTGTCAGATTTGGCAAGTTGTTAAGTGCATTCGATTAAACCTATTTCTCAAAGAATATGGCACCTATTTTCGTGGGCTGAAAATCATATTTAATTCATAATGCCAATCGAAGATTTGCACCAAAATCCAGTTGAAAAAAATTTTTTTTCTTCCCCATAACAGCATTTAAAAAGATGACAGATTCAGTATCATTTACATTGATTACCGTAGGAGATAGGGAGCGTTTGAGCTAGCGTCCTCTGGCGGCGGGTGAGAATTCGTTGCCACTTTCAGATAGCAGAGATTTAGCTCCTCCTCTTTAATCTCCTTGGTTACTGCTCTGCCGTGCCACATTGTGGCACGCGTGCCGCGGGTTGGCCACCACTGGTCTAAACGGTAATTAAATGAGAGTTCTATATTTTAAAAGTCATAATGCCTAAAACGAAAGCATAAGAAAATATGCAAGTGATTTATTTTCTATTTTACACGATACTATTTAGTGCTATAAAACAAAAAATAAATAAAATTTAGTTTATTTCACCTATTTCTGAAAAATGTGGCGTCTTCCCCCAAGTATATGGGGAAGATGCCAAGATGCCACACACGCTTATTTCCTTATTGCTAGTGTTGTGGAGCTTTTCTACATAGATGATGTGTGTAACGTAATACAAAACTCACTTATGTTGCTAAGATCTTATTCAAACTAGCAAATACGTTTATGAGCTCTAAGTATGAGGAACAGAATATTACAAAAGTTGTACTCACCACGTTAATTCTCACGAGATAAAAAAAATAACGTCGATTAAAGTCGATGAATTGAAACAAATGGCCAAGCCACATCCTATGTGGGACCTGACACTGGATACAAGTGGCTCAGTATTGCAATCTAACGATGCATAAACGAGTTATGATCAAACTTGCGTCTTCCCCCGACTTACCTTATATGTATTCAAAGTGGTGCATCCCTAGTAGTTAGTAGTTACCCAAAACCACTCATATTTTTCCAACTGAAGTGTTCAGTCTTTCTTATTTTATTTATTTTTTCAAACATTTTTAATTGCTGTCTGACATAATACGAAAATTTAAGCCTCGTGAAATGTTTCAACCTCATATCAACTGTAATCAATTTTCGGTTATGTTCATATAAAATAAAATTTGTAAAATCACCGAGTTTTCTTCATTTTGCAAAAATAATGGCTTTTACCACATTTAATTTAACTTGAAGTTTCTTATTATGTTGTACTTGCTTTAAAATATATTTAAATGTAAAAATGAGTAATTATTGTAGAAAAAGTACAGAAGTTTTTGAAAAGTACTTAAAATAAGAAAAGATACTGTATAAAACGTTTTTTTTTTTATATATATATGATGTCAATATGACTTAGCACTGGAATTTTTTTTTTGCCCCCCCCCCCCCTTAAAATCCCATGCACGGACCTGATGAGAGATGATTCTTTTTCGAGGAGCGGTTGTTCGCTACGAATAATAAAAAATCATCCAACAGATTCCTAAGCAATTTTTATAATTTTAAGTACCATGACGGCATTTTTTATATATCATTTATAATGATGTTTTTAAGGTTGTACCGATTTTTAACACCATACAAATTTTTCCAAAAAAAAAGAAAAAAGAAAAAAAAAGATCATTTTGACTTTGAAAAAATTTTTAGTTCTACCAGGATCGATGAGGAATTTTGAGATTTCACTTATGATGTTCTTCAGAAGGCCGTCATTTCAAGTTTTTCCAGGGGGTGGGGCAAAGGGTCCAAACACAATGCAATTTCATTGGAAAACAAAAAACCACGCCTACTTATATGTAAATATTGATTTCTCAAAGTGAGGGGGGGGGGCAATTGACCCCCCTAAATGACGGCCTGGTTCTTAAGGTCTCTGTATCAATATTCAACTCTATGCGAATTTTTCCGAGCTTCGAATGTCTATTTTGTGACCGGGCTATGTTTGGAACAGTGGGAATTGAAAGGAAATCTGAGACAATTGCTAAAGTTCATTTAGGCTATTAGGCTCAATTAAGAGTCCTATCAAAGACAATACAATAGACCTGCGGTCGCAGTGCTTGCGTTCTTACAGGAGCGTCCCCATTCAATTCATTCATTCATCACGTATCTACTAATGTCTAGGAGCAGTGGTGTATCAAAAGCGCTGGGAAGGTAGGGAAGACATTAATGCCAATCCTAATGCACTAGTATATATGCATATATACATTGTCCCGATCGAAAAAATAAGAGAGAGAAGGTAGTTCTCGCTGTGCTAGTGTCTACGAGAAAACTAATTCAGTCCATTTTTTTATAACTGAACTATGGTCATTTCTTTTATCACATAAACTGATATTTATGTTAGTATTTTCTGTTCACAACGAAGTTAAAGTGCACAGAACTAAAAAGAGGAAAAGAGTTTTCTGGCAAAGGACACAAGCACTTTCTGCTTTTATTTTTCTCCTAAAATGTTTTACCAAAGGAGCACTTTTTCCTTTCAAGGGTTTTTTTTAAATCTTGAAATTTAGTTCAGTAAAACAAAACTAGAAATAAGTGTCTGTTGAATGAAACCATAAGAAGAGACAAAATAGTTTTTAGATGATTTTCTTTATTGATGCATAGAAACAATAATCATGAATGCATACCTAATTACAATACAAGGAACTTGAAATTTTAAAGGTAAAATTTGATATGTTGATGTATGTAAAATTTTAATAAAATAATAATAATAAATAAATAAACAATCTTTTTTTTCTATTGGTGGTGGGGGGGGGGAATCTGATTTAAAATCATAGGAGCAACATCAAAAAAGAACATACAGCATCAAGAAGAGCAGACCCAGTTATTTTATTATCCTGAAAAATATGTGCAATTCTCATTGAAATTGGTGCAAATTTAATGTTATTTTTATGATTTTGACTTATTGCACAAAGATTAACATATTATTTGAATCTGTGATTTGGTCAAAAAACACAAAAATCAATTTGCATGACTTGTGCCGGATTAACACTTTTTAATGACCTGATCATTTCCCCCCTTGGGCTTTCCATCTCTCAAACTTATTTAAGAAAAGTTATTGCATTATTTTTCCGTCACATTTCATGTTTTTAATGCATATTTACGTAAAAAGGCACATTTTTTTTCTCAGAATTTAAGCAAAAGAAGGATAGGGATAAAAAAAAAAAAAAACTAAAACCCCAAGAGCTCTGGACTTAACAACCCAGCTGACTCCAGAGAACTCATATGCATTTTGGCAGGACAAAAAATATGTTGTGCGCATATTCTCAATATCCAAGTATTTTTAAACTCTCGGTCTACGTTTAGGTCGAGTACTGTACAATAAAAGCCAATGGCGGAGGTATTTTATGCATCAGCAAAATTCGAGTTGCGACCAATTAGTATAAAAAATTCATAAATAACAGTATTAATACTTTAATCAATAAATCCCTAATGCTCAAAATATTTTTCACCAAAACAGTATTAAATTCTTCATAAGACTACTAAATAAATAACATCCTGAATTCCATAAAAGCTCTTTTTTTCTTACACCAATCTATATTTTCAGTTGTGCAAGTTTCACAAAGAACAAAAAATTACATGTAATAAAGCTCTCAGACTGATTTTAAAACTAAGTATTAAAAAAATATAGCAAGCACAAATTTATTTACATTGAAAATATTAATTGCTATTTTAAACAGCTTTTTAGAGAAGAACAAATGAAAAAAATTCCTAGAAACTTTTTACTACTGTAAGAAAATGTATTAATGTTGGTGGGTGTAAGGTGGTTGAAATTTTTACATGCACACACTCAAAAAAAAAAAAAAATAAAGAGAGAGAGAGAGAGAAACTGCTTTAATTAATCGATTTTACTTCATTTATTTGTTTAATTTTAGTATAAAAAAGTTTTTCCCACAGCTTAGAATTATTTTGCATGTTTTTGTACCATGTAAAATTTAGTTTATTGGCTAATCCGGCACTGCATAGACACAACTAAATAACCTGATATTATACCGTAATTTCCTGCGTATAATCCGCGGCGGCGTATAATCCGCAGGTCCGAAAATCGGCGGTCAAGAAAAAAAAATCTTCGTATAATCCGCTGCGGCCTATAATCCGCGGATAATACGATCGCCAAAATTAAGTTTCTTCTGTTATTCATGCCATTTTTAGATACGAAATAAACAAAATGTGCAAAGATTCAAAATCAATTGGAATCGTAAAATAATATAGTTGGTAATACTAATAATACAAAGAAAAATTATAAAATTACTTTGTTAAAAAGATATGCAATGTGTTCTAAAACACTTCACCAAGACAAAAATACAACACTAAAATAACAAATTTATTTACATTGAAATACTTACGGTTTTAAAACAAATAAATACAAAAATCACAAAAATAAATTAATCAAAGCCTTCAAAATCTGAGGGGTCGGTGTCCGATATGAACAAGTCCATAAAGTCCTCATTGTTAGATTGTTCATCAAATTCCATGTCTGATGCAGAATCGGCATCAGATTCATCATCAATTAATCCAGATTTTCGGAACGAGTTTTTAATAGCCGTGTCCGAGACGGCGTCCCACGCACTTTTCACCCAATGGGCCACCTCCGAGTATGAAGCTCGACGCATCTTTCCACTCTTTGTATAAGAGTGCATCCCTTCCGACATCCATCTCTCCCAGGATCCTCTGACATTATTTTTGAACGAGCGGTTCACACCAATATCCAGAGGCTGTAAAATCTTTGTTAGACCTCCTGGGATGATGGATAGTTTTGCGCCGGAAGAGACACATGCGCTCTTTACTTGTTCCTTAATGTGGGTTTTCATCGAGTCCATCACGAGCAGCGCACGAGGCTTGAAGATGCTGGCCCTCCTCTTCCGCCAAACGCTGGCCAGCCAGCTGAGCATTATTTCCTCGTTCATCCAGCCTTTGATGTTTCCTCGGATTTCCACCCCCTTGGGAAACTCTTCTTTCGGAATCGTCTTCCTTTTAAACACAATCATCGGGGGTAGCTTGGTCCCATCAGCTGCACAGGCGAGGATCACTGTGAACGATGTTTTTTCATTTCCCGTCGTAGCGATGGGCACAGTGCTCTTCCCAACGCTATCGACGGTTCGGACAGGCGGGCAGTCGAAGCACAATTGAACTTCGTCCATATTAAAAATTTCTCCATGGGTGAAATTGTTCTCTTGAATCACCTTTTTTGGAAAACTCCAAAAAATTTCGCCGTTTTTCCGCCCAATTATCCAGCAGCTTTTGCCCTGGAAAGTCTGTGAGACCCATCTCCTGGGCCATTACTTTGGCTTTGAGTCGGATTCTGACAGTTGATACGGAGGCACTCTTCTCCCTCTCTTCTATGATCCATCTTAAAAGAGAATCTTCAAGTTCTGGCCACGCTGTTTTCCCTCGGCGAAACGATCTTCTGTTTCTGTCGCTTCCCGCAAATTTTTCCTTTTTCTTGCGCCATAGTCGAATGTTTGATTCGTCGACTGCAAATAGTCTAGCAGCCGCCCTATTTCCTATCTCTTCAGCTTTATTTATCACTTTAAGTTTGAACTCTGCTGTATAACTCTCACGTCGAGGCATTTTCAATAATAATGGCAAAGAACAAACATAAACTACATCAGCACACAACACGAGGCAAAGGAATGGATTAAACACTGTTGCCAAATCTGAACAATAAAAAATTACCCATGTTGAAATACATCACCCGATGTGTGATAAACTTCGCGTTCGAATAGAGGCACCGGTTACCACGGGGCTACCGGTAGCTTTATTCGAACGCGTATGCATGCACTAGAAGAGCGCCACGCTGTTAACTGGCAGACGAACGCAACCGCGATTTCGCAGTTGTTGTTATTGCTAATAATAATAGCGATCGAATTCGAGAGCGGTTCGCATTTAAAATACAGCTTTCATTTGGCGTTCGAAAAAAAAAAAAAAAATGCAGATAATCCGCGGCGGCCTATAGTCCGCACCTCCTTTAATCGACACTTTTTTAACAGATAATCCGCGGATAATGCGCAGGAAATTACGGTAATTATTTTTATCAATTGAAAAAAAAGATAACTTATTGTCTTATTTAACACTAACATTTTTTAAACGGAAGCAATGATTAAAAGGAGAGTTTTATATACACCTGGTTTTTGCTCTATGTTGCTGGAAATGCAAAAGTTTATACAAAAGCCAAAGAGATCATACAATATTCTTAAATTATTAAAGCATTAAGACATATTTCTTCACAACATTTAACTTCTGGAAACACAAGCTCTAAAACATAAAATACGCTTCAAAACATTTGGCATTACATCCAGTATAACAATTAGTTAAATTTTATCAAGGAATGGAAGTCCTAAAGTAAATATTTAATCAACAAATCAAGCACATTGTATATACACATTAATCGGTATCTATCGTAGATCACTACAAAGTATTTTAAACTTAGTAATGAGTTACTTTTGCGTCCTTATATTATAATACACGACTATTTTTAGTTTACAATATTAATAGCGTACATAAAAATGAAATGCCAGAAGACATCTTTTGATCATATGAAAACATGTATTCTTTCCAGAAATTGTTAAAGTGAGAATGAAGTAACATTGTACAAATTATTTATAAAATGCAAAAACATGTTCTGTTATCAAAATGTTTTAAAAGATCACAGACAAAGGCAACTTTCATATAAAACTAGCAAAAATCACATATGCTAACTTTTCCTTACGAAAGAGGTAAATGTAGAAAAACACCTTGCTTTGATAAATTCATTAAGCATCTTAAGAAACTGCTAAAGAAACTCCTACCCCTTTTCATGCAATCCAAAAACAAGTTTATGATTAATAAATTCATACAAATAATTAAAAAGTCCATTATCTGTCACGATTTTAGCATTTAAAATGTAACTTCCTAGTAAGAGAAGTAAATCAATAGTATGTACAAATACTAAGTACAAATCATTGGTCAGTTTCAGTAACATTTAAAATGCATAACACTTCAATTCTCGCTTTAGAACAATATAAATAATAATAAACTACTAACAAATATTTCAACATATTGCATAAATTCTTCAATTTTTAATAAGTTGAAAATTTAAAAAAGAGAGAGAATTTATTTTGTGTGAAAGTTATTAAAAATTGCTCTTGAGTATTGCTCTTTTAGGTGTCAATGCACATGAAAAATTTCTAATATTTATAATTTATGCTCAGATGATGAAATATACATAGTTTCTTTAGTAACTCATAATACAATCATGTTCAATTTTATGTACAAAACATGATAAACATATAATACAAGATTTTGTGATTAGAAGAAATAATGCTCGCATATATTTTTATATACATGTTAAAAGAAAACTATCCGGAAAAAGGAAGTTAAAAATTAAACGAGTTTTAAACTGCTATAGGTAGAATGGAGTGGAGGCGACTTGTAGCAAAATGGGATTTGCAAAGTGATGTAACATCAGTCAGCAAATTAAAAGACTACTCATTTAATAGTAAGTTCTGTTATTTAATATGTTTTAGAAAACCTATTTGTTTACCTGAACTTTTGCTATAAGCACCAATTTTTGATTTTCTTTTCATTTTTTTAGTTAAAAGTTAATTTATGGTAATCAGGTAATTCCTTTCTCCAAAAATTTTCTCTGACTAGCACGATGTAGCACCTTTCTGTAATTTTTACTAATGTTTCTGCATAAACATTTTTTTGGGGATGAATTGATATTGCAATACATTGTATTTTCACAAGAAATTTCTTTTCAAAATACTTCCCAATTTTTTAAACATACTGTTTATGCATAAAACTTGGAATTCACATAATTTAAATTTTCAGATACAAATAATGAAACACAATTTTTTTACGGCTAGACCTTTAGTTTTTGGGTAATTACACGGTCTCTGCTTGTTTCTCGCGGTACACTTCTCCATTGCATATTTTCACTATTTGATCCATTTGACTGATGAAGAAGTAGTGTTTGACTTCCTCTTCTTCTATTCCTTCTACTTTTAGTAAAATCTTCACCAAAAACATCCCCAGTTCGCAAGGCAGAGATTAAATCATCAAATTCTCCTTTCTCAGATCCAGCTTTTATCGCTCTGATCCCATTAATGCTGCCGTTACGAACCCCAGATGAACCCTTGTGAAGGCTGTCTTTGCTTGACCGCTCTGTATTTGTTTTCCTCTAAAAAAAAAAAAAAAAAAAAAATAAGGAATGAGAAATCAAATATGTTTACTGGTGAAAGCAACTGTACAAATTAGGGAGTGACATTAAAAAAAGAGTTAAATCACTTCACAAGCCGAGCAATTTTTAGTATATGCTCAATCCATTGTATAGGTGACATTTTTACACATTTGCAGGCAAATCTCAATAAGTCAAAATGCCAAGGAACCGGCTAAAGGCTTCAAGTTATTTGAGGTTCCCACAGCATTCTCAAGAGTCTGCGGACCCTATGATTAACATTTTGAGATAAAGGAATATTCGTGCATGGCTCCACTAGATGTCGCTGTA
Source organism: Uloborus plumipes (assembly GCA_038373865.1). Classification (NCBI taxonomy): domain Eukaryota; kingdom Metazoa; phylum Arthropoda; class Arachnida; order Araneae; family Uloboridae; genus Uloborus; species Uloborus plumipes. The sequence continues at coordinate 42,221 of JAXGGA010000720.1, read as the reverse complement.
CTTACTGGCTACCACAATTTTTGAAGTCCCTACCTAAAATGAAGAAACAGCCGAGCTTCCTAATTCTGCCACTTGAGCGCTGTGTGGCTAAACTTTCCATGGCAACGTTGATTAGTTTTGACAGATGATGGAATTCAATGGCAAATGATGGAATTCGAAGAAATTAAAAAAGGTAAGAAATTGCTGTTTTTATGGAAAATTATTTGATTTTTTTGCAATTTATAATTGAAACAAAGTTTTTTAAAAAATATTAATACTTCCAATCCTGTGGATAATTTTATTTTATTCTGTAAATAACAAGTTATTTTCCAAATATCCATAGTACAGTATAAATGTACTCTGATATCACGATGGCAGTTTTTAGAAAAAAGAAAAATTATATTGCTTTAAGCACAGAGCATTTAAATTTGGATCTCTGTAGTATGAAGAATTGTTACTTTAATTCTTTTATTTCGTGAAGAATAAGTTGTTTTAATTTGTATTTATCTCGGAACTCGGCGAATAAATTTCTATTGTAACATTTCGTTAAAGTTCTAAACATTTCATATATTCTTAAGGATTTAAAATAAAATGAAAAAAACTTGCTATTGATCAATAGAATTTGTTACTTATTGACCTTAATCAACATTATTAAAAATTTTAATACGTAGAAGAATTCTATCATGAAAAACACTGAAGAAATGGTAAATAGAATTTTATCTGTCCTTTTAAAGCTGTCTAACTTTAAAAAGCATTTGTGCAACAAGTCCCTTTTTTTTAAATATGTTTTCCCTTTCTTTCTTCTTTTCCCCCAGCATACTTCTATTCGATTTTTTTGAAAATAATAAAATATTTTGACACTTTAAATCAATTTTATTAAAAACTTTTGATACAGAAAGTTCAAACTGGTGTTTTTTTCCTTTTTTGATTTCATGCTCTAAGAACTGAAATAAAACAAGTGCAAGGGAAAAATTGGCTTTATTTCTTTTCTTTTTTTTTCCTTCCAAAAAACCATTCATTCTTTAAATATTTTCACTCTTGTGTGTCAAGTCTCATATTAGGATGTCAAGTGTTATTAAAAACCTGTGAAATTGGTTCTACAAAATACAGTCGAGTCAGCTTACTAAATTATCGGTTTAAAGAATATCCCGCTTAATACAATATATTTTCAATGTCCCAAACCGTTGCAATGCATTATTTTGATCACGGATTATAGAATATCTAATTAATTCTTTTGTGGCAAAATGGCTATTTCGTTAAGCGGGCTCTACTGTTTTTCATTTTGAAACTTTCACTTCAAATTTAATCAGGTGGAGGGGGGAGGGTCATGATGGCGCGGACTGCGCCATTGAATTTTTCAGTGGAGGAGGTGTTTGGGTGAGAGGCACTAGCACTCTTGGGGATCTTTGTGGTATTTGGAGAGGAGCCCACCATTGATCGTGGGGGGAGGGGGTATACTTGGTTTTAATTTGTGAAACGGTGTAAAACGGTGAAGTTCAACTTCTATAAAGTCAAAGTAAATCTCCAAATATTAAGTTCCATTTCCAAAATATCAAAGTCAATTTCAAAAATATCAAAGTCAATTTCAAAAATGTCAAAGTTCAATTTCAAAAATATCAAAGTTCAATTTTAAAAATATCAAAGTCAATTTCAAAATTGTTGAAATTCTAATTCAAAAAATATTTAAGTCCACATTCAAAGTGGCTAAGTTTAAATTCAAAATGGCTAACTTCAGATTCACGTTAAAAGTTTTCAAACTAACTAACAACATTCAATAGAAGCATAAGTCTGGGCTCCATAACACTTGAAGAAAACTATATAAAAAAGGTAACACTTAGCTTAGATGAAACCAATTTATTTTTCAGGAACTAAAAGCTTGCATCTTGCAAGTACATACAGGAAGAAAATCAGACAGACTGAATGAAACTGTCAAAAGACCATATGATCATCACAGCACCAGTTAAGGATGCAGTTACTAGCCCAGCTGACACCTGATTGATCGACCATATGCAAATGAGCTCTGCGCTCTCGACCAATCACACGCCAGCTAGGCTATAATACTAGATTTTCAGCTATTATTAATATATATACATTTTTTCTGATAATGGAAGAATATTTTACAGCTTTGACTGTTTGCGTTTTATTCTTGGAATTTTGAACCCAGGCTTTTAATTGTGATATATTTGAATGCAAGAAACTTATGTCATAATATAAAGAATCAAATTTCCAGTAAAATTTTTTTGTTTAATAATGATTTGTACGTTTGTGATTTCTTAAACTTTCTTTAAATTGCAGTTTACAATTCTTAATATTCATATGTGATTCGCATATGAATTAGAAAAAGAGTATCTATCTAATAATATTAAAAACTGAGTATATCTATCTAACCCCTTTCCTACATCATCCTTCTTTCTCCCGAACACCATTGAACTAAGCATCCAACCAGGTATCGATAGATTTGTAATTTTTCAATCTTCATAAAAACCAATTTACATAATTCTACAATTTTAATTAGCAGAGATATCAATTAAAAACATACTTTTTCTCTCTTCATTCATTCGAAATTTCAGATCTACGTGCAACTGGGAAGTTTTGCAACACAGAAGTATTTAAAAAAAAAAAGATGGCTTTATAGATCAAAGAAAATCCAACTTGGCAGAGTGCCAACTTCTCTCTTTATGTTTTTTATACCAAGGAAAGCATATAATTGAATGGAATAAATTGTTTTTTGATACTCGGTATGGGGCAGTGGCGTATTTACGTATGGGCTTAATGGGCTATAGCCCAGGGCGGCACGATTGGGGGGCGGCACTTTTTCCATACAAAGTGAAGACTTTTTTTTTTAAATATATACAGACAGCAGGGCCAGTAGGGCGGATCGGCCGCGAGAATTACATCAATTAATTGAATTAAATACTGTTCTTTATTTAAGAGCAAGAATCTGAGAGAGTGTCACGCCTGTGATTCATGACGTCTCAGATATTTTCCAAAAAATTACCAAATGTTTATTATTTTATTGAAAAACAAAATCCAGAATGCTTTGTTCTAAAGTTGAGTTGCTTAGTTTTTGTGGATCCCTAAAGGTGAAGGTGCGGCATTAAAAATTAAGCGGATTTTCAAGACAGGAAGTTGCTGTGAGTCAAAACTCTTACCAGGAACTGCTGAACTCCAATTTTCTTTTTGTATATGGAATATAGAAGGTTCAAACTTTACAAAATGAATGTTAAATTTGTGGTAAGTTGTTGCCGTAAGATCAGTGAAAGGCCTCAAAATCAGGCATTTTTGACGTTTTTTAGCATTTTTGAGGTCTAAAAACGGCCATGCCCCCCTGCTTGGGGGCACGGCAATGATCATCACCCCTGCTTGGGGTTTGGGGAGGCATCGTGCTTCCAAAGTGGCATGGAACCCAAAGACACCGTCACAACTCAATTCCAATCATTGGCGGCAACATTCCACGAGGAGGCTATTATGAAGCTTGTTCACAGATATTTGAATCCGTTTATTTTTTATAGTCTAACGGAGGTTGACAAAAAAAAAAAAAAAAACAACCCTCATACATTATTTTAAAGTGTTTACACTGGTCTTTCAAACGACACTACTTTTGCTGTGGCAACTAAAATGTACAAGCTGTTTTTGGACCTCAAAAATGCTGAAAAACGTCAAAAATGCCTTGTTTTGAGGGCCTTCACTGACTTTACGGCAACAACTTACCTCAAATTTAACATTCATTTTGTAAAATTTGAACCTTCTGTATTCCATATACAAAAAGAAAATTGGAGTTCAACAATTCCTGGTAAGAGTTTTGGCTCACAGCAACTTCCTTGTCTTGAAAATTCGCTTAATTTTTGATGCCGCACCTTCATCTTTAGGGATCCATAAAAACTAAACAACTCAACTTTAGAACAAAACATTCTGGATTTGGTCTTTCAATAAGATAATAAACATTTGGTAATTTTTCGGAAAAAATCTGAGACGTCATGAATCACCTCATAATGCTAGGCGTGACAGTTTCTCAGATTCTTGCTCTTAATAACACTGGAATGCTGGTGGAATTTTTCATACAAAAGTACTGAACCGCAGAGGGAAAAAAAGGAAAGAAGATAAGACAGCAATAAGACTAGAAAGATTGGAAAAAAAAGACTGTGAGACAGAAAAAATTGTTCGTTAAAACCTGGTCTTGCTCGTTAAAAACGAATTCTGTTACGAATTCTGACGAAACGAATTCTGACTTAACATTGATCCAACAAAGTATTCTCGTTTCCCTCGTTAAATCCGAGTTCTCGTTACGTACGAGTTCAACAGTAGTCATTACACATTTTTAAAAATTATTTTATCGTTTATTTATCTGTTGATTTTTATTTTTTCTAAAGTACTTAAATGAAGCCATGATCCATTTCAATAAAATTTTGTACACCAGTAAGTAAATAAAATTTTTTTTTTTATTTTTATAACTCTGGAATTCAACACCTCAAGGGGGGCAGTTTCAAAAGCCCAGGGCGGTCTCACGTCCAAATACGCCTCTGGTATGGGGTATGGGGGAGCAACTATCTTAAAAAAAGGGCACGGTGCGCTTCATCTAAGATCAAATGGATTGGTTTGAGAAGTCTCTGTGCAGCGAAGCACCGGAAGTATGTTGTGGGGAATAATACGGTTCTAGAGACGTGCTAAGCTGAAAACCCAAAGTACACCATCGAAAGCGGGTTGTATGAGACCCTACAGGTGGTAAGGTCAAGGCCGCCGCATTGCCAGCTAGTAATATAAAAATCTTTGCGTTAATGTGAATGTGTTAGGAGTAATAATACAAAATTACGATCTTTTCTATACATCAAAATTTCCAAATATTGAATTTTCCCCCGCAATTTGCTACTTAGATACATAAAATATCTCAACCAAGCTGTTATACTTAACTTGGATGCTCCAAGAGGTAAGTTTTAAAGTTTTCTGTATAGATGTTGGCTACAATAGGAGTGAGAAAGTTTCCCATTGTAGCACTACAAATCTGTTCCAAACATTTCTTTGGCATAAAAGAATATTAAATTCCTAGAACACAGAATATATTCATCTAGAATGAAAAATATTATGCACAAACTAATGTTGTAGTAGCAGAAAGCCCTCTTAGTCCAGCTGTAGCCAACTTCTATGCAGAAAAATTTAAAGTTGAAACTATTTGACATAAAGCCAGTAGTGTGGTTAAGATACGTCAATAACATTTATTATTTAGGATAATGGCAAGTATAAGTTCAGCAAGCTCCTACCTATCACATATTCACAGCATTAATCCAGCCATTACTTTTGCAGGAAAAGAAGCAGATTAAAATATCTTTTTCAGATGTTCTCATCACTTATGAAGAATATTATACTTAAGAAAAAGTATATAAGAAGTCTACTCATTGATCATTATTTGAACAAGAACTTGAACATTTTGCTAAGACAGAAGAGAGGCATTATCAAGGCTGATTTATTGAACAAACAGAAGTAGTGAAAATGAGCATTTGGGACAAGAAATTAGACACCTCACTGCAGCACTTCAAGTCAATAGTTACAGCTTAGCAAAGATCAAAAGAGCTTAGGGACCATGTGCAAAATCTTGAAATAACGGCCCAAAAAAATGAAATTTAAAAGCAAGTCACTTAGGCCTTAAATTGAAACTTACTGACCACATTGAAAAGCTCCCAAAAAAACATAATATCAAAACCATATACTAGCCAACAACAAAAGACTTACATTCAGCAAATGGCGTACAGATCCTCCTTCAGGGATACAAGTGAACAGGATTTAATATAACTTATTAAAGTATACATTGGTATTATATATGAGAAATGAAACTACAAAAAAAAAAAAAAAAAAAAAAAATCATGAGAAACACTGCTACCTGAAATAATCTCAGAAGTGGCTCATTGTTGAGTGTTCTGTTGCTACCAGATACTAACCAACCACTTTTTGAACTCAAGTACTTCCTACAACACCTGATTATTTAACTTGTCTCCACAGTGATGCTAAAGAAATATGTAAACACTAAAAGACCTTTAACATAACAGAAGTTGGTAAATAAAGGGCTCTAATGTATAAGTCCAATGTCCTCTCAATATCAAACAGGATAATCTACTCAGCCATTTCAAAAGCTAAAAGGATCAGTCACTCAGAAGCAGTACCATCAAATCTTAAATTGGTGACCCATCCATTGAGAACCGAGATCATAATCCGAAAATTTTTTGCACAGATAATCATGATTTTATTCTTCTTGGAAAAAGCGTGAGATATGTCAAACGAAACATTTTTTTTTCTACATTGCAGCGTGCGGTCTATGCAGTCCAGGCCGGAAGTATTATTCCCACCTGTCTTGAAAGTTTCAGTTCCTTTCTTCCATCAAAATATTAAAAAATAAAAAAAATCAATCTAGAAACTGATAAAGCAAGTATGATAAAGACATCTTACTAGTGTTTTCTGGTGCTTCATTCCTCTGACTTTTCTTTTGAAACTCATATCTTTGAACAGTAAACAAGGATTTACTCAACCTTATATGTAATTTTTGCAAACTTAGGTCTTGATTATTTTTTTTATCATGTATTTTTTACTGTTTTAATTTTTAAAGGGTAGCATACCAACTATTTAGTAAGCAAATACTGAACAGCACCGTAACAGCATTTAGAGATTGAAGTTATGCCCTTAATTTGGGTCCCATGTGTATGGAATAGCTATAAAGGAGCTGCAAGTGAACAATCTCTTTTCGAAGCTGAATATATCTTTCACACTGGCAGCTAATAATATTTTTGTGACCATTGAAAAGTGCAGACATTCTCAAATTCTTTGAAGTTACTGTTCATGATACTTTTTTTCTGGTATATATCAATAATGTTTACGATGAAAAAAATCACCTGTCTAGCAAACAACACTTTAGACATGCTGGCTATGACGTGAGAAGGGCTTGATTACCATTTGGACGTGTACAGCAGTGGTTTCTAAAATTTATTTCCACTGAATATTTAGTGCTTAGCATTTACTTCACAGAGCGCCATTCTTATACACTGAAGTGACAAAAGTCATGGGATAGCAATATGCAAATTTTCAGATGGCAGTAGCATCGCATAGAACAGGTATAAATGCGCAGTGCTTTTACAGAGCTTTCATTTCTGTTCAAGTTATTCATGTGAAGAGGTTTTAACGTGATGATGACCGCACGACGTGAATTAACAGACTTTGAACGCGGAATGTTAGTTGGAGCTAGACGCATGGGTCATGCCATTTCGGAAATCGTTAGAGAATTCAACATTCCCAGATCCACTGTGTCAAGAGTGTGCCGAGAGTATGAAATTTCAGGCATAACATCCCACCATGGACAGCGCAGTGGTCGACCGCCTGCACTTAAAGATCGAGACCGGCGACGTCTGCAAAGAGTCGTAAATTCTAACAGACAAGCAACACTGCGTCAAATCACCGTAGAAATCAATGTGGGACGTACAATGGACGTGTCTGCTAGAACTGTGCGGAGAAATTTGGATTTCTTGGGCTATTCCAGCAGAAGACCGATTCGAGTGCCTTTACTGACAGAACGACATCGCTTGCAGCGACTCTCGTGGGCACGTGAGCATATCGGTTGGTCCCTAGATGAATGGAAAACCGTGGCCTGGTCCGATGAGTCACGATTTCAGCTGGTAAGAGCCGATGGTAGGGTTCGAGTGTGGCGCAGACCCCACGAAGCCATGGACCCAAACTGTCAGCAAGGCACTGTTCAAGCTGGTGGTGGCTCCGTAATGGTGTGGGCTGTTTTTTCATGGCATGGACTTGGTCCCCTAGTGCGACTGGACCGAACATTGACTGGAAATGCTTATGTGCAGCTACTTGGAGATCACTTGCAGCCATTCATGGACTTCATGTACCCAAACAACGATGGGATTTTTATGGATGACAATGCGCCATGTCACCGGGCCACAACTGTTCGCAATTGGTTTGAAGAAAATTCTGGACAATTCCAACGAATGATTTGGCCACCTAGATCGCCCGACATGAATCCCATTGAGCATTTATGGGACACCATCGAGAGGTCTGTTCGTGCCCAAAATCCTGCCCCATCAACGCTTTCACAATTATGGACGTCTATCGAGACAGCATGGCTCAATATTCCTACAGAAGACTTCCAACGACTTGTTGAGTCCATGCCACGTCGAGTTGTTGCACTTCGCCGGGCAAAAGGAGGGCCGACACGATATTAAGAGGTATCCCATGACTTTTGTCACTTCAGTGTAAATGCCTACAAGATAAAATGTTAGCAATCTGGAAGTCAAATACTAATTATTCGCTATCTCATAATTACTTTCTTTTTTATAGAAGAAATTTGGGAGCAATATTCAGCTGGGGTTCCGCAGAACACACTTTGGCTACTACAAGCAGGTTACATATTAAAATCTACTAAATATTAAAAGCCTTGATCGGTTAAACATTTAAAGTTGATATATAAGCACATTAATTTTAAAATAGTATTAAAAATTTTGCTTCAAAACCATGTTTTTCCTATTTTGCAGAATATGCATTGCAACTGGCCATCTAGCATAGCCATTTAGGGAAAGGAAAAATATTATCTTGCTAAAACTACATAAAAAAGTTCACTGCTAATAGTAGAATTTTCAGCCACAAATCGGAATCTCATAAATTTAAAATATCAGCCATTTCTTCCTTTTTCTCACAACAAAAATCTTCTTTGAAGTTTAGTTACTAATAACAGTGATAAAACTATTAACGGAAAGAAAGATACGCCTTTTGATACACTAAATCATGCACCATATAAAATACAAATTTGATGATATTTTACCTCTGCATCTTGTTTAGCTCTCTTCTCTTCATCTTCTCGCTTTCGCCGAAATGTTTCGTTGTCTTGTCGAGCTTCATTGAATGATGTTAGGAATGTGTCAAATATAGCAAAAAATTCATCTGGTTGCAAGTGAGATGGGTCCTCTCCAAAATGCTTTACAACTTGATCATACTACAAACATATAAATGAAATAATTTAAATAATTAAAAATCAACTACAAAATAATTACTGAAAATTTTCCTTTAATTTGTAAATTCATGAACAAACCAAATGAAAACACTAACCCTTTGTTTCATTTCTTGAAATGTATCTTCCATCTCAGAAAATCTGTATGTTGCTGTGGTAATAAATTCCTTCATGACAGGTACAAATTTATCGCCAATTTGTGGAGGCTGAGACCGGTGAAATTCCAGCTCCTGAAATTTAGTTACAATGCAATTAAATTTTATGTTTAACAGTGTTTTTAAAAATTCAGATTTAAAATTGATTTTAAAACTTCAGAAAAGGTTAGCACATAATCTATATGTATGAAATCAAAGTTTGATGACGTCATGGGTGCGGGTCAAACGCTCTCCTGGAAAATTTACGCAACGTACGATTATGAAAATTGGCACAAAATTAGTCCACATACTGGTCGTTTACATCTCAAGCTTGAAATTTTTTAATTTGCCCTAGATTTTTTAAAAATTAATTCAAACTATATAATTCATAGCGTATTCCCCAATTTTTTTGTACTATATGCAACATTACTTATGAATGGCAACAGTCTTAATAACCAAATCTTAAGAACAAGCGATATTATTATTCTCGCAATATTATTATTCAATTGCATCATTAGTTGGTTATCATGAAGGTTGATGTTGAGTTTTGTTTTAATAAATGTAGTATTTGAAATGTTATTACTGAATATTCCTTATGGTACTTTTACGAAAACATAACATGGCACAGTCGAAAGATTGAACCACTTCAAAGAACAAAAAAAATTATGGAATATTATCGACCGCTGATGGGCCTCAATTTAGAGGGAAATGTGGCGAATAATTGGCGAAAATTTAAACAGCAGTTTTGCATTTATATAATGACTTCCGGAAATGATGAAAAGACATATGAAGTAAAAGTAGCCATGCTGCTAAATGCTTTTGTTGAAGAAGGTATAGAGGTTTCTAATATCTTTGATTTGTCTGATGACAACAGAAATGATTATGAACAAGTTATTAAGGCATTTGAAATATGTTACATACTCCAAAAAAGTATTTTTTTGTAATTAAAGTATGTGTACATTGTTTAGTTTAAATGTGAAAATGCCCTGCTCTTCATCACTCTCCGATCTGGGAGCGCTATTGGATGGCGAGAGCTACCTTAATTATAATAGATTTTCTGTTTTCATTTTTTCTTTTTCTATGATTACAGTTGTCTTTTTTACTTGCTATTAGAAATTAAAAAAAAAAAAACATTGTTTAGTTTTCAAAGTAAGTAATTTTAATAATTATTTAGCTTTATTTTATTAATTTCTTCAAATGATTACGTACTTTTTAAAATTTGCTGAAACTTATTTTGTTTTTTTGGGCAATAAACTTTCTTCTAAGTAGTACACTTTGTATTTGCCATATTTCCAATAGGTTTTTCTATACAAGTTTATTAGTTCACTTCTTGAAATTACTACTTCATTTGAATAGTATATATTCAATATTTTATTGAAATTGTATTATTATTATTACTTCTTTTATTTGAATAAAAAGAAAAATTTTCGGTTAGGTAGCAAGAAAATATATCACTAAGTTAAATGACGTTCGTATAACTGAAAAAAACTTGCCGAAGATCTCAGTTATTGAAATATTCTCAAAAGCCTCACCGAGAAAAGATTTGACGGTTTATTCAGCTTTTTTTTTTCAGGGTGTTAAATAACTGCGTGCACCTAAAAACAACTGCAAAAAAAAAAAAAAATAAATAAATAAATAAAAAGACGCCATATCTGTTTTAATCGCCAAATCTGTTGTTGCGGTGGAGTTAATACGCAAGTACCAAAAATACTTGACGTGCTTTTCTAGATATTGGTGCCACAGTGATTCCAAAAATCTCGTTAAAATGTAAAAAATTTGCCAAATAAATAAATTTGACCATCTAAAGCCATCAAAAGTTTTGATAGAACTATCCTTTCAAAAGGCTGATTTTTTTTTTTTTTTTGCAATCTAAGTGCAAGGAAAGCCCAACAAAGTTTTTGAATTAAGAAATAAAAAAGTGAGCCGTTTTGAATGTTTTGGTAAGATATTAAATATTGTCATAATAAAAACTATGATGGTAAATTTCTTGCCTATTTGGCACATGTTCGGCTTTATAATTATTTCTCTAAACGCTCCCTAAAAAGTAAAAGCAAATCCTAACTATTATTAAAAATTAACCCTCAAGAAAATTAAAAAGGTCACTAGCTAAAACTAAAATTTCGTTTAGATCGAAAATAACTGAAAAAAAAAAAAAAAAAAAAATACAGTCAGTGTTAAGCATGGTAAATCTCGCCAAGCGAGAACATTTTCGTATTTGCAGTTTCAGAGCTTAAACACTGCAATTTTGCGGGGACAAGGCAGATATTTCTTTTCTGATAAACTGTGGTAAAATTACGCTTTAGTTTTGCACTATACTTCCTGTGCTTTGTTTTTTCAATTTGTGCATTATGGATACAGCGACAGCAGTAAAAATTTTACCACGGGCAAAGCTGTGGTGGGTAACTCTAGTGCAAAATAAAACAATTTTTTGACCGTTTGAAATATGTTTGTATCTAAAAATATTTTTAAAAAACACAGAAAGCAATAGCATTGGAAGAAAAAAAAAACATAGGTGGGAGAGTAAAAGAAAAAGACCCATCAACACGCACACATACGTATTTTTGTGTTTTTATGCTTCTTTTTTTTTTTTTTGGGGGGGGGGGGGTTATATGTGCATTTTTGAGGGATATATATATATATATATATATATATATATGAAGGTAAAAAAAATCAATCGCCCCCCCCCCCCTGAAAAGTTTCTGGATCCGGCCTTGCGATTTTCCCACATATTCATTGTTGTCTGTGTACTGGACTCTTGCTGCATAGAGTCTATATGACTTCCCCCATGTATTTTAAGTAAAAAAAATCTCCTAGAGCAAAAATCTTTTTAAATCTGGAACTTTGTCTTTCTAAGATCTAGTTGCTCACCAGAAAGGGTAAACAGTAATAAATACTTGTGCCAGTCTTGACTAAAAGAATTAGAAATTAAATAAAAAGTAAATTGCAAGATTTTAAACAGAAAGTTGCTTTTTTTTTTTTTAAATCCAGAAGTTAAATGGGCGATTATCCAAAATCCAAACAATATCATGTCTCCGAAGGATAACACAAAAATTATTTGACCTAGAAAGTTTTTTTATTTGTCAGAAATACTGTTTCTGCTGTTATCCCCTTCAAATTAAAACAATCCTTCATTTATTTTTTCCTACAAAAATTTTTGAATGACCCAAAAGTCACTCGTTTTGCGTGTGCCAACCTGTTTCTCAAATGTGCTTAAATTATTTAAAAATTTTACGTAAATATTTCACAAGTTTAATTTGTAAAAATGAGTGGTGCACCATTTAAGAGTGTAAGATAGTATTGTTTTAGTTAATTTTACTGATTAAATAAACAAAGTACATCATTTTAAAGTTTGTCCCAAGGTTTGCATGTCAGTATCCTGGCCTAGAAATAAGTTCAATTATTAACTGCAAAAAGAATTAATTTTGAATCTGCAGTACTACAGCACTGTTCATTAGGGTGGAGCGAAAAAAATGAATTTTTGATTTTCATAAACGGGTACCTTTCATTTACTGTGAATGAGGCTAAGTAACAATTCTATGAAATATTTCACTTTTGCAACGTCATCTTTAGTCTGCGCATTTGGCCTAAAGTTTAGAAATTTTTGATTTTTTTTTCAGATTTTTCAATTTTTTTTTTTTACAAATGAAGGGTCAGGGGGAAAAACAACGGTAGTCACATTTGATTCATTTTGAGAAAACGAAATTTAAACTTTACGAACTCATAAACTTCCCCAGTATACTTGTTCTAAAATGACAATAATACATGGACTACAGTGTTTTTTCACGAATATTGCATATACTAAACGAAATTACACTTATTTTTCTAACAGGTGGTAGCATCAGTTTAAATTCAACAAAAAGTGGACTACCGTGGTTTTTCCCCCTGACCCTTCAAATATTGTACATGATAAAACTAGTGACAGATGGTTATTAAAAGGAAGAAAAATATTTGAAATATACAAGGAATTTTATTAAACCATTTTAGATTATGATTTCAGTTCGTGCATCATGCACAAAGTTCATCAAATTTCCCAAAATTTCTAATATTTTCAATATTTTTTAACTCAGTATTTTCCCTCAATATTCCCTTGAAATGTATTCAAACCTGTTTTTGTTCATTTTGTTATTACTTTAAACAGTGCAACTCTTCTCTAGCTCATGTAGCGGACTCACCACGAGGAGGTGACGGCACTACGAGTCCTGTACGTGAGCCCTTTCTTCCAACCAATGCGACACGTATTTGCACTTCTTAGATCATCTTTAAGAGTTAAATTTTTTCTTTGTGTCGTAAATTGATCAAATATTTCTATCAGAAGTCCTCGTTTTTACTAACCTTTTTCTTTTCCTGTGATTACATACCAATTTTAAGGAGCTTGTGACCTATTTGACAGCTCTTTCAACTGATTGAGCCTTGAATGCAAGTTTAAAACAGCGCATTCAGAGATCATATTTAAATTCTCAGCTTCCAGTAATCTTTGTAAATATTGTATTGTTAAATTATGAGTAAAATGTGACTTTGTAACTTCCACATCATGCCAAGAAATCATATCGATGTATTCTGATTTTTGATTTATGTATGTAGTGTATGAAAATAGATTTTTATCTATTTTTGGGATCTGAAGGGGTTCTTGTTTGTTTGTTTGTTTTCTAGATTGAGCATTGATAATACGATTTAAAACAAGTTTCTTTATATGCTCTCTCTTATGAAGTAACTAGATTATTACTCGGCATCGCCTGGATGTTCATTAATACAACATAACTCCAAAAAAATATTTGATTTCAATTCTATCCACATGGGAATATAAAAACTTATTTCATGCTAAAATGAAATAGGTGAGCCTTAAATTGATAATTCATTGTTAATCGTAATATTTGTTGGAAAATACTCGTATTTATATGTGTTAAATTTTATCAATTTGTATGCTTAAAGACTATCTACTCTGAATCTATTAAAAATTGAAAGAAAATGGCCATTTTGAGACAAAAAATTTGAATTTTAAGTTTTTTGGATTTATTAAAAATTTCAAAACCCCGTCTATGTGAATTCTCGTGCATCAAGGAACCTCTGGGCCAAGTTTGATGAAAATCCGACAAAAACTGGATTTGTATAAGGAACAAACATACATACATTTTTATAGATATTGATAATAGCATATTTCTAGGGTGCAAAGTATACATTGTTTCGAATGGATATGAATACAATTTTCTGCTTTTCCCGGAGAGATTAGTGTAATTCCTTATAATCTCACACAAATTCAAAGCTAAATTAGTAACGTCTGCACTTTATCCTAAAAGAGCAAGAACACTTTTACCGCGAATTTTACGAACTCTTTTAAAAATTACAGTCTAAAGAGTGTTTACTGAAGTCAACCATCTGGCTTGGGAAAGCTCTCTTGGTCTTCTGTTTCATAATTTTTTGGATATTTTCCCAGTCAAAACTACCTTGCTCATTTCATGAAGTTACTGTCCCTCAGTACTTAAATCATTTGTATTGTCACCATCGATCTGATCAATGACAAAATCTATTGGTTTCAAACAAAACTAATTTGAAAGTATAACATATTGTTAAGCTTCGTCCAACAGGCCCAAAAAATCACTTTGGTCCACTGGCAGGTCCATCTAGCTTTTCCAAAAAAAATGCCGCGAATTAGGTTCATTAAAATGTAATTGGCCAAATTCCTGTCTTTATAGTGCATCTATCAAAACCAATGAAAACAATTCCATACACAAAGAAACAATTTATTATTCTTGACTTGTCTAAGAAATGTAAATGTGTGCACTCATTGGTTGGAAGCAAATGGAGCGCGGGTGGCACTCAAAGTACGGCCACTTCCTCGTGGTGAATCCTGGATAATTTCAATGAGCAAGCAAAGAGTTGAGTAGTTCAAAGAAACAACAAAATGATGAAGAAAGTATTTTGAAGGCACTTTAAGTAAATCTTGAGAGGAAATATTAAATTATAAAATATTTGCTCAATATTGAAAATATCGGAAGTTTCGGAAAACTTTGGGCATAAAGCTCAGACTGAAATCATAATCTAAAATGGTTTTCAAAAATTCCTTGTATATTTCAAACCCTTTTCTTACATTTGATAGCCACCCTTCTAGTTTTATCATTTGCAATGTTTTTTTAAAAAAATTGAAAAATCTAAAAAAAAAAAAAAATCAAAAATTTCAAACCTTTAGACCAAATGCGCAGAATAAAGATGACTTCGCAAAACTGAAATATTTTACATATAAGTTACTCAGCTTCATTCACAGTAAATGAAAGGTACCCGTTTACGAAAATCAAAAATTCATTTTTTCCGCTCCACCCTACTGTTCATTCTAATTACTTCTTTGGATTCCTAGAGTATGTTGTTGATATGATTTGCCTGCTGTTCTTATTATGACTTTGAAGTTCAAAGTTGAGGTGTGTAACATTTTTGATGTCATTATCCTGGACACCACATTTCTGTTTTAAATATAATAAAAATAATTCTGCCTGTACTGTGCAATTGAGTAAAGAGGTTAGAAGAGAAAAATAATTCTTTACCTTATATATATTTCTGGGCCTAGCCAGCAAGCCTTCAAAAAAAAAAAAAAAAAGTCACTGACGCTTAAAAATGTCAGTATCCTGGTACAAAATGTGTCATTATGCTGGTGCAAAAAAAAAAAAAAAAAAAATGCCGCTCTACTGGCATTATTTTTAAAGTACTGGTAATACATCCAGTAGAATAGAAGGATTTATTTCCATAACATTAGTTTGAAAACAAAGATGATGAAAAAAAAGCTAAAAGTGGCAAAGGATAGATAAAAAATTGCAGCAGACAAACAATTTTGTTATTTTTAGTTATTTATTTGTTGTTGTGCACACAAATCTTTTAAAAGTAGATCTGTTGGGTATAGAAGTTTTACCTTTAACGTTACTCGAATAAGTAAGTGAAGTTACTGTACATTTCTAATGCAAGAAAAATTTAGAAAACAGCTTTCTAGAATTAAATAAATTTGAGCCAAGAAATAGCAGTCTTTTAAGGTTAAAGTAAAACTAGTTCACAGATAATGAGGAGGTAACTTTTTTTGTACAAATATAATCACAGTTTGTTTGGCTAGCTTAAAGAAAATTATGCTACAGCAGCATGTATATATATATATATATATATATATATATATATATATATATATATATATATATATATATATATATACATATATATATATATATATATATATATATATATTAGGGTGTCCCAAAAAAACCGAAAGTCGGAATTTTTTAACGCATACCCTCTCATTTTTTTTCTTTTACATCAAAACAATTGTAAAAAAAGTTGGATGTACTAGAATTTTAGCATTTTTCTTTTCAAAGACTTAAAAATGGATTTCGGGTGTTGATTATCAAGGAGTGTCACCCAGCGCAGATGCCCCTTCCTCGTGTAGTCACTGCAGTTGATAGATTGAATATAGTTTGAAATATATCACAAGATTTCAGTTTCAATATTTTTCAGAAACTCTTAAATGGAATTTGGATGTGACGCCAGGCGTTCGAAAAATGAAATATAATTTCAACTGACACAATTGCACTATTTATGTTTGTCAGTAACTCTTTAAATACATTTAGGGTGACCTCCTCTCCAGAAGGGTATCAGCTGACCTAATGAGACTAATGTGTTTGATAGATATATTTTAAAATATATGTGGGGGAAAATTCGAAATTGCAGTACAATCTATATTTTTCATGAACTACTCTTTAACTCATTTTAGTGTCACACAACAGAGGGAGTCCACAGGCTCAGCACCCCCCCCCCCATGATGCTAATGGTTTTGCTCAGGACTAACTCAGATTTGCTAAGGTGTTTGAAATACCGAGGAAATTTTTCAGAATTGAATATTTTTATTTTTCATGATCTCAAAAATCAATCTGCTTGAAGGCATTTCGGGTGTCACCCGCTCCCACTCCTGTTTCTCAGAGAGTTGTCTTCACTTTCCCCGTAGTCTTGCCACTGCCTTTTGTTACTAAAATACGATCTAGAATATACCAGGATTTCAATATTTATTTTTTCATAAACTCTTAAATGCGTTAGGGGCGTCACCCCTCCCCTCCTCTAGAAGGATGTCTGCCGGCGTAAATACCCTTCGAATTGTGCTACAGTTGTTGAAAGATTAAATATATTTCCGAATGTAGGGTAAAAATTTCATAATAAAAGCTTCTATATTTTTCCTAAACTGTTAAAACCATTTTGGTGTTACACTTTACAAGGGTGTTATCTGGCTACCTCCCCCTCCCAATGGTGATACTTCTGCGTTTTACAGAGTAAATATGATTTTTTTATCTTCCTTATTTTTTTCTTTTTCCTATCTTTTTTTTTCGGTTCGCCCCGGGTGTCACTCCCCAGACAGGTGACACCCAGGGCGGACCGAACCCCCCCTCATGGCAATGCTACACACACACACACACACACACACACACATATATACATATATATATGTATATATTAGCTGTCCCTTATTCAGAGTAAGTTATACTGAGCAAACAATATGGAACAACTTATAGAAAGGGATTGGGATTCAAAGAATGCCAGTCCGTTAAGGAAGGTTTTAAAAAGATTTTGTTTTGTCAAGCAATCAAAATACATTTTGATTCAGGCACTTTCTTTATTATTGTTGAAAAATTTTTGATAACTAGATAATGAAAATCGTTTTGTTACCTTCTTGGTGTTTCTTGTCAAAAATTTGCCTGTTTTGAGGAGTGTAGCACACTTAAAATGAGTTCCCTCTATTTTTCTCTTAATAAATGTCTAATAAAGAGTAAGTACAATTTGTTTTTAGATTTTTTTTAATCATTTTATTTTTATAGAATTTGTGATTGGAAAATGTTAGGTTTTTGGAGAATTACCCAGATGCATTTATGTTTAGATGTGTAATACATCCATTACATGAAAAAAGTTTTTAGTAAACAATTCGACTAATTAATAATATTGATTGAAAAATTCTGTCCTAGGTATGCATAGCAGCTTTGGTGAGAAAAACAGTAATCATTCTTAGGTTTACAGGAAAATTAAACTATCTCATTGTTTGCATCATCACATCAAAGAAAGTGCTTTCATGTGAGATACTGAGCATAAACATTTTAAATATAAAAAGCATTGGAATGTAACCATTGTGTGGGTCAGAAGTATTATTTAATTTCACATTTTCCCAAGTGAAAATAAACTTATTTATGGCGGGGGGGGGGGGGGGGTTCATCCCCAAAACTTCCGTTTTCCCCCCAACTGTAACTGTCCCCATCTCTAACCTTGACTCATAATTTTCAAAAAAACAATTAACATCTTGCTTGTGCCTTCATAAATAATTAGTTTAGCTTTAATGAGCAATATCAATCTTTAGGACGTAAAATAATTTCACTTTAATTCTGTGTCAAGTCTTCTTTAGATTTTTTTATTATTTTTAGTTCCTCAAGATTTTTTTTTTGAAGAATCCTTTGATTTTCATGCAGCTACCTAGGCTAAAAATAACTATTATTTAAGGAAAAAAATTCTTTGAATATGGTAAACTTCTGGGGGTGTGTTCATTACTTTTCAATCATAGCTATCGACACACACACACACACACACACACACACACACACACAAATATCATTTCGGAAATTGATTCAAGGAACAGAGTCCAAAGTTGCACAAACAAGAACAAATTAGAGTAGTCCAAATTTTCTGGCCAATTGAAAAATTTTCCCTGACTAAAAAAGAATTTTGGCAGTTTCCCTAACCTTTTCAGAAGTCTTTACTTCCCCAACTTTTCCTGATTTTTTCAGGTTGCTCGACACCCTAATACTTTAAAAATTATTTTACAATTATTGTTAGTGAATTAAGGTGAAAATAGTGAATACCTTTTGCACTTCTTGGAGTCCAGATTTCAGACTTTGAATTTCTTTGGTTAATTCATTTAAGCTACAATAAAAAAGATATATACATAACAATTAGGGTACAATTTGGTAAAATATATCTCTTCCATAATTGATGGAATTAGAAATTATTCATTAAATATGAAATACAAATGAGAGGAATATAGAATCTGAAGTAGAGCTGATAAAAAATTTGCTGTCAATGCTTTGCAGCAAATTCTTTAAAAAGCCAAAGTAAAAAATGTTGGCACAATGTTTTTCACTGGAGTAAATAAAAGGTTACATGATAATAAAGACACTTCAAAAATGAAATAAGTGTGAACAACATTTTATGCTTAGCAAATGGCTAAATTTTACGATTTATGAATCAAACTTTCATTCATTTTGATCAAAAATAAAGAATAGGGGTACAGTGGGGTAAGTAATACAAAGTTTTAAAACAATTTTTTCAATTTAAGATATTAATTAAAATTTTGAAGCTAACACCGATCACTTCTTTACAGTATTAAATAAAATAAAAAATTGAAAAACCAAGGGTATCTCCTTTTCAAATATGAAAAATAAGTCATCAAAACAAAAAGCATTTTTCGGCATTTCACCTCAACTATGGGGTAAGATGACAACTGGAGGTGGCTTACATAATGAACAGCTAAAAATAAATATTAAGGGAGAGAAAAAAAAATGACCCTTAAAAGATGTATTCAAACACATTAAATAGGTAGAACCAATATGTCATCCAATCCTAAACCATAAACAACATGCAATACACCGCCAACTCGGCTATTTTGATCCATGGACTGCAGTTTCGCGCTTATTGTGCGCTCATCGGCATGGAATACGAAAGTAGCCAAGTTGGAGGCAAAAATATAAACAACATGTTTGGAGCATGTTGTCTACTTAACATCTTTGCAAACAGTAACTCAGTTGGAAGGTGTTCGGCTGCATGGTTCTAATGGAATAATTTTTACTCATTAATTTCCAATCATAAACTCCATGTGTCTAATAGAATCCCTATTTTTTTGTTAGTTCACCAAATCTACAAATTTAAATTTTCTTCCTTTGTCCAATTAATTCCTTTTAAAGTTTTTTTTTTTTCATTTTTCTTTTTATCTATTAATACAGTAATGCTTAGCCAACAGCTAGTGAAGTTTACCTGTGTGCCCTGAAATGTTCATGATCACGCATTGAAAACCAACTTTTTCATCATCAAAAAATGTTTAGTTTAATTTTTATTAACCTTATGTTGTTTAATGTTTGATTGATTTTCCATTGCCAGACAAATTGGGAAAATCTTAATGTGTAAACTAATTTGTATACATCATTAAGTAATGCCTCAAAGCTTTATAAAAATTCTATTAACTGCTCTTTATGCACTTTGGTTTCAAAATTTTAAAGATTTGTTTTGAAAAAAAAAACTTTTAAAATGCTTGTTAATATTTTTGACAGTTTTTAATTACCAGAGAAGTTCCCTATGTATAAAGTTATTCACTCACAACAACCTTTTGATTTGAAACCAGTGGTGTAATCTCTTTTTCTCAAAAGCCTACAAATTTGTTTTTCAACTCCGCCCTCCCAAAAAGAATATTGTGATATTCTTAAGTAGTAAAAACATTTCTGAATATCAAATTAAGTTGAAGCTACAATTTTATACATGCAAATTTATAAACTCACAAAAAATTAGAAGTGATAAGTTAATGCATTTTACAAGGCTATGCGGCTTGGTTAGAAACTTGTTTATGAATGTGGAATCTAACTAAATTAACACAGCTGGGAAAAACTTGCAGGGCTCCTTTCTGCTAAATTTTGAGAACATGTTCCAGACACTACAGCTTTAGACACATCCCATACGTATTTTTGACTCAATTCTTTGACATCAACTTCTGGTAAAACGCGTTCTATTTTCTTAAAGTTCATGACTGGTAGATCTTAGCAATAGTGTGAAAATTCTCCAATAGGTCAACTAAAAGAATTTTGTCCAGTAGTCGGCCTATCAAGAGTCACTGTTAACTTTCTAAGTGGTAAATTATTAAATGAAGAAAACATACCACGGCTTGTAATGAGAGTTCTAAAGACTTTTCTGGAAGTCTAAGAGCACCATTTGATTTTCCAGTGTTAACTGATGTGCCATCACAACCGATAGCTTTCATGTTCTTTATCAATAGACCTTTTTTTCCCCCATAAATCGTGAAACTGAAGCTACACTTTCTTTTCCTGGGCCATTTACTGGAGTAATAGGTTCGAAATATTTAGAGTCTGTTTCCTCAACCAAAGATATATGTTCTTCTACAATCCTATAGCAGCTACGCTAGAGGAGCTGTATTTCGTTTACCATCAGGGGGACCCCGATAGAACGCGGGCACTGTGTGACGAGGGGCTTAGATTCTATTTATAGTTTATATTATTTTACTTTTTACTCCACATAAATCACAGATGATTCCCAGTTTCAAGTGTTAATTTAGTTAGATTTCACATTCATAAACAAGTTTCTAACCAAGCTGCATAGCCTTGTAAAATGCTAGTTTTGGTGAAAATTACGAAATTTTAGAATAAATGTCGGAGATCTAAATGTTATTTAATGTACCTTTTTTGAAACCCAATTTTGCCCTCCGACTTTGCTGTGTACATTTTTCAACTTGAATTATTTTTAATATTTATTCTTAATATTTAAAAAATATTAGAAAAAAATACTATTTTTGAAGAAATTCACAAATTTCAGGCCTCGTGCGGCACACCTAAACAATTTCTGATTAGACTGAAATTTTTTGTGGAAATATGTGGGTAGGTAGGAGCAACTTTTTATCAACTTAGTAAATTGAATTTCGAAAAAAAGTTTTTTTCGATACACCCTACTGTCTAGTAGCGGCTCGCGTCTTAATTTAGTGGGTGGGCGAGCAATTATATGTTTCCCCAGTAATGCTTACACAGATAAAATGAAGAAAACAACAGTTAGTAAATTAATGCTGAGCGACGTAAAATAATATTTAATTCTTTAATACAAATTTGCATTACAAAATCATCTCATTTGATTTGATACGAAGGTTTTATATTTTAAAAGTTACACCAGCCTTAAGCGAGATTAATGTAATAATAATAACAATATTTTGCACAGACGACCGACTTTCTATGCATCACTAATGTTTCTCAAGCTATCTCTCATTATTTTGCCATTTTCGGACAGTGAAAATATTCATCTCCTCAAAAGTGTCACACCTCCAGCGGCGCACCTCCTTAAACATTACGGGACTACACTCAAAAAGAAAAAACATTTCTACCTAAAAACACCCCCTCTATCAACCTTGTTAACTTTTTAGTTTTTATTTTCCTCAATTAGAGGATGAAATATTATCTTTTAAGACCAAAAAGCGTTTTTGCCCCCTGCAGATTGATTCTGCAATAGTTGGAAATGAATGTAAACATTGCATCACGGTTATGACGTCACTCCAGCGTTTTTGCGTCACAGCAACTGGTTATTTTGAACCGAGTCATTCTGTTCCTATTAAATCGCTGTTATGAGATTTTTTTTTAGAAAGTTTCTTGTGGTTTGGCAACTGAAAACTAATTTGCATGTTAGGTTGTTTTGGAATGCATGTAGGAGCATAAAAAGCTCTAGCAAAGCTTTTTCGTTCTGCTCTTCACTTTCCGTTCCCCTGTGTGTGTTTTTCCGTGTTGTCACTGTGTCGTCCGTGATGCAATGTACGTGTATTTTACGTGTGGTGCATGTTTAAATAGGTGTAAGCCTTTTTCTTTGGAACTGTTGACGTCAAAATGTTCTTTTCTTTTATGCCTGTAATTCACGTTGTTATATGTCTTCTATAAATTTTTAAAACCCGGACGACAATATGATTGTCTTAAGGTAGGTAACTTGGGTTCAGAAAATTGAAAATTTTTTTTTTGCTTAACTTGAAAGTACAATGTCTTGAGAATATACTGTGAAAATTTCGGACAGAAATTCGAAATATTTCGGGAGTTAGAACGAGTGTCCTAGAGCGCCTCAGAGTCTAACCTTTAACCCATTAAGCGCCAAGTCTCCCATTTTGGGAACCTTTGATTAAGACTTTTTTCATCAGTAAGTAATAAAGATAAATATTTTGAAAATATTTTTAATTTAATAGCAAAGTGCCTAACTTAATTGGTTTCTTTTTCAAAAAGTTTGTGATGTAAATTATATTTTTTAAAAATAGTTGAATTTTAGCAAAAAAGTTTGTATTTAGTTCATAAGGTAAAAAAATCCTTAAAAATAAGAAAATCGAACGTAGAAGTTTAAAGACATGGAATATAAATCACAAGGAATCTTTTTTCAAGTCATAACGAACAGGGGTCAAGAAAATTAATTCAAACGGGTTTTATAGCTGTTTATTTACACAGGTCCCAAAATGGGAGACTTGGCGCTTTCTGATTAGCAGGAAATATCAGGAGTAGCGGAGTTAAGCCTTCCCCCATTTTGCATGAATAAACACTCCCCTCTCTGTTATTTACTGTTGAAGGTCAACCCCTTTGTATTAGAACACAGTAAGCTCTCTTTTGTTGTTCAAAATCAGGTGCTTTTATCAGAACAGGTGACATTCCATTCGTTTGCAAGAATGTTCTAGGTAAAAAGCGGTGACCAATCCTCCATAAGGACAATGGTGCACCTCCTCCAAGGGGGGATTAGACGTTCACTAGAATGATATTTCAATCATTCAAAAAATAACACCCTCCCCCTCTCTCCTAAAAATTTTAGTAGGTGCTATCCAGCCCCCTTTTCTTGTCCTTTGTGAGTTCCCCTGAGGAGCGCTTTCCCAAAGCCATAGCAAGTGGCGTTCAGTAAAGGAGGTTCAATTTTAAAACAGAAACTTTTTCAATTTTAAAACAGAACATTTCTTGAAATTAAAATTGTTAAAATTTTTGACTTAGCAGCAAGCTTTGAACAATATGGCGACAACAAATTGTAATGCATTTCCAGCAAATGAGTACAGTGTCACTTGTTGTCACCTGCCAGATTCTGATCAGATAATT
Organism: Uloborus plumipes; assembly: GCA_038373865.1. Lineage (NCBI taxonomy): Eukaryota > Metazoa > Arthropoda > Arachnida > Araneae > Uloboridae > Uloborus > Uloborus plumipes. The sequence continues at coordinate 18,243 of JAXGGA010000720.1, read as the reverse complement.
GAGAGAGAAAGCCTTAATGATAATTGCCTAGATCATATATAATGGAATGTCTCAATTTGCATTTTTAGAATTTATTGCAATTTTCGTTATGACATCGGAGGAACTAGATCTGTCGCTAATACATCGACGTCAATCATACAGACCATTTTTTCTAAAAATATTCTGATATTATGAATTGTACATCATTTTCTCAAACATGTTGTGAAGTAGACTTTACAAAAAAATAAAAAAAGCCTTGCTATGAGGAAGTAAATGTAACGTTACGCTGCTTAAAAATTTCTTAGTTCTGTTTTATAAAAGTCTAGGACTAGTCTTCTTCATTTAGCCTCGCCTGAATCCTGAATATCTTTGCTATATTATTTTCATTAATTCTGCCTCGGCATAATTAATGAAAATAACCTATAACTTCTGTATGGTATATGACAATCCTAAAGCTTCAGACAGAAAGTTGAGAAATTTTTGGTGATAATTTCTTTTCATACAAAAAAATATGCGTAGTAAGTGAGAAAGTTTGCAAAATTTCTATTTTAAAACTTGTATGTATATTGAATAATTTACAAACTTAATAATAAAAAAAAAAATTTAGTATCAATAAATAACTGCATAAAAATGATTTTTAGGTTTTTGAACTAGATTTAGTCAGATTTTATTCAAGCATCACTATTGTAGCAGAGATATTTATGTTATCCCCACTAAGCGCCAAATCTCCCATTTTGGGACCATACCATATCTCTTGACTAAATAAATATTTTTTAAAAATTTAAGCTATATATGATTAAAGATATGTATTGCTCCTCAAAACATGCCAAAAGTAAAGTTTTTTCAGTGTGGTTCATATAGCGGCGTTTAATGGGTTAAAATAGTAGTCTGGTAACTTGGATTCAAAAAATCGAATTTTTTTTTTTTTTTGCTTAATTTGAAAGTACAATGTCTTAAGAATATACTGTAAAAAATTTCAGACAGAAATTCGAAATATTTCGAGAGTTATAATGAGTTTCCTAGAGCGCCTCGGAGTTTGTTGTTAAACTTTAAACGCGTTTTTCTAAAAACATTGTTTTTCTGGTCGGCCCGGTCCTAACTTTTTTTCTACTGAACCGATTGCTTTCAAATTTTAACAGGCTGTTCTACACACTCATAGTTCTGGTCGGAACTAACGAGAAATTTTTTCACCCCTAACTTTTTATTTTACAACCTTTTCTTTGCTAAAATAAAAGGACTTTTTTTTTCAAAGTCCGCCATTTTATCATTTACCCTTGAAATTTAACTTCAGTAGTTCCGACCAGAATGACATATCTATAGATTAAGAATAATCAAGAATATTTGATTTCAGATAACATCAAGAGCCAAAATCACCTGGGCCACCCACGCGCATTTTTTTTGATGTTCCAACTTTGAGCGGCAATAATAATAGTAAAAAACTATTAAATTTTTTCAAATAAATAATTTTTTATATCTTCAATATGTAAATAAAAACACTCTTAATATTCAAGAAGATTCATTTTTATTTTCCTATAAAAAACCACCCTCCAAAAAAGCCGTGAAAATAGGCATAAGTTACCAGACTACTACCTTAAGTAAACTTTATAGTTAAAATGAAATGGATATTTTCACTTGAGAACTTTTTCCATAAATTATTCCTGCTTTGTGACTTCAAGAAAATGACCATATGCAACTACCACTCTGCAATTAGGTATATGAACTATTTCTTCATCATATCCCTTACAAGTGGTTACGGGCCCAGGAGGGTCATAACCTGAAGTTTTTGTTGCCTTGCTGAAGTTTTTGAAAAGAATTTTCAACTTTTGAAAATGGAAATCCCATCCCGATACTTACTGGTTCCCAACTATAATTCCTGGAAAAAGAATATTCAAGTCGTTTTACTTCACTCCGGCAGCTGGGAATTTATAGTCAATAATGAAGAAGCTGATAAAAAGGTTGAAGAAGAAAAAACCTTGACATTGCGGGAGAAAGCGGACATCAATTTAAGGAAGACTCGCGCATTTACCACCATTTACCATTTTATTGCCGACGAATTTAAACCGCTGCTGGAGAATACGTCTGACGGAAAAGAAGCGTGGGACATTCTTAGCAAATATTTCGAACCAAACACCCGTGCTCGTCTAATTACACTGCTGGACGATTTTTTTGGATGCAAATTTCAAGATGGCGAAAGCGTCGGCCTGTTCTTCTGCAGAGTGAAAGCCGCGGCATCGAAATTAAGGGACGCTGGCCATGCGGTGTCCGACCTATACATTACTGTTGACTTCGCGCCGATAGTGCAACAAATTTATAGGTGGACTGATGAGGAATTTACTCCAACGAAAATTGAAGCCGAACTTTAGCTAGAAGAAAATAGAATTAAAGAAATGAACGATAATTTATCTAATTCATTCGTGGGACAAGTTCCCAATGTAATTTTTGATGGTTCTCATCAGCAAGTCGGTAAGATTCAACCTTTTAAAAATTCTCCTAGTAATAGTGTTGGTTTTTCAAATGTTAACAAAGCTAAATTTAAGGGTAAATGTAATTATTGTGGTATTTTTGGACATAAAAGAAATTCTTGTTTTAAATTTAAGGCTAAATCAAAATCTCAGAATTCTGCTTCTCAGTCTCAGCAAAGTAATTTGGCTGAAATTAATGATGTTGAAGCACATGATACTACTTCCTCTACTTCAGATGAATGGATATTTGACTTGTATCTGCCTCTCATTTTTGAAAAACAAAAGTTTTTTTTCTGATTTTCGGTCTGTTAGTAATTAAAAAATGTCGATGGCTGTTGGGGGGTACACTAAGTCCTATTCAAGGGATAAACATAAAAGGGTTATTTTGAAAGATATTTTGTACAATCCTGATATTCGTAGAAATTTGTTGTCTTTGTCTAAATTAGAGGAAGAAGGTTATAAATTTGTCGGGAACAATATTATTCTTAAAATTTTTGATAAAAATTGGAATTTGAATTTGTATGCTAAACGCAGACATGGTGTGAATCTATATTTTTTTAAACCGAATAGGTATTTGTTTCCTAAAAATTCTGATATTTTTGAACAAAATTGTAATGTTTCTGAACATGTTGGTAAATTATCACCTGAGGAATTATGGCACAAGAGATATTGTCACATTTATTTTGATTACATTTTGATAACTAGTAAAAACAATAGCGTCCGCGGTATACCAGAATTAAATAGAAATGTGAACTATTGTCAAATTTGTAAAATAACTAAATCAAGGCATATCTCTTTTAAACCGATTAGGGCCATAAGATCTTCTAAACCTTTAGAGCTTATTCATATGGATGTGGGTGAATTACCAACGTTGTCTTTGGGGCAAGATAAATATTACTTAACGATAATGGACGATTTTTTGAAACATGTAGTAGTTTATCCTGTGAAAAATAAATCGGATGTTTTCAATATTTTTGTAAGGTTTCTAAATCGCAATGAAAGACTTTTGGGGAAGAAAATTAAATCAATTCGTACTGATGGGGGAAGAGAATTTTGTAATGATAATTTTGACAAATTTTTGAGTGACTATGGCATAGGGCGTGAGAAATCTAACCCGTATTCACCAGAAATGAATGGAAAAATTGAGAGATTTAATCAAACTTTAATTGGGGGAGTTCATGCACTTCTGAAAGAAAGTCATTTGCCTCTTAAATTTTAGGGGGAAGTTGCATTTTGTTTTGTTTATGTCTGGAATAGGTCATGTCATGGGAGTGATGTTACCCCTTTTCAACTTTATTTTAATAAAAACCCTAGTGTAAAACATCTTAACATTTTTGGGTCTTTAGCATTTGTCGTAATTCCTGCCCAGAAAAGAAAAAATTAGACGATAGATCTAAAAATGGAATTTTTTTTAGGCTATGCACAGAATACAAGGGGTTATTGCATCTGGCTGGAGGATGATCAGAGAGTATTTGAAACATCTAATGTCAGTTTTGATGAAGAAACTAAGGGAGAAGATGTAATACAGGGTCCTGGATTAAGTAGTCCACAAACTATGAAATACTTACCTGAAAATTTCGATGATTATGATGATTATCCTGTTAATACTGAAAAAGATATGGTGGATGAGCTTACCAGTGGGTACCTAGTATTCAATTAACGCCTTGTTCTGACATTGTTTGGATTCGTCAAGCTGTTCCTAGATCAACTGGTGATAGAACAGACATTTACTATAGAGTCGAGAGATCAAATATTCGATTACGTTCTCTAAATGATGTTGTAAAATTTTGTTGTGACAATAGCATTGAATTTGATGAATCTTATTTTGATTTCTCTGGCAAAAATTTAAAAGAGGGTAAAGTTGTCGAAATTTTGGAGGGAAACCTTGCCGAACTTAAACTTCCACTAAATTATAAAGAAGCGATGAGTTCTAGAGAATCTGAATATTGGATCCATGCGATGGACCTTGAAATGCAAACGATGCATAATCGCTGGGTATGGGAGTTGGTAGACAAGGGACGCCATTTCAAGTTTTTCCAAGGGCAAAGGGTCCAAACACAATGCAATTTCATCGGAAAACATAAAAAACCACGCCCACTTATATGTAAATACATTGATTTCTCAAAGCCAGGGGTGTGCAATTGACCCCCCCTGCCCCCCCCTAAATGACGGGCCTGTGGTAGACCCACCCGATAATGTTCGAATTTTGGGAAATCGGTGGGTGTATACTGTTTAAAGAAGATCAGCAAGGGAATGTAGTTAAATTTCGTGCTCGTTTGTGTGCACAAGGGTCCTCCAAGAAGTTGAAGAATCATTTGAGGATGTTTTTAGTCCAACAATAGATTTTGCTCTAATCAGATTGTTTTTCTGTACTTTTGTTTGTCTTTTTAAATGGTGTTATTTGCATGTAGATATTAATAATGCATATTTGTATGCTGATTTGGATAAACCTGTCTTCATAAAACAGCCTAGTAGTTACATACAAGAGCCTGGAAAAGTGTGTCTGTTAAAGAAAGCTCAGTATGGATTACACCAGAGTGGCAGAATGTGGTATTTCGAATTATCATACACACGAATCTTTTTGGGAAACCATTTCATTTTATATCCTTGTTGGTCAATACAGAACCAGAAAGCAAATTGCGCCGCAGTGTTGGAGCATAATAAACATTGTTTAAAGTTACTGTTATCATTTTGTTGTCAGTTTCAATTTTGAAAATTACTTTATCTATCCCCTTCGACTTTACGTTTATCTCACCAGCTGCCACCTCCATTTGGGTATTTTGGACTGGTTTTATTTCTGAAAATAAATTCTTATCCCAGCAAAAATGTGCCACACTACCTGAATCAAAAATCCAGTCATTATCATTTCTAGGGGTGGTGGTGGTATTCGCGGAGAATTCATTAATTGTACAATACATTCCTGCTCGATATTCATTGTTACTTTTCATACTAACATTTTCTTTTAAATTTTGAATATCCTTATTTCTGGCAAAACACCGTGAAGCAATATGTCCTTTCTTTTTATTGTAATGGCAAATTTTATTTTTAAATGGGACTTACCTCCCTTGCCTGTAAGACCAGGTTTTCCCTTTCTTGAATGAGCATTCATTGCAGAATTCCCCCCTTCAGATTCTTTATTTAAATACTTGATACGGCCTTCTTCGGCTGAAAGTTCACTCTTTACATTTGAAAAAGTAAACTTTTCCGTTTCTCATTTATATATTGCCTGGACAATATTGTCAAAATAGAAGGCAAATATCTGATTAATTGAAAAGTTCTAATTTGTTCTTCCATTACATAGCCATTTTCAATCAATTATTTATTAATCACTCCTAGCCTGGCAGCAAACAATCCCACAGTTTCATCATCTTTCATTTGACATGAAAAATTGGATTCCCATAAGGCAGCTACTCGGGCCAAAGATGGGGGTTCAAAATTTGTCTTTAAACTTGTCCACGCTTCATGTGGATCTTCAAGGTCATCAATTAGTGTCTTTATTTCACTATCTAAATTTAAATAAATGATAGCCAAGGCCTGAAAACAACGTTTTTTATCAATGGTGGTATTTGGGGTTTCTAATTTATTTTGGGTAACTTCCCATAAATCCCTTTCCATTAGAACCATTCTAACATCTTTGGACCAAGAAGCCCAATTATGGGAACCCAACTTTTCTATGTTACGATAATCTTTATCCATTTGTCAAAAAAAGTTCCCTTCACTCCGGTCGACCACCAAAAACCAAACGGTCTGCTACCACCTGTAACTTTATGCTAACATAAATACGAGGCCGAGGGCCGAGGCTGTGTGGTCGGCAGAAGTGAAAGGAACAGATCGACATTTTTAACAAATAGTATCAATTTATTTTACCCAATTAAACATGAAACATTGAAAAACGTGATATGACCCAAAAAATTTTAAAGTGTCAAAAAAAAAAAAAAAAAACCCCAATTATAGTTAGCAAAAATCCAAAAATCTCTTAAAACATAATTTAAAGTCCTCACATTAAATTCTCCACAAAAATACCATCTTAGGAATGGGAATCCACCGGTTTCAGCTTATTCACAGAATATCCACCGCTCAGGATATGGCGTCGCTGTCTACTGCTCTAACTTCAATTCCGGTAGCTCATCTGGTACACGGGCATGAGGAAGACATTTCATTCATCACGATGAATAGGCACCGCCAGAACCAGGAAATTACCACGATGAAGGAGACAGTAGGTTTGGTTGCCGCATGACCAACAAGAAGAGAGCTTTACGCTTTACTGCCGTAGATATTTCATCTTAGGATAGTAAAAGCATTCGCAATGGTGGAACGATAAGGCTATATGTTGACTTTCGTAAGCTGGACTTCAAATTCCCCAAACATAAAATCGCTCGGCCAAATTCTTAAAACGTTTCAAAATAATTACCATGAATACCTGCATGGTATAATATAATTGGCTAAGGCCTCAGCCTTCTCAAGAAAACAGCACCATAAAATGCACGCCCCGTGTGCACACCGCAACAAAACAGAGCAACGACAACACGCTTAGGACATAACAGAACAGATAAACAGATCAGATCACACAGCTTGGAAAGTTATCCATATTTATAGTTGCAGACCATGGAACGTAGTGGTGTGACGTCAAAACATAATTAGAATAGAACTTTAGTTAAAAATACAACTCAACCTTAAAAAACACAGCTTAGAAAAAATTTCTTAAACTATTTACCGTTACAAGGAGGCAATCTGTTCCTCAACGCTAAAGCTTTGACGTCACACCATTACGGAAACATGCAAGTTCTGTCGCTAGTGATTGGATTGTTTGCCGACATGCTAGGACGGAAATTAAAATGGGTTTTTCTTTTCCGGGGACGTACAGGCAAGAAAAGTAGGTGCAGTTTACATTTTTAAAAGCAGATTTTTTTTAGGGACTCACTCCAAGAAGAAAATAAAGGACCATGCTAACAATTAGCATATTGTTTCTGCTGTAAAAAGTGATGCCCAAGGCCTTATTAGTTCTGCTTTTTAGGGGAAATAAATTCCCTTTTCAAGTAAAGTTGGTCACAACTCATGATTCAGTCATACGACATTCATTTATCTGTTTACTTTCTTCGAATTAGCAACGTATAGCATTGGCGTTCAATTTTGACATCTCTACATGAATAAAATATACGCTTAAATTCACAGCCGATAAATAAAAAATGTAGCAATGAAATATTATTGTTCTGTTTACTATTTTGTTGCATTATTGTTGCTCACACGATCTTAATTGCTACTCAAAAGCTCAGATGTTCATTTTGATAGCGTTGACGCATCAGAGCGATAAATGGCGAATCTATTTGTCGAGACATTTCATTTGATGCCCCAGAATGAAATGTACTGTAATGAAGCGATGATGTTCAACGGAAAGACGATTGACGACAAAACATATTTATTTTTTTAGCAACAACGATATGAGTATATATAATCGCTTGGTACTAAAGAGCAATACAAGTACGAAAAAAATAAACAAAACTACAATATTGCGACAATCAACTGTATCATGGCGAACTGTGGACTGAATTTTAAAAAGTTCTATGTCAACCAGTTGGTAGTATTGGCTCGCTTAGCGAATAGATTCGCCATTTATTGTTCTGCAGTGCCAGTGTCGTTTCATAGTTAATTAATAATCAGAATCAATTAAAATGAAAAATAATTAGCTAACTAATTAAAATAGGTCATTAAAATGCAGAATAAACCAACAAATAAAACAAGCTATTAAATAACATTAAAATGTACTAAAATAGAATTGAATGCCAAATTCTAAAATTGTCGCCAACAAATTAACTTTTAATTTTGTCATTTATTATCTGATTTGTATATAATGTTAGTTACCATAAAATTCGATAGATGTCGCTGGACAATTAACACAGTTTTTTTCCCCAAGGATTTTGATCAAATGAAACAGCCTGCATAAAACGCTATCTAGTGAAGCCTTGGTAGTTGTTAGGGGCAACCATTCTAAATGGAGTGAGGTTTTAAGTGAGGTTCAGCAAGGATCAGTTTTAGGAACACTTTTGTTTATTATTTTGAATGATATTCATGAAAATGTTTCTGGAAACATGAATTGTTTTACTGATGATGTCAAAATTATGGGGGTTGTAGAAAATGACGAACAAGTAAATCAGCTGCAACAGGATTTAGATCATATTACTAAATGGGCAGACAAGTGGGGCATGGCAGTAAATGTTGGGAAATGTCAAATGCTGCATTTAGATCACGGAAATAAGCATACAAGACTATTATTTACAGGGTTCAGCCATTAGCAAGGCAGATAATGTTATGGATTTGAGTGTCTGAATAAATCAGGACTTCAAGTTTAGTCAACAGTGCAGAATAGCTAGTAACAAAGCCAATAGGATGCTTGGGTTTATAAATAGATCTATTTCAAACATATCTAAGAAGGTTCTTCTGCCCTTATATAGAAGTTTAGTTAGACCTCATTTAGAGTATGCTGTTCAGTTTTGGTCTCCTCATGTTAAGATATTAACTTATTGGAAAGGGTACAAAGGAAGGCTACAAGGTTAGTAAATGAATTTTCTAATTTGGACTATGATTCCAGACTTAGAATGCTTAATATGTATAATCAGGGGCAAAGGGGAATCATATGGGACATGATTCAGTTGTTTAAATTTATTAAAGTGAATGATGTTACGGGTTAGATTTTTGCACGGAAAGCAGGACAAGGAAGCGTTGACATTGTTTTAAGCTGTTTAAATCTTAGGCTAATCTGGAAATTCGGAAAAAATACTCTTGTAGTAGGGGTAGTGGGAACTTGGAAACAGTTTACCGGAAGAGGCGGTAAGGAGCAATGGAGTAGATAGCTTTAAAAAGGGCCATTGCTCATCATTGGGGTCTATAATTTGACTAGGACCAGCCCAGTTGGGCAGAGAGCCTGTTGCTGGTCGCTGTATTAGTATTTGTATTTCTATGTTAATATCAATCAAAGAATTTCAGATATTGCAAATTTGTCACCTTATTCAATTCATCATCTTACCCTCCTTTATCTACATATGTCATATAAAAAGATAAAATTGTACTATCTTTCTTAAATATATTTATTAATCTTAGAAATCGCAAGTCAACATTAAGAGAGTAGTTTTATCATTTTTTAATTTGAATTTATTCCTTTAGACGGAATACCTTTTGAAAGCATTTCTCTATATTTTCAAAACATTCAAAAATTCTTTTTAAAAATATACCCTAGACAAAAGCAACTCTAGTGAAAAGTTATGAATAAAGAAAAGACTGTTTGCTTACTTTACTTTGGCAGCTTGTCTAACATGATGAATATCTTCCTCTATCTTTAAAACATCTTTAAACTGTTAAGAAATATTCAATTAGGAACATACTTAATTCACACCTACATTAATTTCAATAAACTCTCAATTTGAACCAAGTTTTTGAAACACAGAGAAATTATTTTCTCATTTAGAAAGGTTAAGCACTACTTCTAAACAAATACACCTCGAAAAGAAGTGTTTTTGACAATCAGGACTAAACTTGTCTGTATAATTACTGAAAAAATATAAATACATAAAAACTATTACGTAATTCAGTTAAAAATGCAAGACAACGTGTCCAAAAGTACAAATAAAAAGTTTAAAAAGAGTTAGAAAACTCTAGCTAATAGCTATTTCGGGGCTATTATAAATGAAGCCCCATCATCAGTGCAAAAAGATGATGGTTCACTGACAACAGTCAAGTGAACCAGGAATGCGAGAAACGCGAGGGTAAATAAACAGAACAGAAAGAGTAGGTACACAGAAACTGTTACGTCATGGGTTAAACAGGACAACTGCGCAACAAAGATTACGTCACAGACAAAAAAAGTTTTTAAATAAAAGATTTCCAAATGTTAGGGAAAGGAGGGGTGCTAGACAGATCCTTAACAACTAAATTGGAATTTTTCTAGACATAATATGATTCCCAAAAATCTAAATCAAAAATCGAAGAACTGGATAATTTTTCCAGAGGAAAAATAAAAAATATGGCCACATGACCAACAGTGTTGGGCAATGGAAGAGCGTTTGAAATCCTGTTTTTTAACACAATTTTCATGTTCTTTAACACGGAATTTTAGAACACATCGTGTCTGTCCTATATAAATTAACTTACACCTGGCATGAAATATTATAAATATCCCATCTATCAAGACCCCGAAATGGATGTTTGAGTTGCGAAAATTGTAATTTATTCACTGGCGAAAAGGTGACAGAAAAATTGAACTTTTTTAAAATTCTGGCAATCTGAAAGCTGATTCTGGGAAAATATGGCAAAACAACAGTGTTGGAATAGTTCCCCGAAGTAGGCGTTTGATTTTGACTAGTAGTATTGATTAATTTCTTATAAATGTTATCTATGACACCGACTGTGAACCTTTTTATTTGAACTTTTGGACACGTTGTCCTGCATTTTTAACTTCATTAATTGTACACAGTTTTCGACTACTTTTCTTACAAATATTACGTAATTGAAGACTTAAAGCTAGAAACACATGAAACGTGTCAATTTTTCAAGATGTTTGAAACTCCACTATAGAAACTTCATGTTAAAATGAGCATCAACTTGAAAAATTTCAGTGACTCTTTTTTTCAAATCACCGATAAAATCAGCATCATCATTTAACGTAACATTCTAAATATTAATTAATTTTATTCAATCACTGCTTCATAATCAGGTTGAGAAAAGTAAAAAGGTTTATAGCATTTTTGAGTAGAATATCTAAGCTATATTACATATGGAAAAGACTTTTTGTTATATCAAAGTAAGAACGGACCCAATAACAACATTCATGATCACAATAATAAGTTCTTTTCATGACTTATAAAATTAATTTGTGCAAAAAAAAAAAGAAAATTATGTTTTAAAGAACAGTTTTAATCTAGATGAGCTTTGATATGGCTATTCATAATTTGACTTCAAAATATTCAGTAAAAAGGACCATATAGATTTGCAAACTGAAACAATAGAAGCTGATTTCCATATAAGGAAAGAGAGAAACACAGTTGAACAAAACGTAATCAATTACAATATTGTATTGTTGCACAAGTTAGCGTAATATTGGAAATTTAACCTTTTTTACAGCAATCACTGTAATAAATAATGCATAAGAGAATAAAAAAATAAATATAAGCAATTTTCTATTATTTTTTAAAACAATTTATGGAATTTAAGGCAGGCCCGTCATTTGGGCGGTCAGGGGGGGGGGGTGTCAATTGCCCCCTCTGGCTTTGAGAAATCTATGTATTTACATATAAGTGGACGTGGTTTTTGTTTTCCGATTAAATTGCATTATGTTTGCACCATTTAAGCCCCCTAGAAAAACTTGAAATGACGGGCCTGATTTAAGGTAATTTAAATCAATCAAATGATCCTCATTAGAACAATATGTCCAAGATAGCCTGTGATCTAAACAGTCAAACTAGGCTTCCTTTAGAATTTTGTAAACTTTGATAACAGACTTGAGAAAACTTTTAAACAAGAATTTGCAAATTATAAAGGAATATTACTTTTTAGTAGGTTTCAAGTAAATTGCAAAAATGCTGATTTTTTAAAAGAGTCCCATTTCTTAAAGATTGGGAAAATAAATAACAAAACCCAGTTTTTATCAATTCCTGTATGTATTTCCCTTGAAAAATAAAAAATGTTTCGTCACCTTCTTTTGGTTGCTTGGTAAGCTTTGAACTTGAGACTAGCATTTTATATGTGATGGCAGTGCTAGAATATCCTTTCATGAATATATTTTGTTCTACCGCTTGGAATTCAATCAAATTTGGTATTTAGGCATGTCTTGTTTTTTACTTATTTATGACGTAAAAACTAGAAGTTCCCAATCAAAAATTCAAACCCTACAAAGAACAGGGAGGAATTCGAGTTTCCCCATTTTTTCCATGACATAAAACAAACTGAATGCATCTTATTATGTATTGCGATTGTAAAATGCTTTTAATTTAAAACTTTTAATCATTTAGGAATTACAGTTAAGATTGCGTTCACACAAAGACTTAGCACAATTTGTATTTCGGAAATGATTATTTTAGTGTTGAAATGAAGGAAACAATTTGAGAGTACAAACTGAGAATTTCGTTCCCTTGTTTCATCTTAAAACTAAATTAATAATGGAGTAGTAAACACATTTTATAAGATACTAGAGGGATTACAAATGAGCATCATGATGACCTCCAAGATGTTCTCAAGTTTAACCCATCTCAATGGAAAAAAATAAGGAACAGAAATCTCATTTTTTGAAACTGATTGTTGTTTAAGGTACTATTGCATTTTACAACATATGAACTAAAGAAATACTAAAAAAGTTTAATGTTATTTTGTGTAATTTCTTTGCAATCTGATAGGACCAAATGATTGTTTTAACTGAAATATAGTCTATCAATGCTGAATATATATCATCTAAGCCATACAGGTAACATAATTCTTCGTTCACAGATATATATATATATATATATATATATTGAAGCCTGTGAAATGTGACTGAAAGAATATTTGAATGAAAAATATTTGTATTATTTCAGTTTTTATTACCAACTCAGGGAGCAGATTTTTTGATATTCATTTCAACCATTTTTTCAACACTAAAATGCTGTCTTTCTTAACCATACTCTGCTATTAACAATTACAATTCAATAAAATTCTATGCCAGTATATAGGTAAATAAGATAAAAATTTAATTGAATTCGCAGAGCTGTTTTGCAGAAGAAAGCACAAAAGCATAACTTTTCTTTCTTTCTCTCTTTTAACAAAAAAATGAGGATATTACAAAAAAAGTTTCAAGGGGATTTGGTATTTGAATTTTACTTTAAAAAAGGGAATACCTACTTTTTTTTCTAGAGTATCTATGATGTAGTGTAACAAAGTCATGTTTCTGTTTATGCTGGACTTTGTATCTGCAATTCTATTTAAGCTTGCTAAGTGAAATCCAGATGCATTACCCCTGGCTCCACGATTCATATAATTTCCAAATGCAAGGATCAATTCCAGAAGCCTTTTTAATCTCTTACTTCTATGAAGTTCTTTAGATGCCTCTAAAACAGCTAAAATTTCCAAATAATCATTAAAGGTTAGAAACTTAAAAACTATTACAACATATTTATGCAAATTAAACATTTTAAGTGGGGAATATTATATAATACAGAGCAATTCACTTCCACAACAAAATTTAAAAAAAAAGAGGGGGGGGATAAGGACACAAACAAAAAACACAAACGAAAATTGATCGAACATGCATTGTGCCAAAATGTGATTTAAATGAAAAAACAATGAAAATAAACCAACTTGTCAAGAAATAAATGGTAATGTAAATAAAGCACAAATAAAGCAATAATGTAGATTTTTCCATATAATTCATACTTTATTTAAGTTTTTTCATTCCATTCGAGCCAAGAACATATCAAAGTTAAGGATTTTCTTTGGAACCGCAGTTCAGTAAAAAATATACAATATAAAATGTATATAAAAATATAAAATGATTTTGCTACCAACATAATTTATAAAAATTTATTTTTATTTCATGAATTTATTTTTTGATCATATTGTCACTTCTTAGCAATAATGGGATATCTTATTGTAGAAATAACAGTAAAATAACCTACTGTTGTTGAGAGGTGACAATATGCAAAAATAAATGCAATAAAAAAATTATATTTTTATGTAATAATGCATTTTAATGATTCTAATGCATAAGAAGAAGACTTAAAACATCAAAAAAAAAATCCATCTTTAAAGAACATCCTGTTTTGAAGAAGGAAAGAAAAACCAGTTTTTACTGAAAAGAAGTACTTATATAAAGAACTGAAGAGTTTGTTGACTTTAAAATAATCTGAACTGGTTTACCTCTTGCCATATTTTTTAGTTTCAGGGATTGTTCACAAGAAAGGATGCAAAATGCATATACTATCAACCTGTGAGCTATAGTGCTCCACTGGTAAGTTCAGGTATGACCTTGCCAATGTTTACCTCTTTTTGGGGAGTTCAGTAAAAAGGGATCATGTTATACTGGGAAGGATTTGAGTTAAAAATACTACATGAAAGGAGTCTAACTCAATTTAAACACCAAATACCTTTCCCTATCACCCTCAAAAGAGGTAAGTTTATGTACATATATAACCGTGTTTTATTAAAATGAACCCATTTGCTTCAAAGCTCACATTTCTTTAAGTAATTCTCAGAAATTATTAATGTACAGAGATTGTCAATGACTGTAAACTGTAAACTTAAGTGCATTTAATTGGTGCAATTGTTTTGGAGTTTTTGGATAAATAGGCTTAACATAAAAAATCACCTGGTCCCGTGTCTACTGCATAAGTCTACATGCTGAGCACTCAGACTCTGTAAAGCGCTTCTTCATTTTTCCTCTGGTCTTGAACAGGTAAAAATATAAGAGTTATTCATAATTTTAAGAAAATCTTTGCTATTATCTACAATTTTTAAAATCTCATTTGTAAATTCCTGGTAATCAATGCTTTTTTTAGGCCATCAGAGATGTGTTTATACGCCTCAAACTCTTGAAATGTCATATCTGAAGTGTATTCCATTAGTTTATATTTTTCTAATCTATTTCTTTAAAATATTTTGAACAGGCAAAGCATTTTTTGATTGTTTCAGCAAAAATTTGATCATTCACTTCAAAACTGATAGTATTAGTTAATGTAATGCCCACATTAAGTTATAATTTTAACAGACAAATGAATTGAGAAAATCAGAACCAAGTGATTTTGAAAACAATAAATGATTGATAACACAAACAATGATCAAATTAAAGAGACTACTGAATCTTTTATTTCATAGGAGGAAGTAAAAGGTAATAAAAACTGATGTGTGTAGCACTGAATGTATAACAATAACAATGAAACAATGATAATTTTGCATTGAAAATTAAGTTTAGAGAAATATTTTTGCAGAATAAATATTTCATTATGTGTTAAGCATTTTTTACAAAAAAAAAAAAAAAAAAGCTTTGTTCCAAGTATGGCAAATTAGAGGGAGTTACACTACTTGCCATTTGTTAAGGAACAATTACATTTATTGGAACAATCAAGAATAGACATTGATTGAAGAAACAGAACTGTGCATACTTAGAAGGGAAGATGTGCCCTTATTATAGCGCAAAATGGTCCAAATATCACCCTATTGACTCGGTAAAAACTCCAAAATAAAAAAAACCTCCTAAATGATTTTCAAACTGCTACAAAAAAAAAAAATTTATCTTCAGGTCAGAATGATGCAGACATGAGTACTTTAGTGTGATGTGTGACTATCACGGACACTAATGTATATTTTGTATATGCTCTCCATTCTGTCTACTAATCTATTGAAGGGTCCTTGGTCCCACTTTTTACTCATGGCAGCTTTGGCCTATTACGCTGTCTGGGGAGGAATTATTCTTGTGGAAAACATCTGCCAAGAGCATCCCACGCATGTTCAATAGGATTTAGGTTGTTAGAATAATCAGGCCACTGTATACAAGGCATATTTTCCCTTTGCAGTATTTCTGATACGTCAATGCTTTTGTGTGGTGGTGCATTATCATCAATAAACAGAACGTCTGGATCAGCGGTAGGGCTAAAAAGACGAACATGTTCACCTATAATTTTTGTACACTACTGTTACACTGTAACGCATACTTGTTCAAAGATGTGAAGCGGTGTTCTGCCATTGTGAATGATGCCTACCCACACTATCAAGCCTGGGCCATAACGAACACATTCACAAACAAATTTTTGAGCATAAAATGTTCCACGCTCTCTCCACAGCAGTTAGGTGCCAGAATCACTTGTCGTACTGAAACAAGATTTGTGTCGAAGAACATCACTCTAGACCGGTATTGGCGAACACAACAGATATGCTCCTTACATCAGCTTAATCTCCTCCGAAAATGGCTTGGTTGAAGTCTGATGCAAAGTAAGGGCTTCTGTGTATATATAAACCAACTTTATTTAATCCCTGTGAAATGGCTCTTGCAGAAACATGTGCACCAGTAGCGGTGGGAAGCTAAGCAGTTTTCTGTCCAGGAGTGAAATGTCTATCACATTTAACCACAAGGGATGGTTAACGACCCCCTGAAGGTGCGGTATTCCTACCACATCCTCTAGCATGCTTTTGTAAAGCATTTCCACCTTCAGCGGCTTTTTGATACACCAATTGCAGCAGCTATAGTGGTGACACTTTGACCTTATTCCAGTAGTCCAATCCTTCTTCCACAATTTCCCTTCCCCACAGAAAAAACTTTTTCAACATTCAGCGTTATTTTTGTCAAACATCAAACAGCGTGAATTTTTGCACGAATCAAGAGTCGGAATGCACTGTCTTCTATGCAGATAATGAGCCTTGGTCTACCACGCTCTGTGAACTTGAATTTACATTCATTGACCAGCTATCTGAGACGTAATTTTGAATAAATCACTTATTCCTCAGCAATTGTCAAGCAGTTTAGCTATTCATAAATCTATATTGAATTTGCTTACCTTCAATTTTAGGTTTGGAGTCACATACTCTTTCTTGAAACTTCTTTTTGTAAAACAATGTTCTAATTCTTTGCTCATAGTGTATAATTCTATGAAAGTAATACAATCAGTTATTTATAAGACAAATTAAATGAAATTTGAAAACTCTTCAAGTTTAAAGTAAAGAAAAACACACAAAATACATTTGTGAATGTCTAGAAAATTTATAAAATGAGTACCTAAAATTACATTAAGTTAGGTCAATTACAAAAGTTCCTAAAACATTGTTTAGTTTTATTTTCTTTTAGTCCATTGTAACACAATTTAAAGAGTCAAAAACTTATCAAATTATTGTCTATATTCAACACAAGCATAGTCGCATTTCATCAATTTCCTTTGTACAATTAATGATCTCTTTTTGACAAAGTAAAGCAAAAACCTTCACAGAAACTTACCTTCTTCAGAATCGGAGGGTCTTTTTGTGAAGTTTTACTACTCATGATCATGTAAACCAGAGGTAAAGAGGCCAAAACATTAATCACAATCATTATTGAGTAGTTGATGTACATAATGCAGGCCCATCATTTCAAGTTTTTTTTTTGGGGGGGGGGGGTGCAAATACAATGCAATTTCATTGGAAAATCACGCCCATGCATTGATTTCTCAAGCCGAGGGGGGTGGAGGGTGGATCCCCCTATCTGACGGGCCTGACGTAATATCTGCGCAGCCCAGTTTATTTTATATTGAATAAATATCTTTGCGCTTGAAAAGTATATTAAGGTTATCCATCGTTTTATTGCACAAAACTGTTGTTTGCTGCAGACATGGTTATAAGGAACCCCTTTTCAATACAAAGAAATATGATCATATAGGATGAAAAGTCATCTTTTCTCAGATGACTTTTGATTCTAAAGCTCACACTTCTTTGTATTGAAAAAGAGTTCCCTGTAGTCCCAAATCACATGTCTGCAATAACCTGCAATTTTGTGCGGTAAAACATTGCTAAACCTTAATTACAGCCGAAAAAAATCATGCTGGATTGGAAGATTCACACACAAAATGTTTATAAAAATGGTCTTTATCAACACTTACAACACAATATGACCTTTGAATGGAAAAATCTGAATCTTCTAATTGAACAGGTAAATACATACAGATGAGTTTTTATTTCATTTGTTGTTTGGTAATTATACTATCAAGCATTAAACTATTACTTTGTAGAGATCTTGTTTCTGTCGCTCCTTTCACCATTAAAGAAAACATTTCAAAGGCAGATCAGAACATTTTTGACCATACATAAATTTGGTCTTTGTGACAGA